>CM023949.1:20235411-20255710 GCA_013407115.1 Glycine latifolia | reverse complement strand
GATGCTCTGGAGTTTGGAGTGTTCATGTATTCTTATAAATATGCTCTTGTACCTGGTTGCTGTTAATGGCCTTTCCCCCCACTATTTTTATTATTTTGTTCTGCAGATTTGTTTCAATTTATTAATATTCTACAGCTACTTAATTTCGAATGCATTTGATGTATTTGCTAAATGCTAGTATCCTTGTAATTTTAGCGATAATAAGACTTTATTACTGAGTATTGTCAATGAATCTGGATCATTTCAGGTATCATATAGCTCAGAATTGAGCAATCGTTGCCCAACATTTGACATGGATTTATCTGATTTCATGGTATGTTCATAATTAATTACTTTGGCAATTGTTATTTCAATTCAAATTGTGTTTAGAACGAATAAAAATTAGACCTCTAATTTTTCTGCAAATGTGATATTATTTAACGAAACAAATGTCATTTAAATAGCTTGTGATTTGTATTAATGAAAATATGCTTACGTATTTTTAAAAAAATAAAAAAAATTAATAATACAAACAAAGACGGTTTTTAAAAAAAATCGTCTTTGTATGTCACTTAATTAAAAAAAAAATTCAATAAAACAAACAAAGACGGTTCTTGGAGAACAATCGTCTTTGTATGTGTACATACAAAGACTGTTCTTCCTCAGAACCGTCTTTGTATACACTTAATTTAAAAAAAAAATTAATAATACAAACAAAGACGATTCTTGGGTAAAAATCGTCTTTGTATGTGTACATACAAAGACGGTTCTTCCTCAGAACCGTCTTTGTATCCATTTAATTTAAAAAAAAAAATAATAATACAAACAAAGACGGTTCTTGGGTAAAAAAATCGTCTTTGTATATGTACATACAAAGACGGTTCTTACTCAAAATCGTCTTTGAATGTCACTTAGTTTAAAAAAAAATCAATAATACAAACAAAGACGGTTCTTGGGGGAGAACCGTCTTTGTATCTCACTAATTTAAAAAAAAAAGTAATAAAAAATTAATACATTCAAAGACGGTTTTATGGAAACAACCGTCTTTGTATGTTATTCCTAAAAACCATCTTCGTATCCCATTTTTTTTTTAAAAAAATAAATTAATACAAACAAAGACGGTTTTTGGGAACCGTCATGAAAAGCTATACGTTACAACGACACGCGCAACAAAGACGGTTCGACAACCGTTGTTGTATATGCTTTAGAACCGTCGTTGATTGCGCCCTGTGTAGTAGTGTTAATATATAAATATTTGAACCAAAACTACCTACACAATATGAGACTTTACCTTTAAATAATCTTTCAAAAACTCATAAACACAAAAACAAGTATATGTTGGTTTATATGTAATTGAATAGAGTATACAAGAAAGGGTTATTTGTGCTAGGTACTTGGGTGATAAAGCTGGTGGCAACATGATGTTGGGTATTTTAAATATGTAGCAACAAGATGTGTAGCGTTTAGTCTTTAGGGGTGGATTATACGAGAACTTTAAGCTACAAATGATTGTTATGGTAAAGGATTTGTAATGGCGTGGGGGTGTTTATGTTAACTGTTAAGGTAATTTGGACACAACTTGTGATAAATTTCAAATTGTCTAATAATAATTTCATCTTTACCATGAAAAAAATACAGTAACGATTTTTTTTATATATCCTTGATCTAAAATATATTATATTAATTAATAAAATAATTATAGGTTCTTTTTTGATACATAATTAATTATAGTTTGTGTTTACCACAACTAAATATTATGAGATACACTACTACAAAAGCACAATATAACGACGCCCAGTTAACGACGGTTGTCGTAAATCCGTCGTCGTATCCAGCGCGGTGGTATTTTTGTAAATACCAGGAACATTTCAAAGACGATTCTTGGATAACCGTCTTCATATGGTCAATACGACGACACGTGTGAGGAAAACCGTCGTCGTTTTCTTTGAATCCGAAAATTAATTAATTTTATAAAAGGATTTTTACCTTTTATAATTTACATTCATCGTGCCCTAGCCTTCTCCACTCTCTGACCCACTCTCCATCGTGACCTCCGTCATTCCCACAGTCGGTGTCCTTGCTCCCGTGTGTAACGCCGCCGTCTATGATTCCACATCGTGATACAGGTACCCATATTGCTGACCTTACGGTGTAATTCATTTTTTCTGTTATAATTTCCACCCATGAGCATGACCCTGTCTTCGCCGTTGCCAACCTTTATCACATTCTTCCTTCTCAGTTTTGTGTGTGTGTGTGTATATATATATATATATATATATATATCATTATATGGGTTTTCGTGGGACAATATGTTGCGACAGGGGAAGACAGGGAGAGCTTGGTGGGGGGTTGGGTAGGAGTGGGGTTGTCGTGCTCAACAAAGGGGGAGGGAGGGTTTAAATTTTTTGCTGTTATTATATTTATTGGAGGGTTGAATATGTTTTGGGTTCATTTCTGCATTTTGAGTATGCCTCGTTTGTGGCGATTCATGACTCAATTTACTGATTAATTGTGCTCTGAATGTTGTGGGTATTGTTGTGGGGTTAAAATTGTGCATGATTTTTATTTCAGTTTCCATTGCAAAGTAGGAATATTGTTTCGTTGTATAGAAAACCCCTCAATTTTACCTTGTTGTTCCCTTTTTATATTAACATTTTTAAAAGACTGTGATAAGAAATAGGTTTATGATGCATACTTTGTTTGTGTGGAGACTGATGGCAGAGATTTACCAGCATTTCGTGAACCCACGGCGCCCCGGTTATGATCGGTCCAGGAGGCAGAGGCAGCACAAGAAGGAGTTGCTCTTCGATAGGAAGTGGGAGCCTAAGCATTTTGCAAGCACTAGGTGGCTCTACACAAACTGCTGAACAGATTACTGAAGGAATTGATGCCAGCAACCTCACTGCAATCATCACAGGTCTGTTTTTTGCACTTTGAATTATTATTATTCCTTGCTTTTGATTTGGTTTCATAGTACACACAAGTCTTCGGTGAATACATTTTATTTGTTTCCACAGATTCTAAGAGATGAGGCAGTGGCAAGGCTTTATGAGCTTGGAAAGGTACTTAATCTAAACTCAGCTTTACTTTGTCTGATAATTTTTCATTTATAATAATATTTCTATTCATAGTCAAAATAGTGCATATGAATCTCTGTTCTTGACCTCAATGGTCCAAATCCTCATAGGAAAATGCACATAACTTCAATGTCTGCAAGTTTTAAAGCATAACATTGAACAAATATGCAACATTCTGTAATATCTGCAATTGTCTCTGCAATATTTGGCTTGAAGGCTATGCATGTCAATGGAAATCTACAAAAGCTAAGTCCCCCCATTGAGGTTAGTCAAGTAACTGATATAATTTCGCAATAAAATAGTATTGGTTTGTGCTCACGCGAGGTTGTTATCTATAATTTATCTAAACAAATTTTCAGTTTATATATTCAGTGTACAAACCAGTCTGCAAGAATGTAGTGCTTAATACTACAAAGGTTTTCCTAATGAACTTCCCAATCAAAATACATGGTTCAATGATTTAAATTACTTCAAATGCATTTGATATTTTCTTTTATTTTCTAGTCTAAGAAGTAGCATAACCTGTAGTTAATTATGGTATGCCACATTAATTCTGCATGTATGATTTCAAGCTTTACAAGTGAATCTTTAAAAGGCTGATTCATATCTTTTGGAGTTGGGTTAGTCAACCTATCGATATTTCAAAGGCTGATTCATTCTCAAAATTTGGATTACTAGAGCAAATAATGCAACTGCTTATAAAAGTGATTACTTATGGTACTCGTTGAGGTATATAGTATACCTTCAAGGTTGAGAAAGCTTTCTTCTTACCTCCAATTCGCTGCCCCATGGTACCACTTCATTTTTTTTTTCTGCACCATTGATCTTGAAGATGATGCTGGTTCTCAAACTGTCCTTCACATTGATTCCCTTGGTCATGCCCTTCATGCTTTCATAAATGGGAAGCTTGTAGGTCAATAAAATAAAATTAAAATAAGGAGAAGAAAGTCTTACTTTTGAGCATGCTGAATATTTTATTGCACCCACCAAATTTGGCATTTTCTCACAAATGTGACTTGCACGTATACTGAATATATCACATTATTATGTAGAATATTGGGATTCTTATTATGTTTGGAGTATTGTCATGTTATTTGAGCTTGTTGGGCTGGTCTTGCACATATACCCTATAATTTTAATGCTTCCAAACATACAGTAGCTAAACAAGTCTTTATTGGCATAATTTAATCTAATTATATTATGTTACAAGAAACATACAGTGGTTTGCTCATATGAATTGAATATCTGCTAGTCATGTACATTATTTAATTGCAGGTTTTGTCAAACTTGAACTCAACCCTGTCCTGTTTACTTAGAAGAAAAATGCTGGTTTGTTCCCTTGTTTCCTTAATATTCTTGTGATATCTATGCTTTTTCCCCCTATCTTTTAATTTCAGTCATTTTGTATGTGTCTTTTTTATGCTTATGAAATGTTTATTTCTATGGCAAATGTCTCTCTTTCTCCCTTTTTTTGTTTTGTTTATCGTAATTGTATTTCTTATGCTTGATATACTGTTCTTTCAATGATGAATTCCTTTTACCATTTTAATATGGAAAGCATATTTATAGCAGAATATGTCCTTGGATTCCAAGTCCAAGACAGTTCCTCAGCCTGCAAAGAAGGTGAGTATTTTTTTACTATAGCATCAACACATTTGGAACTTTGGATTTGTGGTGTGATAACTAATAGCTAATTCTTATAGTCTACTTCTATACAGAATGGACATGGCCCACCTAAGGGGGTGACCAAGCCATTTAACCCGAATGCAAGCTTCACTCCATTAGTTTTCTGATTTTTACTTTACATGACCATTAGGCCAAGGCTATCATGTTAATTTTATATATATATATATATATATATATATATATATATATTATTGAAAAATATTTAATTAATAAATAATTTAGATTCATTTATTGTTTATATATTAAAATTTTAAATTTAATCCAATGGTTTCTATGATTATTCAGTCCATGTGCTATACTATTATTGGACACATGGTGTTTTTTTTTCTTGTGTGCGCTGATTTGATTCTTAAAAAATTGATATTTAATTACTTTGGCAGATTCTTATGGTTCCTTGCAGCCCTATCATTCACCTTACAGGTTCTTTGCATAACAAAATCTGCTCTACTATATTTTTTTTTTTCACATTAGTTATTTCTAAATAATCAATTAATTGAGCTTGCCTTATTATGCATGCAGGACCTACATAAATGGAAGGAAGGAAGTCCCATTGATGTGAAGGGCTCTGCTGGAAGTCTTTTGACTTTGGTTAGCTGGTTGTGTTCTTGGATTGTATCATACGCTTTTAACTTCCTCATGAGTTGGACTTCAGCAGGCAGGTTCACATTTACTCTCAATTCCTTGTGTTTGGTTGAACCTGTGCTCCTAGATTTTATCATTATGTTCCCTCTCCCTTTTGGTTGAACCTATGTTTGGTTGAAAAATATCAGGCAATAATGTAATTGTGAAACAACATGGATATTGTTTGGACATTTGCAAGTACCATATATTTTGTTAGAGTGGAAGGAATACCCTTCACCATCTTTGCCAATTGATTTCAATCCCAATAAACTTGTCATACTAAAATTTCCTTATAGTTGCTTAATGTCTCTTGATGTGCTCAAGTCAAAGAAGGTAACCATACAATTTCTATTCTTTACTTCTATATCAATAAATTCTTTTAATCAACTATCAATTTAGCAGCAGAAAAATCTTATTTTCTCTCACTGATATTTTTACATTTGACCAGGTTTGAATGGGATTTCTAAATCTGGTAAGCTGGATGGTGGAAGAGTTCTTGGTGTTGAGCCTGCCACATGCACACTATCCCCGGAAACTCTTTGGTCAGACTTATTTATGTCTGTTTATTTCATTTATTTTTGTCAGACTTTGCTCTCTTTTTTATATAATTTTCCTATCAAATATATTAAGAATGGCTAGTTGATTAACTGATTATGACTCACATATATCTCATTTAGAGAAAAATGAGTTGCCTGGTTATGTAGGACCCCTGGCTCATGAAGGTATGCTAGCTTCTTCATGTCATCAACTCCTGCAAGTTGTGCCTCTGTATCTTTCGGGTATATGCTTGAAATTTCTGCCACCACCTGAAATTGAGGACATTGCTAAGGTTTTTGCTCCTGTGAAAACTTATTTAAGTTGAAAGTTCTATGTGATTATATCATGCCTATTTTATTGTTTTTGCTCCTGTGAATGTAATTTTTTTAAATTTACTTGAAAAAGCTTTGATGATTACCACTACCTAATATAGCATATATATTGAAGAAGCAGGCTTGCATGACATCTGAATGTGAAACCAAAAACCTTGAGAATATCAATAAAGGTTCATTTTCATTGTGTTATTATTATTTATGCATGAGGAATACTTGGTCTCTGTAACTGATGTGCACCCTCCTTCGTTTGTTGATGGTTTCACCTATTTTTAACACCTGATGGAACAATTGTCTCTACTTTCTAGTTTAAGTATGTTAGAAAAAGAATTTTTATTACATGAAACATTGTCTTCTTCCCTTCAACAGCCTTAAGTCAAAGGTACCCCCATCTCCTTAGAACCCAAAAATTTGCCAGATATAACAACGATTGTCTGAAAGTACCAACCAAATAAATTTTCATCATTTTAATTTTTTTCCACCCTCCTTACTGTTTTGTTTTGGTGGTTTGTTTTGAAGGTTTGTTCAATGTAGCCCAACAAAGCCAATTGCAAGAGGTGGAAGGGATACATGTGCAGAAATTGGATTTTCATATCTATTTTTGCCAAGGTATTGCAAAACACTGTTATGCCATATTAAAACTAGAGTTTAATTTGATAACTATCTTTACCTTTTATTTTTGTGGATCTACAGTAAAGTTCTTTTGTGTGCAATTGTTAGATATATGTGCTGTTGAATTCTATTTGATAATGAAAATACATACTATACTGTTGTGATGGAAGCTTTCAGAGGGAGGTTTCATGGCAGGTGGTTTTGATATATATGAATGCAATGACATGTAGTTACCAAAAATATAGAGTTCAGTTTGCAATTTCTCTATTAATTTTATACTCAAAATGTTAAATGTAATAAATACTTGTTTCATGCATCAGAATAGTTTTATAATATTTGTATATTTAAATAGTTGTATTTGGCTGTATGATCCAAGACTAACGTTAAACAATTTAAATTTCCTATACTATTTTGATATAGTTTTCCAAACCCATTATGACTATATTTCTTTCTTTTGTTCTACTTGTTGTTCATGCAGGTAAATATATTGAGGATTTAACTTCAACAGAACCACATGGTTTGATTGATGATGATTGAACCTTGTGAAACAATAATATTAGCCATACGTATTACTTTCATTGTGTGATCACTAGGATGTTGTAGGCTATAAAGTAAGAGATTTGTTTGAATGATGTTATATAAAATCATGGTTTGTTAATTGGTTATAAAGCAATTATATTTATTTACGTGCCATTGTATTTGACATAATTTGTTAATTGGTTTCTTATTTAATTTATAGAATATTTATTTACGTGCCATTGAGTATAAAACTCTCTTCGTATGTGTATGCAAAAAAAAAAATTGACACGACAAACAAAGACGGTTCTTTCCTAGAACTGTCTTTGTATCTCATTTATTTAAAAAAAAATTAAATAATACATACAAAGACGGTTCTTGGGGAACAACCGTCTTTGTATGTACACATACAAAGACAGTTCTTTCCCAGAACCGTCCTTGTATCTCGTTCGTTTTAAAAAAAAAATAAAAAATAAATAATACATACGAAGACGGTTCTTGGGTAAAAACCATCTTTGTATGTGTACATACAAAGACGGTTCTTGCTCAAAACCGTCTTTGTATCTCCTTCGTTTTAAAAAAAAAATAATTTAATAATACATACAAAGACGGTTCTTCCCCAAGAACCGTCTTTGTATGTCATTTAAAAAAAATAAAAAATAAAAAAAAATACAAACAAAGACGGTTTTTTAGAACCGTCGTCGAAACCTTTGACTTTCAACGACACGCGCAACAAAGACGGTTCGACAACCGTCGTCGTATGTGCTTTAGAACCGTCGTCGTTTATGCTGTTTGTAGTAGTGTTTCCTGAGAGCAAACGAGCTCTGCCAAGTAAGGAACCCGACAGTTCTCAAGAAAGGGTTTGGACTTAGCAATTCTAAAGGGAACATCCCATCCCGAGGTGAGGAACTCGGTCTCTCTATAAAGGGAAGGATGAGTTTGTAGAGATGACACGTGTATTGAAACCCAGTCGTTCTAAAAGAAAGGACACCAGCTCAACCGAGTAAGGGAACCCAGTGACTCCTTTCCCGAGAGGACACGAGCTTATCCGAGTTAGCAACCCGATAGCTCTTTCTTTGGTGAGAACTTGAGCTCAACGGCTCTAATATATCATCCGGGTAAGGAACCCAGTACCTTCTAGTAAGGAAAGCGAGTCTTAACAACTCTTAAGAGAACAACCTAGGGTAGGTGACCCGGTCCACAGGCGTTCGCCAACAAGCTTTTAGCAAATCACTGTTGTTCCTGCTTTTGGTCCGCCTTGATAGTCATGATCTCCCTCATCAAGGTTGAGAATTTCATCTTGAGATGTGACATGAAGACAATGGCTCCAAGCTCGTTCAGCATTTTCCTGCCAATCAAAGCAAAGTAGAAGGTATCTACATCAACAATTAAATACTTGACTGTGAAGCTCCTTAAGAGTTGGCCTTGACTGAAGGTGGTCATGAGGTCTACATATCCTTTGGTCTCTACCCTTTCTCCTACAAAGTCGATGAAAAGTACAAAGTGAGGATGGACTTTATCATACGAAACTTCAAGCCTCTGGAATGTTTTTCAATAAAGGATGTCTGTGGAGCTGCCTTAGTCAATGTTTTGTTCTATCTAACCCTGGTCTAGGAGGGACTGGTGGAGGTAGCTTTATGGGTACATCCATGTTGAAGGCCTTCTCTAGGATAGTAGTTCGATTGGTCGTCAAGGGTGTGTAGCGTTCATGTCCCTTTGGAGAGGCTGACGCTTTTGTGCCATTTGTCTGACTTATGTGAGTCGGTCTTGGTACCTCTTTCTCTCTTGTCGTGCTTTTGTTTGGCTTGTCGGACCTTGTTTCTGAAGCTTAACATCTCATCCATGTGGATGTAGCCTTTGGCTCATTCGAGCAACTCATCCATGCTACTAGGAGGTTTTTTGCATAGACTATCTGCGAACTTTCCATGTCATAAGGCTAGAAGCATGGAGTGTAGTGCTACCTGCAGGTTAAGGTTTTGGATTTGGACAACAACTTGTTTGAACCTATCCATGAACTTTCAGAGGGATTCATCATCTGCTTGTCACAGACTGGCCAATGCATCCAGAGTCATGTAATGTGATCGGTTGGTTGCACGGTTGGTTGCATACTGTGAACTGAAATGCTAGACAAGAGTGTCGAAGCTGTCGATAGACCTCGAAGGAAGTTCTCCATACCATGTCAGCATTGCCCCTTTCAGGGACGTTGGGAAGACGCGGCACAGGATCGTATCATCGTTGGTATAGAGATTTGCTTGGGTGAGTAATGTGTCCAAATGTTCATCTAGATCGATGGTTCTGTTGTACCGCTCTAGGTTGAATGATTTCCAACCTAAAAGTAGGTCGACTTCCATGATGCGATTAACAAAAGGATGTTGACAAGTCGTCTGCCCTTCTGGGCGGTGTATGTGTGATAAATTGGGATCGTCTTGAGTGTTGATGGTGTGTCGGGGTATGATTCTCCTTGAGTACATTCATTCATTGTACATAGAGTGCTTGTTGCCCTGGAGGCATCTCACACAAGCCTCTTGCTGGTCGTGGGCGCCAAATGTACTTACCAAAATCTAAAGCTAATCTACGTCAAGGTGATCGTCGCCAAGATGGGCTCCATGATCTCCCATGTCAGGCTATGATTACCCTTTGTTAGGAGAACAATAGGGGGGACCTGCAAAACAAAGGACTCTGGCGCTCAAGTAAGTACGTGAGTTAGGTGAGAATGGAATATGAAAAGGGTGAGATAGAACTTGGTACTTATAGAGTGGAGTAAGAGCTACGGGTCCTTGTTTGTAAGGGTTGTTACAGTGGTGTAACAACCCTTTAGATAATAGCTAGTAGATAATTGTAGCTTATGGATATTGTGTATCTTATAGATAATTTACTATCTGTCACTTGATAAGGAGATTGCAACATTATCGTTAATATTCAAATAATGAGATATTAGAGATAAACTGTTCAGCCCAGTAGCCCCTCTATTAAGGACGAAGTGTCTGTGCTCCTGTGTCAGGGCTGACATGGAGGGCTAAAGTGCATATGGGAATGTCACGTCACTTGCAACATGTACTTTGTGGAACTTGGACAGTACAATTTATATATAGAGAGAGAGAGATTGTCAAAGTGGTCCTTAAACATTACAACTTATGACAAAATGGTCTTACAAATTTAACGACATAACTAATATGTTGTACTTTCTCCATGTCCATGGACTAAATTTATATTTTTCATCTTTTAGGGACCAATTTGTCACTGCATCACACTTTTGGTTATTTACCTTTAAATCAATTATCAATATATCTTTTTTTTGTGCTGAATATCAATATATCTTTGTTAGTACACTATGTAGACAAACCTTTGTTTTTAGAGGGTGTAAACAAACTTATTTTGTAGAAAATTTTTCATCCGCAGACAAGCTTAAATTAATTTATTTGCAAATTATCTTTACAGTACATTTTTTTTAATATGGATTACTATACCGTATAAAGTATTCAATCAAGACGAAAGGACACCTGGTGAATCCAACCGAGTACCCTCTTAGCCATATACCCACATTTCATATAGCACTTCTTGGCTTTCAACATAGGCAAGTGATGAGTACCATTTGGCTATGATTATCGCCAATAAACTCATTTAAGGGTAATTACTTGATTAGAAATACCTAAACAAAATTGAGAGGTGTATTACATAACTGGTAATAACGAAATGCAAGCTCATAGACCCCAAGGCCAGTAAGGTCAATATAAAAAGGGAAGAACCCCCCAAGTAATAAGACTGATTCATTATTAAATATTCACTAAATATTGTCTATGGCTATAAGTCGAAGCCTTACTTAAGCGTTGAAGTGTCTTTTGCAAGTACTTCCCTCACTCTTTCAGACTCGCACACACCGGAAACTTCAGCAAGGAACCATCAGAGAAAACCCTTTAACACAGTAAAAGACTCTTCAACATAAGATAAATGTTCAATCCATTTGTGACAGAAACATTTTACCATACATATTAAATTTATCTCGATGTATTGTGTCAGAAAATCATATATTTCGAGTCCCCCTCCTCAACTATTAATATGATATGAACATAATTACATTAGGTGACTATACCACCTAACAAGGAAGATGACCGAAACAGACAAATAACAAGTTTCTCCTAATCCAACAAACATCTACTATCAACTTAAGTAAATAAGTAATTGACATAGTGCATCTGTAACAACCAATGATACTATAGTGTTGTTTATCTGCAAAATAATCTTACTCGAACCCTTATATTTGTTACAGATTACGGACATTCTGTGATTTTTCCTATGTCATACTTAATGTAAATCAGTGTATCCTTGCATTATCGCCATCATGTTGAGGTGGGATACACACAGATACAATCTGAACCTCAGCATGTTGCGCATGATTGCTGTTCGAAGAAGTTTGAACACCATTAGGTTCAGCCAACATCTGGAAATATGCATGAGGTCCCCATCCTGCAAAAGGAAATGATTTTTTTTTAATTAAAATATAAACTCATTATTTGGAAGTTGTGAATTAATTTCTTTTCTCCTTCAAAATCTACAAAAGAACCACACTAGAATATATTGAACATGGTTAAAAGATGACAAAGAGAAGCACAGGAATTATTATGGTAACTAATATATAACAGGTACCTCCTACTCACAAAACTAGAGAAGTAGATGGAAACTTTGCAGTTGAGCTGGTAGTGTTGTTTAACTAACACGACATGACATAAGCACTTACATGCATAAATATTTTATTAGCACAACTTAGATGTATTATAAGTACTTTTTGTGTTGTTATTTTATTATTGAAACTTAAGTTTCACTTCAGTAACTTACACAAAAATAATAGTTACATTAAGAGTGCTTGACTGCAGTGGGCTTAATAAGAGTTCTTTTTTTATTCGAATGGGCTTAATAAGAGTTGACTGTAGTGGGCTTAATAAGATATGCTTACTTACAACTTACACAAACGAGCATTTTTTTATTAAAAAAGTGAAGATATAATAAGAAAATATTATGAAAGGTAAGGATGTGGTCACTTGTGGGACCTATTTAGTAAAATTCTTAAAGTTGTTCAATTGTAAAGAAGAGTTGTATAAGTTGTAAACTAAAATGTAAAAATGAGTGAGATATGTAATGGTGTGGAATCACTTAAGATATAATAAAAAAATAAAAAATAAAAAAATGTTGGATTAGAGATGCTCTAAAGGTTGGCACATTTATTGAAGTAAAACGTCAATTTTCATTGGAAAACAACATTAAATAAATGATTAACCACAAAACATAGATACCAAATTACCAATCTATGACATTGTCCCTAAAAAAAATCTGACATTGTCTAACTTTTGTCCACTTAGTGATAGAATTTCACTAATTTCCTACCCTTTATGGTACTATAGAGGGAGCAATATGTAAAAGTAATTAGTTAATTACAAGAATGGATAAAAAAGAAATTGATACAAAAAATTAGTTAATTACAAGAGAGCCATGGCTGGGCCATAGGTTGAAAACTCACATTTTATCCAGAAAGGAAAGTGATCCCAATCTAACCCAAATCCCAAATCAAATTAAATTTTAATTTTAAATACAGAAATTAATTAATTAATTTTCAAAATAAGTTATGTGCAAATAAAAAGTTTCGGACAGAATATTGCTGCCCACTTTTTATGCCTTTGTAGTTTTACTTCATAAACAAATAAGTCCCATGTTAGTGCTAAAACTTAGCAATAATGATAATATCTTAAAAGTATGCTCGTGAGCAAAACAGCATAACATGCTACATTTATAACACTTACCCTTCCAACAGTTCATAAATAAGGACAATATATTGTCATAAAAGTTCGCTAAAAAATGAACAATTTTACGATATTAATTAAATTTATAAAGCATTTGTTAAAATGACTGGCATTATGATAAAACAATGAACCCCTGCTTCTATTTTAGTTATGGTAGGCAAGTTAACTGCTATAACTTCATAAGGCAGACCACCAAAATGATTTCCAATTAATCTATTTATAATCTTAGTTCTGCTAAATGATTCGTTAAGCAGCAAATAACATTCTCAGCAACTGAATGTTAGAAGTCCGGGTAACAATAGCATCACATGGAGATATAAGATGAGTTGGATGGTTAAGGAAGAATGGATCCCTTCGGTTAACAAAAACTAACATTTGCCAATAAAAAAAATGTAGAATGTGTTTTAGAATTATTCCCTTCAAGAGTTTGACAAAGCGTGCTTCTTATCCCTAAACAGAATCTAGTTATTAATAACGTCAATTATTGCCCAGAAAATCCAATAACACAACCAAAGTTTAGCTTGTGATGTGCAATTAACATATTTCTTGAAAACAGATATGGTGACTATTTAATATATTAAACTGTAACAAATAATCCCACTACTACATACATAAGAAAAAGCATATAGTAACAATAACGTCAACAGATAATAAAAAGTTTAAAAGTATAAATTCATGGACATACCATCTGTGTCATATGGAGGTGGAAAGAATTGTAAGTAACAAAAGGAAGAGATTGTCAAACCTGCATAAAAGCTCGTATAAAAAGTCTGGAGAAAAGTATATTTACATTAATAAATCAAACAAACAAAATCCAGTCTTCAACAGACCTATAAGCCCTCCAGTAAAAACATCCTGCCAATGATGCCAATAATCATCAACACGAGAGACAGCAATCATAGCTGCCACAAGAAGAGGGAAGAAAACAATACAAAGCTTTGCAACATGGCCCCTACGATCAAATGCCTTAATTTTCCCTGATAGATACCATGCAAGAAAACCAAGTCCAGCAAAGGACCCTGCATACCAATACTTGAATATTTTTTATCATAATTTATTATAAAACGAGAACAAAAATATATATAGGTCTCACTTACAAACCTCAAATGCCCAATGACAAAAAAATAATGCAAATTCTAGTCCTGATATAATTTTTAGTCATGCAGCAGACAAATCAAATTTCCAAGGTTGAGAGACCAAGTAAGTATTTCCAAAAGCACTAAATCCTTCAAACTTACAGAAGTGGTATAAGATTAAATAAATAGGTATATAATTAAAAAAAATCTTTGAACCTGACACATTAATGAAAATTTCTGGCTATGTAGTTCTATTAGATTTCCCTAGAAAAACTTTATCCTTGACATATAGGATTTGGAAACTCAAGATTTCTAAGTTCAATGGGTTTCCGTTTCACTCTTTAAATTTTATTGTTGTCAATATAGACATGTAGAATGGGACTCGATTGATATTCTCATTTAATTATTCAGTTCTTCAAAAGATCTATCATACTATGATGGAGTGAACTTTGATCAATGAGTATTCAATTCTTACTTCAACTTGGAACCCTGTTTTTTCTAGAACCTGGTATGCTATGTGAAAGTAAGCTTAAGATTACCAATTTATCAATTATGTTGACTTCAAGAGGCAATAAGACCATTGTTTCAATGAAATGTGGAACATGGAGGATATATACCATACATCAAAATAATAACTGATAAGGTCCCAGAGACCCTGAAGTTTGTTCTGGGTACTTACAAGAGGTATGTCCACTTGGAAAACTTTTGTGCCCTTCCTTAATAACACTCTTATCTCCAGTACATCTAACATTCCTTGTTACTGGATCAAACACCTAAACATAGCAGTAATCAATACCATATTTCTTTAGCTATGTATCACATGGTAAAGGTATTAATTAGGAAATCTTGGCAGTTCATAAAATTGAGAACCCACCCCTTTTCCATCAGGGAAACAACGCCAGAAGAAATCTGGGCGTGGCCGTCCAACACCATCTTTGATAGCATCCGTTATCACCGCAGTAATGAGTACAGAGAATAAAAGGCCTGAATATGCATTTGGCAATACATAGGTTAGGCTATAGCAAAGTGATATGCAACATAAGGTTAGGAAAAGTTTCTAAAAGACAGAAAAGTACCCAAGATAGCATGGTGGAAGTCATAAACATCCTTTCGGATGAGATAGTAAACAAGAATGATTGCTATTGGCAACAATATTGCTACAATCTGTCCCAAAATTTGAAATTCAAGAGTTCATATCTTGAATGTCAATAAAGGTCTATATTAACATAATCTCAACAACAAGGATGCATAGTTTGTTAGAAGCAAAACATACTGGAACAGCCCAAAAGGGTATAGTATTATCTTTCATTGGGTATCTCAAGTCGGACATCATCCCCTCTCCAACAAAACGGTGAAATGGCTCTATCACATTCAAGATCCCATCAATGATAACAAGAAGCAAAAGAATCAACCAGTCATGCATATGTGTCCTTGCCACTTTAGCTCCATGTGATCTGATCGTGTGTCTATTCAACTGATCTTCTGGCATTTTTCTGTCGCAAATGACAAAATTAGCAATGCTAATTGAAATCAAGACACCAAAATATTAAAGAAACACAATGCCAGTAAAAAAAGTACAACTTAGTTCATTTTCAGAGTGTTCCTGGACTTGATGAATACAATTTCAATCTGAGTGTAATTCCCAAATTCAATTCTATTAGTTTCAGTCTTTTAGATATTACTGTGTCCCTTACTCATGCCTGAAAAATATTTGTAATATAATATCATTGGCATAGTCAGATTAACCATAAGATCTCATTACACATACAATTTTATTTTTTCATACAACTACATATCACACAATCATATTTGAGCACTTCAGCCACAAAATTCACAGTGAACATTTTAACAGAGAACACAAAATTGAACTGAGTGTTCCAAGAATCACTTCTAGCTAGAAAGAAACCCAAAATTCTCAGATCAGTAACTTGAAGCACGGAGAAAAATAACAGAGGGGTTTAAATTACTTATTTGGCCCCCTACATTGTCTTGGTAAACTGATTCTGCAATTTTGATCACAAATGTGAACCGTTCGCAACTTCATCATTTTCCACACCTTTGATAACAGGAATGCAGTGTCCGAATTGATTATTAGCTTACATTTTACAAAGACAAATTTTGAGGTTTTTGAAAATTGTAAGTACCAGATCAATTTGTTCGGAATTATAAAAGGTTAGATAGAACATTGCGTGAGCCTATATCTACAAGAACAATTCGACCAATGAAATTGTAATTAAAAGGAAAGAAGAGAGCGAGGGACTCACTCACCTGCACGAGGCTCGCTCGGTGTAACGGAATATAGGACAAGAGTGTGTGTGTTTTTGTTTTTGTGAGTGGTGTGTGTGTGAGAGAGAGAGAGAGAAGGCGAAATTTAAAAGAGGGGAAGGAAGGAGAAGGTGAGTGTGGTTTACGCGGAAAATGACGAAAGGGGGAAGCCTCCGAAATGGAAAAGGAAAAACGGTTTTTTTTATTTTTCTTTTGTTTGTTTATATGTTAATTAATAGTAGCAAAGACGAAGAAAGGAACCCGTTAATTAATAGTAGCAAAGCGTAAGAAACAAAGACACTCTTATAATTAATTATAATTTGTATCCCTTAATCAAATGATATTTGAATTATGTTGATTTTTAGTATAAAATAAATATTGTTAAAAGAAAAATAAAGAATACATATATTAAATGCACTTATAATTTCGGATAAAAATTAGTAATATTTATAATAATTACTTTATATTAATATTATAAGTAAAAATTATTTAATATAGTAAAAAATGAAGAGAACTACTTGTATGAATACTATTAAAAAAGGGAAGAAATGTAAGTTTAGATTGCGGGAAATTGAATGAGAGTAAATCAGGAGTGGATAGTGGATGGTGACAGACAACAAATAAAAGAAGAGAGAGAGAGAACTGTTCTTTTCTTACTTTCTTTTTTTTTTTCTTTTTATAAATAGGCCGAAGGGATGTGGGGAAGGGTGTTTACATGGCTGCCAAACAGATATCGCGAGCAACGAGGAATTGATCACATTGATGATAAGAGAGACGATTTGGACGGAAAAGAATAACGAAGAAATGCTAGAAGCCTAGAAGGAAGAATGGTCATCAGTCATGACATTGACATTTTGACAAAATGATACATAATTTGCGATTTCTTTTTTGTTCAGGGATTGCGACTTCTTTTATATACAGCATTTTTCAGGCATTTATCTAATTCTCAAAGTTCTTTTATTATTAAATTAAATTAATCGTGAATTAGAGAAATGGCCAAATAAAAATATAATTTTTTATTGGTTTCTTATTGATAATTGTTTAATGATATAAAGATAAGATCAAGTATCGAAAAATACGTTTGATTTGTTCAAACTTGAATGACTCTTTTTATAGAGGTAAAAATTAGATTTAGGATCTCAATTTCACTTATTAGATATGTTAATATAGAGAAGAGACATAGTGGAAAAGAAGAAAGAGAGCTAGGATTCCATAACATTAGTAATTGTAAAGTATGTGCAATACAAAACACAAAAGAGTAATATATATAAATGACAAAATGATTAAATTATCCTTAGCTAATACATCTAATATTATCTAACATTATCCCTCAAACTCATGATGCATAAGCACGAAGCATCAAGAGTTTGTCAATCAGAAAATGAAAGTGTTCAATATAATGAGATTTAATGAACAAGTCAACAATCTACATAGCGGAAGAAACAAAAGGCAAAGTAATGGTGTCATGTTAAAGATGATGGTGAGTGAGATGGAAATCACTTTTGATATGCTTTGTGCGCTCATTAAAGACCGAGTTAAGAGTAATTTGGATGACACTCTTGTTGTCATAGTACATAGGAATGGGTCCCGAGAGAGAAACACCCATGTCAAAGAGTAGCCAACGCAACCAAACTACCTCTGCAGTGATAAAACCATGACATGATATTCAGCTTTTGTAGAAGAACGAGGGACAATGTCTTATTTCTTGCTCTTCCAAGAGATAAGAGTGTCTCTTAAGAAAATGCAAAAACCTATGGTAGACTTTTGATCAATGGAGTGACCATCCAATTTGTATCAGAGTAAGCACACAACTCCAAAGAAGAAGATGAGGGAAAGAGAAGACTCTGAAATTGAGTGCCTCAAAGATATATAAGAATGCGAAGAACAACTTTCCAATGCACTACAGTAGGAGAAACAATAAATTGGCTTATAACATGCACATCATAAGCAATATTAGGTCTGGTAATAGTGAGATACACCAAATTGCCAACCATGGTACAATAAAAAGTGGGATTAGGTAAAGGGACACCATCAGAGGAGACATATTTTACATTGAGCTCGAGAGGGATGTCAATTGTTCGAGTATCAAAAAGACGGGTTTGTTCATTAATGTTGACAATATACTTAGATCGAGAAAGAAGATAACATCTAGGAGAATAGGCAACTTTAATCCCTAAGAAATAAGAAAGAGGACCTAAATCCTTCATCTCAAATTGTCTTGGTAACTACAACTTTTAACTATGCAATCTCATCCACATCATTCCCTGTGATAACCATGTCGTCAACATATAAAGAGAGTATAATTTGATCATGAGAAGTCGTCTTCAAAAACAAGGCATAATCATAATCATTGGAACGAAAGCCAAAAGATGCAATGACAATGGAGAACTTATCAAACCAAGCTTGTTGAGCTTGTTTGAGACTAGAGAGAGTCTTCTTTAACTTGCACACCTCCCCTGAATTATTAGAAACACCTAGAGGAGGTATCATGTAGACTCCTTCTTGGAGATCACCATTTAAGAAAGCATTTTTAACATCCATCTGAAAGATATCCCACTGACGAATAGAGGCATCTGCAATAAGTGTGCGAATGTTAGTCATCTTGGCAACTAGGGCAAAAGATTTTGCATAATCCATACCACATTGTTAAGAGAATCCTTTAGCAACAAGACGAGCTTTGTAACACTCAAATGACCTATCAAATTGTGTATAAGGCAGAATGTGTCCTCTTGCATACCTTGTTGCAAAAAGGGATCAATAATAGTCTCTTTGTAAGAAGAGGGCTCAGAAAAATTGTGGATGATGGTTGGGAAAGAAGCAAAAGAAGTAGAATAGATGAAGTAAAGAAATTTTGGTAATTGAGTGGACTTATGAACACGTGAAGGATAACAATGAGGAGGAGGAGGAGGATCAACAACTGCAGGAGGTTCTTGGGAAGTCGTGGGGACATCTTAGTTTGTAGAAGTACAAGTATCAACCCTACAAGTCTCAACCTCAAAGGTATTTGCATCACCACTATCCATGGGAAAAGGATCAATATAGGTGAGATCAAACATTGTAGGGTTGTGATAATCACAAGTGAATAAAATGGTATGTGCTCAAGAAATACAACATGACGGGAAACATAGAGTTTTTGGGTGGTAGGATCATAGCAACAATAAACTTTTTGACCATTTCCATAACCAAGAAAGACACATAACAAAAAAGAATACATTTACTATGTTCTACTTGTGGACAAAGAACAAAGAAAGTAGAAACAAAAACCTTTAAGGAAGAGTAATCAGGAACACAACCACACAACTTTTGGAAGGGAGACACACCTGAGGTAACAGAGGATGAGATAACAATCAACCTCCCAGACCGTGGACCCTACACATAACAATTAGTGGAAGAAAACAAAATCGAGTAACCAAAATCACATAGTTGACCAATAGAGGTCATATTCAAAGTAAGCTTAGGAATATAGTAAACACTTGAAAAGGAAAAATTAGAGACGGATCCAGTGCCTGCTAATGGCATCAATGTATCATCAATAGTTATGACCGATATAGACAAGACAGGGTTTAAAGACACAAAAGACTTAAGATTATATAACATGTGATGCTTTAGAATCAAGAATCCAAATGGATGAAGACATACCTGACAAACTAGAGGAAGACAAACCTTTTACGGAGGAGGTAGACATGGCATGCAATTGAGTAGCAAGAAAAACTTGAAACTATTCTACAAGATCGTTTACTTGAGAAGTGGCATCATAAGTGTTAGTATATGGATGTCCTAGAGACAATCTTTTCATTAGATTAGGA
>CM023949.1:20202331-20219824 GCA_013407115.1 Glycine latifolia | reverse complement strand
TATATATATATATATATATATATATATATATATATATATATATATATATATATATATCAGTTTAACAACTTCTATAATTTATACGTTTTAGAATTTATACTAGGATCCGTTCAGTAAAAATAAAATAGTAATAAAAATTATTTAACGATTCTTAAAAATTTAACCTTAATAAAAAGTATAATATCTAGAATAATTTTAGGTTGTTACATATTCGAGATGTCTTATGAATATCTTCAAGTATATGTATTTTGTATTATGACAGTCATTATATGTTTGCAAAAATTTACTATTATTTTCACAAGTAACCAAAGGGGTGTTCTTTTTATTAAAATGAGTTTATGCCATGAGTATGAGTTAGTGATATAGTAGTGACGTGGCGGGTCGTTACACTGATCAAAATAGATCTCCCTCCTAGTCACCTAATGTTGTCCGTCTGCTCACACGAACGAAAGTTCGCGATCATCACAGGTACCAATCCACATAATACAAACAAAGCAAATGTGAGTTTATCATGTAAAACAACAATAATAGATAACAATAGTCAGGGAAGACAATCCAAACATCACGACGTCATCACAACACCCAAGCATTTCATCACGCAACCAACATGGACAAACCATCCAAACACATTTCACAAGTCAACCTATAATGCTTAGAATGATGCATGCTCCTGACTTATCTCTCAGTATGCAATGTGGTACCATCCTGAAAATAGACCATTACAGGAAGATGATGTAGCAAGATGTCAGGATCACTCTGTCGTGCACAGGCCGCTCCCCCCCACTGGTGATTAGCCATGGGTCTCAGTAAAGGAGTTCCAAACAGATGTGCCCCCCAATACTTCCGTACTTTGAAGCCAATCATCCTATTTTCGTCGTGCAAATGAAGTATGTCACACGGGCATCATCAATGCATGACCCGGCCAGGAATAGATCCTTCCTCGCAAGGGTGACCCGCCATGCACCTATGTACATACATACCGCCCCAATCATGGGCTCACCGATGCACTGACTGTGGCTAGGAACAAATCCTTCCTTGCAAGGCTAGCCACCCGGTCCCGACATCCTACGTGTTTATACATAGCCTACCACCACAGCATCACCAATGTATGACCCAGCCAGGAACAAATCCTTCCTCGCAAGTCCATCATACACCCCCGTGGGTATCTATGTATATCCACCCACATTCGATAACCATGGACATCATCAATGTATGACCCGGCCAGGAACAAATCCTTCCTCGCAAGGATGACCCGTCATACACCCCTCATGGTATCAATGCAAATATCCTCATCTCAAATTAATCACATATACTGACCTTAACTGCTTACAACATAATCACATACGTTTATAACCTACCTACCAATCATAAACACAACATAAACTAGTGAGCCGGGATGGCTCACCAACCAGGCAGCACTAGAGAAAATAAATTGAACCCAGGGTCACTAACCTGATAGCTCTTAAAGAAAGAAAGGGAACGAGCTCAATAGTACTTCAGAGAAGAAACGAGACCGGGAAGGGAACCTGGTCCCTCTAAAGAAGGGACACGAGTTCAACCGAGTAGGAAACCTGGTAGTTCTCTTAAAGAAAAGGACACGAGCTCAACCGAGTAGGGAAACCTGGTAGCTCTTTTAAAGAAAAGGACACGAGCTCAACCGAGTAGGGAAACCCGGTAGCTCTCTTAAAGAAAAGGACACGAGCTCAGGATTAATGTGACCGGCTGGACACTTTGGAGAGTAAATAGAGCCTTTATGGGTCAGTGCTAACATGGATGATGGATAAGGGTGGAACCTTGGATTTTATAAAATGTCGAGGATGGACCCAGCACTATGCAATCAATTACATTAGCGTTTATAATCGATTAAAACAGACAACACTTACCTGATACAACAGGTAAAACATTTTGATTGTATTAATACCATGAACCTGCACAAGGTTGTCCTGGTTACGAATGCCGAGTTATACAAGGTAGACTTTGGTGGGTAATCTGAACCCGACAGTGAGTGTGTATGATGACTAAGCTAATTTTGACATCTAGCACTATTGGCGCGTGACACAAGCGCCAGGGCCATTTAAATAGATCACTTTTCTATGTTTCAACGAAAAAGGGAGACGATGAGCCTCACTAGACTCTACGACTCAGCAAACCCATCCCTTGGTTATTAGAATGAGTCCCCGGACTCGGGATATTGGCGTCCGCCAACAAAGGACTACTAAAAGTCACATCCCATATGTATATACTACATAATAAGCTCAGCCCAGCCTACCCAACCCAGTAGCCGGCACCCCCACAAACACTGCTAAAAAGGTGTTCTGGGAGTTTACATTGACAACACCAACTTCATAAACAGGTAGTTCTTACAACATCAAACTCTTCACACAAGAAAACCATCAAACATCAACATTTTGTTAGTATATGGATGTCCTAGAGACAATCTTTTCATTAGATTAGGACATACATGTACTTTTCAATATTGTCATAAATAAATTATAAACGCTCTTTATCTTGTTTCATATTCTGTCTCGATATCATTATTAATATATATGAGTAACTGGATAAAACCCTTGGAATAGAATAGGTATCTCTTGAGTATCAGTGATGGGATCACGATCATGAGGATTCAAGGATACTAGATGTCTACTCCTAAATTTTAAGTTCCTAGTCAAGAGACACTGAGAATGGGGATCAGTGATCTCGGATAAGACTAGCACGGCTTATCTACTTGTATTCAGATATAAGGTAAAGACCTCATGAGCTACAGACATGGAGATGTCTTAGCTAAAGTCGTGGGTGGACCTATAAGGGTATAGCTCGCACTGAACGGACCCACAAAGAGCCTCTATAAGGAAATCTCACAGATAGTATCATTAGAAGTAGTCTCTTATTATTTGGGTGTGTCTTTCCTTAGACCAGAAGTTTTCACCTAGACTGTGTTCTAGAAGACATGCTTTGATTGTATACCTCGTCTGCCTGAAACATGGAGACACATAGGTATACCTTTGGGCATGTCCTGAAAGAACACGAGTCTAGGGTGACTAGCTGAAGGAATTCGTCAAATCTCTGTGAGAGATTAGGTTATCTGTAAATCGGAGAAATCGGGATGACATTTACGGGACTCAGGAATCTATGCATAGTAAAAGGAATCATGAGATGATTTGCCTTTAGAGTCAGTAAAATTGGAGAATCCCTATTTTGTATTAAAGCTTACCCTAAACCGCAAGGGCAGATACGTTTCCTTATCCTAGGTTTTATGGGAAGGTAATCGAGACGAAAGGAAATACATACGGAAACCAAATAGATTTAATAGGATGATCTTGTCATTTACCTAACTAGTTCTGGGGCAACAAAGCATTGCTAGTGCTTTGTGTTGTCATTAAATGGGTAGTGGCCTTGTTGGGCCCAAACTTATTTATGTCAGTAGCTATGTTGGGCCTAATGGGTCACACACTAACATTTTATTGTCATGACATTATAGCATTAAAGGTTTTGGGCCTAATAATGGTTGTTGGCCCAAGAAAGAGTTTGGATACCTGTCTTAAAGAGAGGGGGGGCGCATGAATGGAGTTAATGGGCTTGGATAGTCCAAGACATTATTAATTAATTTAAATAGTTAAATTAATTATCTAATATTTAAATTTGATAATTTAAATTTTGAATTTAAATATTTGAATTAACTATAGTAGTTAGTTTCATATCAAAAGGAGAAGATAAGAGCTAGATTTGAATTTGAATTCAACTAACATCTTATTATGATTATGTCCTAAATTTTAGGAAGAAGTTTGAGGGCTGATTATAGGGCTTACATACGACTGATATTTAATTATTATTTGGCAAAATAATTCCCAAGTAATTGACTTGGTCTTAGGAGGATATGATAGGAGGTTGTTGGCAATTTTTGAAATACAACAACTCTATCTTTTCTTCACGTGTGGGATGCTTCATAATCAGATTTTTTGGTTAAAAAAATCTGACTCAAACTTTTCTATAAAAAGTGTGTTATTGTGATCATAGTTCTCTAATTGTTTTTTTGAAAAAAAAACCTATCTACCTTCCTCCACTTTCACGTGCCCTTGTGTGAGTTTTGATAGAAAATTCAGCTACCAATATCATCTATTGGTGAGTCTCTTAGATAAGTAAAAACACTTTGAAACCTAACCTTCCTCTCCATTGGTGTGCCTAGCCTGCCTCCTTTGGTGTTTGTTGGTGGTCTTCAAGAAGTGTTCTTGAGTCTTGACAAGAAGTGGTGTGGATCAACATTAGAGGGCTTCTATCTTCAAGCCTATCCTTGATCATCAAGTTACGAATATAAACAAGGTAACATATATGTCCTAAAAAATGATTCTTGTGTGGTATGTGTGTTTCCGCTTGAATTTTTTTTTTGTTTTTATCACATGCCTTCGGGCTTCATGGCCCTTTCTTACACATTTTGCATCCCATTTGTTAGAAGACATAGTTTTTCTGGAAAAAACAGCACACAACAGGGACATGTTGTTATCTTCATAGTTGGACTCCCTGGCCCCCAACTATGGTATCTAAAATTGTTATCAACATAGTAAACTCCCCTTACCTGACCAGGAGTTCTTCTTTTACAGCCTAGCGGTGCAGTAACACTATCCTCTTAAGTGTGAGCTTGTCCGAACGCAACATTCTCACAGAAGCCAAGAAAGAAAGAGTTGGGCTTCGTTCTCTTCGAACTTCACGAAGGGTTGTCTAAGACTTCTGCTCTGGTCATGAGGTTCCTCTTGACGTAGGGGTTCCGTGGCAACTATGGTGGTCCTTGGTGGTTCAGAGTGGTTGAAGGGTGTGGGTAAGTTTAGAGAGAAAGGGAGAGAAAAATGTAAAGAAGAAAGAAAGAAACACGCTTCTACGACACCACTCTGATGCTTATATACATCGCTGACAGGACATGTCCACTTTGCGTGTAGGAACAGCAACCACAGACTAAATAGAGTTGACTCACCCTATCATCCACTAACACTTATATCAAGACAAAAAGCCAATAAACAGCAATTATAAAATAAATCAAACAATCAAGCATCATATCACACATCAAACACCTATCTCAGAAATTCAGAATTTCAGGGTGTTACAACTTGTTGTTGATGAGATCGCAAAAACTCGACTGCATTTTTAAAAGACAGTAATCTGGATGACTCCAGATGCCATATGAGTATGTCTAGTTATGGATTCTATAATCGTTACAATAAAATTTTCTTAATAAAAATATTTTTTAATACTTAAATAGTATCAACTTTTAGAAATTATACTTGTCCGAAATATCTCAAATATTATAAATAAGATTGAATTCTTACAAAATATAACATTCTCAAATATGGACATTTAATGAACACTAATAATATAACGAAATTAAATAAGAGAAGACTAAGTCATCAAGTCTACTCTATTCCATTAGTTTTTTCCTCGTGCTATGAAATATGAAAAATACACTTCTAATGAGATATAATCTCAATAAGTAAAACAAGTTCTAAAAGAAGTTTACAAATCGTATTATTCTCCATCGGCGCGATGATCTAGAAAATCAACTACAGTATCCACAATAAATTTAAAATAAGATATTATATATATATATATATATATATATACACACACACACACACACAGACACACTCCAAAAAAAGTAAGTGAAAAGACACAATTAATTCTCATAATATTCTCAATAAATAAAATATTTAAATACTTTAATGCATTCAAATAAACATTACAAGATACAACTTAGTGATTCCCTCATTAGACTCAACTCTTTGATTCCAGGAATTTATATGGATTTTACATTTTTCAAAGGATTTATAAGTTCATATTTCATTCAATGGGATTCCATTACCTTTGCCATCATAAATGAAATTATATAAAATAAATTTCATTTCCATTCCAGATAAAAGCCTCTATCATATAATCCAAAATTATTAATTTATCATAAACAATGCATCATTCATAATTATAATTAAATAAATACATAAATATACAAATACCAACATAATCATTTACACAAGACACAGACATACTTACGAGAAAATAACACAAAGTAACATCAATGTTAATGTATATATGGATACTATTCATGCCTAAATTATCCTTTACTACTGTTATTCAAAATTGAAAGCAATTTAAACTATAATATAATATAATATAATATAATCCAGTATAAAATATAAAACAACTAAAGTTTTATTTATCTGCTACGGCACAAAGATTCAAGAGAAAAAATTATTGCACATATACATATATAATTAAGGATATAGTTGTAAAGCCCGATTTGGCCCAGCCGGTCAGACTGATCCAACCAAAACCCAGTAACATAATCAAGCCAATTTTATTATTGGACTGTTGAACCATGTGACCTGGGATGACCCGGTCAAACCCGACCAGTTTTGGGAAAACCCGACGACCCAGTCGGTTTTTAAAACTCGGACTGGGTTGTGCACGTCATCATCGCCACTCAACTTGACCACCACCGCACTACGAGGGAACTAGTCACTCCGACCTAGTCGTCAATAACACGAATGAAGATGTTGATGACTTGGAAGGGGTCGAACTTCAGCAGTGATGATCGAAGAGGAAGAGGGTAGCAGACCAGCAGGAAGAGAGAAAATGAGGTGCAACAGGATTGTGAAGCGGTGATGATCAAAGAGGAAGAGAGAAAATGAGGCACAACAGGAAAAAAGAAAATGAGAAACGCAGTCGTGCAACAGGAAGAGAGCATTATATATATTGGGGATATTGCTTCCTGTACTCCTTTTATTGCTTTGTGCACTTTTTATTTTGCATTTTGAAATGAGTTAATTGCTATTTACACTCTTTTTATTACTAATACACTTTATTTGTATTATCAACTTTAATATTTTAATTGTTATTTTGGATTTTTGAGTATGAAACTATGGATGAACTTTTGTTAATCAAATAATGTTAGTTATATACTTATATATAATATAATTTCAAATTTTTTAATAAAGACCGGGTCAAACCGGACCAATTATTGACCCACCAGTTGGACCACCGATCCACTATCTTGATCGTGTTAATGACTGGACCGGATTTTATAACATGATTAAGGGAAGGCCCCAATGATAATATTTTGCTACATGTCTCAAGATAGAGAAAATTCTATCCAACATACCAAGTTGCATATCAATTAATTAAAGAAATTTTATCCATTCAAAATATTTTTGATATATAAAGAACACTGTAGAAAAAAATTGTACATAAAAGAATTATATAATGTAAGATTTAAGAAAATTTATTTTACTCACCTCTTGAAGCATAATCATTCGCATTCTTAGTTTATTATACCTCTTCTCTATTTATTGGCTCCACAAAATTATTCTCTTTATTATTTCCTTTCTTCTCCATCCTACATGTTTTACTAATTTTTCATTTTCTAAAAAAGACTGTTATAAAATTATAGAAAAAGAGAATTGTTTATCATTTTATAAGTATAAAAGTGTATGACTAAGATTGTGTCAAATAAGATATATTATTAATAGATTTGGCTAACCAAATCTTTATTTTTTATACCTATTATTTAGATTTAGCTAACTATTAATAATATATAATATTTTATTTTCTTTTAAGATATATCGAGATAAAATAATATAAGATTTAAATCGTTTTCAAGAATGAAAAATTTAAATATAACAAATATTTGATAAAAAATAGATATACAAGATACTATCACTATAATAAGTATCTTTATAATGATAATAATAATAATCTTTAAATTCTTTAGATTCAAATAATTTTTTATACTAAAACTAATAATAATAATAATTATATTATAATTTTAGGATGTTATAGATTCAAAGGAATGGTCACACTATTGACTATTGAGCTCTTGCATCAAATTCGGATACCGTTATTCAAAATTGGCGGGTATTCTCCAAGCTTGGCTATGCACAAAATTCGCTACTTTTGGATAGGTACTGCCCACCTACAACTAGCCAAGATGAGTTGTCCTTGACCGCTTCTATGTAAGGCATAGACCTCTCCAAATAGAATACGAGCATAGAATGAAACACTGGTTGGCCCAAAAAGAAACTATCTCTAACAAGTGAAGCTCAAGAGGTTTCCATAGCTTCCACTTCCCAGGCCAGCTTAAGCATTGTTGCCCGATTTAGGAGCCTGAGATACCTAGCCCCCCTTCACTGGTGGGAGTGCACAAATTATCCCAATTAAGCAACCACCACCGGTTTTCGACAAGAAATATCCCTGCCCATATGAAGTTGAGGATACCAGTGTCAACTGTTTTCAGTAAGATTGACTGGCCAAGCATAGACTTTGAAACTGTAAAGTAAAGCTCCCTGGATGACGGATTAAACTAGCTCAGTTCACCCCATGCAAGATAGCAAGTACCCCTTCCATAACAAAAAAAAAAAAAATACTTAGAAAATTTCAAGAATTTAAAAGTATTTTTTTTTGTAAGGACTAAAATTAGACAGCATATTGCATAAAATTAAAACATATTTAGGCATACTTAAAATATAATATTATCAATTTCAAATATAATGTAGTTAAGTTGTATTAAAATTTAAAATTAAGTTATATTTCAAATATTAATTTACAACTAAATTTTATATAATACAATAGACATTTGGTTCTTGTAAAAGAGATAATATATTCTTTCATTCTATTTTTTTTAAGATATGCAATTTCATTGTTATTTAATTCCTTTTAAGACATTGTTGAAAGAATAAGTTTCGAGTGAGTGGATATGGGTAGTTCTCTCTTAAATTATAATTTTTGCCAAAAAAATTTATCTCCTAGCATGTGTGTCAAAATTTCATCTTTGAGTAATTGTTGGTTGGAATCTATTGTGAATTTTGTCATGGTCAATGGACATACAAGAACAATAGAAATTTAAATTTTTTCTTTGTAGTAATTTCACTGTGAATAACACATGTTTACTAGGATAGTGAACATGTTAATATAATATTATATATATGTGTGTGACAAATATATTTAATTATTATTGTTTTATCACAATAAAATCAGTATACTGTAAACTGGATAGTACTTTTACCAATTTATTAAACATTTCTAAAAGTCAACATAAAATGTTATAAACATATATACTATATGATAACAGGTCTTCGGTAAGCTCAACAATTAATGCATCATCGGGCTTTACGGAAATTTCCTAAATTATCAGTGTCAATATCTTATTCAAGCTTTCTGAAGAAGTCTTCATGTTCTATTTTAGGTAGGTTTTGAAGTGTTGAAGAAGCATATGGAAAAGAGTTTCCCACTATAGCACCATCAATTTGGTTGGCCAATTCATTTGCAACAAATGAATTGCTTAGGACACTGTGTACTTTGTGTATATCTGATTCTTAAGTTCCAGCAGTTCCGGTCTTGTTTTAGACTTAAATTTAAGGGAGAAAATGATGTAGTGATACCTACAACAAATTCAATTGATGATTGATTTATCGAATCTTGCATATGCTCTTATTCTATTGTCATGATCAATAAAAGAGAAAGATTATTAAAACCAATTTGTAATATAAGATTATTAAAACCAAAGAGATTTTTTTTATTGTATTTTGTTCAATACCTATGCGCATGGCAACCTACCTCTAACCAGGAAGGAAACATACTCTTGCCATTGATGTTTGATAATGTACTCGCTTGACGTGAACCATCGTTGGTGACCTTATTACGGTTTAACTGAAGTTTGTATTTCTGTATATTGGAAGTTGATTATATACAAAATGGAAAACAAAGAACATGTGAATTTTTCATAGTAGACATTGTGATTCAACAAGAATTATGAAAGCAAGTAAGTAAAGCAAAAAAACAAAAGAAAACAAAAATGTGCGTCCCAGTTTTATACCGTGACATTTTGTTTAAATTATTAACTATTTAGTAATATATATTACACATTTATCTTTAAAATGATACAAGTTGCAATTAAATGTAGCAGCTATCTGATATCAGCAAAATATAATATATATATATATATATATATATATATATATATATATATATATACACCATACCATACAGATTCATATGACTGAAAACTAGAAAATTAAAATTATGCAGAAATATAAACTTAAAACATAAAATTAACTCTCAAGCACGGTAAACCGTCAAAATGAGAGGGACTAGGTGATAAGAGAAGTATTTAATAATGCAAAATGAAAATGAGAAAAGATGAATTTATTTCAAAAGAAAATTACAAGATTGAAAGATTAAACTCTTAGGGAAGTGAGTACCTACTTCTGGATTAGCTCTCTAGAATTGGAAATCCTATCCTATCCAAAGTCTGATTACAAAATGAGGGACACAACCCGTAAATAGACATTGCAAAATACTGTGGCTACAGTTCCGGTGACTAAAACCGGGAGACCTACTGCTACAGTGAACAATGATCAGCCGCAGAGAAGGATGATGTTATGATGACATCAATCTTCGGCAAGGTTGATCCCCAAGCAGTTATCTTCATTCTGATTTTAATCTTAAGAAGATGATGATGAAGTAGTCTCTGCTGACTTCTTTGTTGATGAAGAAGCTTATTCCTTATTCAAAAGATTGAGGATTGTTTACAGATTCTTAGCAAACTTTTCCTTTGATGTTGATGATGAAAGAATCGATAAAACTATCGACCTTTGATTGAGAAACTTATAGGTTTCTGGATCAGCAGCTTTAGTCATTCTAAGATGACTCTTAAACCAAAACTTTACCTAATCTGGATGGGCTCTAGAGTGATCAAATTGGGACCACCATTTGACTAGAGCTTGTCTTCTGAGCATAGGGAGTTGTCCCTTGGTTGAGACATTTCCATAAACATATCGCCATTGAAAAATTCAGGTGAGGGACATTTTACTGAAGAAATATAGGTCTTCTGGGAAAGGATCATCCACAAACTCCTATTTCTTTGTAAAATTGGTCAAACTAGATACAACCTCAGAAGGAAGTATCTCCAAGATTGGTCCAAAAAAGTTTCATCAATGAATAAACCATTGAGGAAATTTGTATTGAATATTCTATTTAAAATAGATTAGCCAAGAGTGCATAAAGTCTTTATTTTGAAAATAGAAGATATTATACCAGGCGGTTTGATAATCTCAGTAAGTAAAACCAATGGGATCATAATTTTGAGAAAATTTTTTGATTTTATTCAAGTCTCCAAATTCTTTTGGTGGTAGAACCTTAAGGATTTGAAGTGTTGAATAAGCGATTTGTTCTGAGTTATTATTTTTATGGTGTTTAATTTGGACTGAGTTGGAATCCACCAAAATAAACTCATAAAAATGTATTGTTTCACTAATTGAAATTGGTTTGTAATGGAATTGATTACCCTGGAAATCTTTAAAAAGATTTTTTGGGGAATTTTGTTTGGTTTAGGGTCCCATAATTTTGGTTCCATTTGGATAACATCCTGATACTTGTTTTTTAGGATGTGTTGGTCTGAGATTTAGGTTTTTGGATGGTCAAAGGTTCAAGATGGTGAAATATTGCTTTGCCTTTAGGTTGATGAGAGGTTACTTGTTTATTCTTGAGATTTTAAATCATGGTCCAAAGAATTTCATTGTCTTCTTCTTTTGAGGCTATGTCAGCCCAAGATTTGGATGGAAGACCTTTGGGAAGTTGGGTTAAACCTTGTTCTTGAAGGGTCAGAAGAGTTTGTATAGGCATGACATAATCAACCTTTGTTTGTGATTGGGATTTGGTTTTTTGGGTGGATGACCCAGTTTGTGTTTAAGGGACATGGGTAGATGACCCTGATTAGGTTGATGACCCAGATTGATGTTTGGGTCCTCTTCCAAACTTCCTGCTTGGAAGATGATCCTAACCCTGAATGGGTGATTAGATAAGCAATTGCTAGTTTATTTTTGTTGCCTCTTCCTCTCCCTCTGGAGGAGGAAGACTTTGTTGTTTCAACATTTGATCCTCACCGGGACACTCACTATTTTCCTCCCTATAAATATTCATGAGTAAAGTAGTCAGAAAGGAGTTTAAGGTACCTTTGAGAAATTCAATTTCAAAATTAAAGATACTTAAGATTGCTTGCCAATGGGCAATTTTTTTTTTTAATGCAAGGTTTTTAACATCTTTTTGTAAAATTTCTTTTGTAGATTTACAATCCACACGAATTAAAAACCTTTGATTGAGTAAATCAGATTGAAATTTAGATATGCATAAAATAATTGCTAAAACTTTCTTCTTGACAATGGAGTAATTCTGCTAAGCAGGATTTCAATACTTTGAAGTAAATGCAATTATTTGTTCTTTGTCATTGATAGTCTATTTAAGAATGCCACCATAACCTATGTCAGAGGCATTAGTTTCGACAATCTTTTTGCTATGTTGCGGAAAGAAATCAACAACATAGTTTAGACAATCAAGAAAACGTTGGAGTTGTATTTTTTTGATTATTTAATCAGGAAATTTATTTGCAAATTCAATTACTCGGTTTATTGGAGTAATGGCTCCCTGTTATATATTATGACCAAGAAAACATTTTTCTTTAAAAAAGATTGATTTTAGTCTTGGATAGAGCAAAACCATTTTTCTTGATTATCTGTATGAAACTATTGATGTGTTTAAAAAGATGAGTAAGGATTAAAGATGTAATTAATAATTTTTTGGAACTCTAAAGGAACATTTTTTAATCTAAAGGGCATTACTCTCCATTCGTATTACCTGAAGGGGACAATGAAGGTTGTCTTTTTATCAATCACTATCCTTGATTTGAATTGTTAAAATCCAGATTTTATGTCGAATTTTGAAAATATTTTAGTAGAAAAAAGACGATTAAGAAGATCTTCTTATTTGGAATCGAATATAGAATCCATTGAAGGCTTGATTAAGAGGTTTATAGTTGATAACTAAGCGGGGATCACTCAAATTCAGCTTGTTTGTTGACATAAAATGTAGAGCAAGACCAAGGGCTCACTACTACAAAGATTAATTTTAACATCGTTACGTTAACATCGGTTTTTGGAAAAAATCAATGTTAACGAAAACCCGGTGGCAAATTCGTAAATAAGAGGAGCTGGTTAACATCGATTTTTTGAAAACTGATGTTGTAACACCTTGAAATTTCGAATTTACTGAGCTGGACGTTTGACGTGTGTTATGTTGCTTGATTATTTGATTTATTTTGGTAATTGCTATTTGTTATGGTTCTACCTTGGTATGCGTGTTTGATGATGGATGTATTAAGTCAACTCTGTTGGTATGTGGTTGCTGTCCGTGCACGTAAAGTGGACATGTCTTGTCAACTGGGTATATATAGGCAACAGAGTACGCAGTGGAAGCGTGTTCCTTTTTCTTCTTCTTTGAGCCTTTTTCTCCTTTCTTTTTCTCAAGCTTACCCACACCCTGAAACCGCTCCCTTCAACCGCTCTAAACCACCACAGACCACTGTAGCTTGTCACGGAACCCCTACGTTAAGAGGAACCTCGTGACCGGAGTGGAAGCTTTAGACCGCTCTTCATAAAGTTCGAAGAGAACGGAGCTCGACCTTTTTCTTCTCAGCTTTCTTGAGGATGTTGCGTTCGGGCAAGCTTCCGTTTAAGAAGATCGTGTTACATCACCGCTGGGCTGTGCGAGAAGGACTCTGGGTTAGGTAAGAGAGAGTTTATTATGTTAAAAACAGCCTTAGATACAATAGATGGGGGCCAGGGAGTCCAACTATGAAGATATCTGCATGTCCTTATTGTGTGCTATTTTTCCAGAAAAACTATGCCTTGTAACGAATGGGATGTAATATGTTCATGTTTGTTGGTGTTCTTGTGTGAAGAATTTGATGGTGTCCTCGTGGGAGAGTTGATGTTGTAAGAACTCCCTGTGTATGCGTGGGAAGTCGGTACTTTGATACTGTAAACTCCCAAAACACCTTTTGGTAGTGTTTGTGGAGGTGCCGGATACCGAGATGGGTATGCTGGGCTGAGCTCATTACGTAGTATATACATATATGCAGAACATGACTCCTAGTCCTTTGCTGGAGGATCTCAATATTCCCGGTTCCTTACCCGGGGTTGTTTCTTTAAAGCTGCTGTAACGACCCGCCTCGTCGCTAGTGTATCACTGTCTCTTAATCACGCCATTAACATGTTTTAGATGAAAATCCCTTTTTATTTTTCTTTTGATTATGAAAACAATAGTAAATTTTTCGCGAGCACATAATGACCATCATCATAAAGTGAACACGTAAATAAGATATGTACAAGACATCTCAAATAGATATATACATATATAAAACGTAGTTTAGTTGTAGGTACAGTTGACCATGTCTAAAATGTATAAACTTTTCAAAAGAAACAAGAAATTATACAACGAAAGGTAAATTCTCAAAGAAAACACAGTTCATGGTCGGGGTCTGATCCATCATCATCACGGCAACTCAGCAGCTTCAACCAAAAAGGGATCATCTTCCCGGTCACCTACTGCTGTCTGTCTACTCACACGAACACGGTTCATGATCATCACAGGTACCAAACCACACGGTACAATAAAGCAAAGGTGAGTTTATCATGTTAAACAACAAACAATAAATAACATCAATTAGGGAAGGCAATCCAAACATCACAATATTAGCATAATGTCCAAGCATTTCATCACGCAATCAACACAGACAGTCATTCAACAACATTTCAGAAGTCATCTTATAATGCCTAGCATGATGCATGCTCTTGACTCATCTCTCAGCATACCATGTGGTGCTATCCCGCAAATAGTCCATCCATGTGGTCTTGATGATGCAGTAGCCCTTCAGGGTCACTCTGTCATGCACAGGCTGCTCCCCCTAGTGGTGATCAGCCCTGGGGTGTCAGAAGGAGTTCCTAATAGACGTGGCCCCCCAATAGCCCGGTACCCTACAGCCAATCATCCTATTTCCGTCATGCAAATGTCATATGTCCCATGGGCACCATCAATGCATGACCCAGCCAGAAACAAATCCGTCCTGGATAGGTTAATTAAGTCATGCACCCCCATGTACATACATACCGTCAAAATCACGGGCTGCCCCAACATGGGCTCATCGATGAACTGACCGTGGTCCTTGCAAGGTTAACCACCTGGTCCCGGCATTTCACGTATCTATACATAGCCTATCACCACAGCACCATCAATGTATGACCCAGCCAGGAACAACCCGTCTTGGATAGGATAACTCGTCATACACCCCCGTGGGTATCTATGTATATCCATCCGCATTCGATAACCATAGGCACCATCAATGTATGACCCAACCAGGAACAACTCGTCCTGGATAGGATAACTGCTCATACACCCCCCATGGTATCAATGCACACATCATTATCTCAAGCCATCACATAGGTAGACCTCGAATTTTATCAACATAATCACATATGTTTTTTACTTACACGTTATTCACAAACACCACATGAACTAGTGAGCCGGTATGAAGTATTAGGTGTTCAGATGGGCACCTAGATATAATGATTTTTGATGTAAGAATCTGAACAAGGTCGGACAAGGTCGGACAAGGTCGGACGAGGGAAGACAAGGGCGGACAAGGTCGGACGAGGGCGGACGAGTAGTACCAGGTAGGTGTTCTCAGGAAAGGACACTAGCTCAACCGAGAAGGAAACCAGTAGCTCTCTCTCAAAGAAAGAAAACGAGCTTAATCGAGTAGGGAAACTCGGTAGCTCTCTCAAAGAAAGGAAACGAGTTCATCCGAGTATGGGAACTCAGTAGCTCTCTCTCAGAGAAAGAAAATGAGCTCATCCGAGTAAGGGAACTCAGTAGCTCTCTCTCAAAGAAAGGAAAAGAGCTCATCCGAGTAAGGGAACTCGGTAGCTCTCTCTCAAAGAAAGGAAACGATCTCATCCGAGTAAGGGAACTCGGTAGCTCACAAGGATGAGACATGAGCTCTACCGAGTAAGGAAACCTGGTAGCTCACAAGGAAGAGTCTTGAACTCATTAGTTCCAAGGAGAATGAACAACCCCAGGTAAGGAACCTGGTATCTCTAAGGAAGAGGAAGTGAGCTTAACAGCTCTAAGAAAAAAAGCCCCGGGTAAGGAGCCTGGGATGCTGACATCCGCCAACAATTGACTACTAAGAGTCACGTCCCATATATATATATACGCTACATAGTGAGCTCAGCCCGGCATACCCAACCCGGTATCCGGCACCTTCACAAACACTACTAAAAAGGTGTTTTTTTGGGAGTTTACAGCATCAAAATACCAGCTTCACACACATGCACGGGGAGTTCTTATGCATCAACTCTCTTCACAAGAACACCATCAAACTCTTCACACAAAAACACCAACCAAAAAACATAAAACACATCATGTCCTGTTCATTAAAAGACATAGATTTTCTGGGAAAACAACGCACACCAGGGACATGCAGTTATCTTCATAGTTGGACTCCCCAGCCCCCAACCATGGTATCTAAAGCTGTCATCAACATGATAAACTCCCCTTAGCTAACCAGGAGTTCGTACTACAATCTAGCGGTGCTGAAACACTGTCTTCTGAAGTGTGAGCGTGTCTGTTCTCTTTCGAACCTCAAGAAAGATGTTCACCGGCTTCTGCTCCGGTCACGAGGTTCCTCCTGACGTGAGGGATTCTGTGGCAGTTACAGTGGTCTTCAAGGGCTGAAGATGACACAGAGGGATTGAGGAAGAGCGGTTTCTGTGTAAGTTTAGAGAGAGAACGGAAAGAAAAGCGCAAGGAAGAAGAAAGAAAAGCACGTCTCCGCTGCGCACTCTGATGCTTATATACTTGGCTGACAAGACATGTCCACTTAACGTGCATGGCCAGCAACCACATACCAGGAGAGTTGACTTATCACGCCCATCATCAAACACGCATACCAAGGCAAAACAGTAACAAACAGTAATTACAAAAATAAACCAAATAATCAAGCAATACACACACGTAAAACGTCCAGCTCAGCAAACTCTGAAATTTCGGGGTGTTATGTTTGATTCAAGAAGCTGAAGACAAGGAATCAAGGCTGATGGAAGTAATTCGGTTTTGATATTTTTACATGCCCACTCAAATAAGATGGCATTTGTAATTTTGGCTAAAGCTTAGTTCATTAAGATAAATCCTTATAATCCTCTGCAGCAATTAAGTAAATCATGCATACATACATTCGTACATAGGTTGATAATCATATTAGTATGTGCAAATGAATAGAACAGCATAAGTGCATCTAAACAAGCATAAAATGAATTAACATTGTTTTAATCGATTACGTTAGTCAAATAATCGATTACCAGCTTGTTTGGATTTCTGGAAAATGGTTTAAGAACAGTTTAATCGATTACCATTTTCTCGTAATCGATTAAATAGTCTTGACACAGATTTATGAACACTGGTATAATCGATTATCTGTGGAAATAATCGATTACATAAGGCTTCTGCATAATTCAGTTAAGCATGATGAACTGGTTTAATCGATTACCAAATACTCGTAATCGATTAAATAAGCCTGGTAGTGTTTTACACATATTCTGGCGTAATCGATTAATTGGTGTTATAATCGAT
>CM023949.1:20166926-20187331 GCA_013407115.1 Glycine latifolia | reverse complement strand
GGTCATACAACACAAAAACACTACAAACAAAAGTTGATAAGAATCAAGGCTAGAAAATCAGAAAAATATCAAGAACACATGAAGAACATGAAGAACATAAGAACAAGAATTCACATAGAACTTGAAGAAAACACTAAGGTTTTGTTGCTGAACACACAACAAGCCCACACCACCAAGAATCAAAGGAAAACAACAAGAAACAAGGAATTGAAATGGATTTTCATTTTTGGATTGGATGCAGAATTTTACCTTTGAAGAAATTCTAAAACTGAACTTGAAGAAGAATTCTACAAGCATTAGGCTCTAGATACCACATGATGTAACAGCTGAACCCATAGCCATTAAGTTTTCCCAAATCTACCTTGCAATAGAACCCAAGCTTCAAGCAAACCTCAAGAACACATAAGCTTCCAACACTCCTTGAATTTCGGGTTGTTTTAGAAGTTTAGATTGCAGAAAATGGAAGATGGAACAAAGGATAGTTACATTCAGTTTTTGGCACCTTCTATAGGCCACAAAATTACAAGCTAAATGCAACTAAAATGTAATGAAAATACAAGTGAAATGAAGCCTAAATGAAGCTTGAAGTGAAAGCTTTCCCTAAGTGACCTTTGGCTTCCAAAACATGTGCAATTGCAATCTCAGACTGGAATAATCAATTAATTCGCTCTTGTAATTGATTAAAACAGCCAGGGACTAAAATAATCCATTACACTAGCCATTTAATTGATTAAAGCAGCAAGGCCTTGGTTCCTGTTTGCAACTGAAATGCTATAATTGATTACAAGGCCAAAGTAATCGATTAAAACAGTGACAACCTATTTACAAGTGTTTGATGAATTTCTTCTAACAAGTGCTGAAATTTATTGAATTAAATTGGATTTGAGACATTAAAGTCCAGCTCTTGTCATCCTTGATTTGGTGTGCAACTTCATGCTTGCCCAATTTAGCTTGAATATGGTCTTGAAATGCTTGAGTCCTAGCTCTTGTCCTTGGTCCGTTGAAGCTCACCAAAGGAAGTGCTTCAAGCTCTCTTTCTAGACCTTTGGCTTGTCTTGGACCTCCATCACCTCGCGACTTCAAATCCAGTGTCGTGTCTCCATCCCAGATTAGTAGCAACTAACCTTGTGATCTTCCAATGAACCTATGTCACAACTATCTCTAATTTTGCATTAACATTTTAAGGTAATGTATGGGTTGAATGTGTTATTGCAGTGATTTTGTTTTTGTTGCCTACTAAGTGCTTGATAAAATGCCTAATCTGTATATGCTGTTAGAATGTGGTTCTGGACATATATATATATATATATATATATATATATATTAGCATATTCTTAAAGCTTCAATTAAGTTAGTATTTGACTGTTGCTCAAACAAAAACTTGTGCTTAGCTAGTTTTGCCTGTCAATTGTGAGGAAAAGTAAGAGAAGCTATAACTCTATTTCATAAGATTTTCCACAATCTGTGTGGAGAGATAAAACATAGATATATTTACATAGATTGTTTGTTATTCTATGTCAACATTCAAGTAACATAGGTAATGGCTAGTGTGTCCTAAACAATGTTCATCCAATCATGTGCAAGGTCGGCATAACTGTGAGGCTCATAATTTATATCCATGATTTGGTATATATAAATTTCACTTTTCAATTCTTGTAATTAGTTGTCATAGACTACGTACCTCTTGCTTTGTGTAACAACTTACCACGTCGCTACTGTATTACTAACTCATTACCATGACATAAATTCATTTTAATAAAAAAAAAGAACACCCCTTTAGTTACTTATGAAAATGGTGATAAATTTGTCGCGAGCATACAACGACCATCATCATAGAATATACACATAGATTAAGGTACTCATAGAACATTTCAAATATATGTACACACTTACAAAACATAATTTAATTACAAGTACAAAGATTATGTCTCAAAAAGAATATACATCAAGTGTTTTATGTAACACCCCGTAGGCCTCCGGTGCGTTAACATTAATAATATCAGTTTAGCGCGCAATTATCATAAAATAGTATTCAGCGGAAGTGCAGAATCGTTTTTCTTGATTCATTATGTATGGAATATCAAACTGTGAAATCATAATAATACAGAACACAATACAATCCCATGCTGATCCAGTTTCCCCATTCATATATCAGAACCAGACAACTTAATAATACAGGCAGATAACAGATATAAGACAAATATACTCAGGGTAATGTCACACATCATATATAACAGGGTTCTGTACATGTACATATCAAGGTCCACAGTCCACACCACACATACCGTGGTGGTACAAAAGAATATCAGCCCTCCATGAGGGAGTACAGAACTCATCATCAAAATAAAAACAAAAGAGTCATCCAACTTCTAGCTTAGTCTCAACTGGGCCTCCTGCCCTGAGACTGCTCTTCTCTTCCAGAAATATCACCTGAAATCATGTAAGCCCCACACGGGGTGAGATAACATATCTCAGTAAGCTCAGGGTTCTTGGGAAATCATTCCCACCCTGGCCCACAGATTCACAACACATAAACAGGTATATACATCAAATATGGCCCATTGGCCTCAACATAACATAAACATCATCACACACAGATCTATGACAGGAGGCAGAGCTCCTCGATGCCTGGCGGAGCTCCTCAACGCCCACTGACGGAGCTCCTCAACGTCAGTGCCTGTCATAGTGTGGCAGAGCTCCTCAATGCCACGGGCGGAGCTCCTCAACGCCCATAAATACCCGGCGGAGCTCCTCAACGCCGGTATGTATCTGTTGGCCAACAGTTCTGGCAGAGCTCCTCGATGCCAGGGACGGAGCTCCTCAACGTCCAGAATACCCGACGGAGCTCCTCAACGTCGGTATTCTTCTATTGGCCAACAGATGTCTCAAGCACATCACAAACATCAAATGCCAATGCATACAATCTCAATACAAGTAATGCCATAGCCAATGCATGCATCATGAATCATGACCAACACTCCCCAGGAGTGTGGTGTGCAACCAAAGCGGGAATTCATCCCCAAGAAACACTGAACTTACCTGGTAAGGTCTCAGTCAGTAATTCCTTCCCAGGTCTGTGGCTCTTGCCACCAACAGTCTCAGAATCAAAGCCTAATCAAGGCACATGTAAACCTTATATTAAAATAAGCCCTCAGGCATACAATTCACAATACATAACATATCAAAAATCCCTTATCCTAGGGTTTAATCAATATTTGCCCACACAAGGCTTTTCTCAGGCTCAACATAAGCATATCTAAGGCTCTGGCATCTCAACAGATAATCACAAGTGACCATTACACAGGTCACACAGATAACACAGAGCCAAAATTCAAAGTCATCAGAATCAAAAACTGAAAGCTATTCCTTCATCATTAAGCAATTCTAAACAAGTTTCCCAACAGAACTCTGGGCTAATTTTAGCCCCAGAGCAACATAATTCACAAAATCCAAGGATTCCTCAATATCAAAAACAACCGAAGAAACTCATGTTTCTTACCTCAGTGGCGACCCAAAAGGCTAGAGAACAGCTTTCCTAAGCTCTGTCGTCCACTATATGCCTCTGGTTCTTGCCAACACTCAGGTTTCTGAGGTTTCTCTAAGGGATAGGATTTTGCTTAATTCTAAGGAATTGATGAAGGATTTTAGCTTTCAATCGGTTAAAACACGTTTCTAGGTCACAAGGAAGTGTTTAGGCTGATAAACAAGGTCCTAGGAAGCTTGGAAACATCAAAAATGGAGGCTGGGGCTGAAGAAAGGAAGAAGAAGAAGTTCCTCCTCTCCAAAACGCGACTGCCCTCTTATATACTGCCTGCCTGAGCTCCCGCGCGATCCGCGCTGCCTCCCGCGCGATCCGCGCCAGAATGTCGGTGCACTTGGCGCTATCAGCGCCATCCGTGGCGCTGGTCGCGTGGAATTCCAGAGAAATCTGGTTTTCCAGGCCACTTGCCGCGCGATCCGCGCCACCCATGGCGCTATCCGCGTGAGCTGGAAAACTCTGGCGCCATCAGCGCCAGACCTGGCGCCACCCGCGCCACACCCTTAACAGGGTTTTCTGATGTGAATCCCCGCGCTATCGCGCGGGGAGGTATGGCACCAACCATGTCATAACTTAGGGTTATCACATTTTACAGTGAAAAAAGAAGTAAAAGAGAAATAGAAGTTAGGGGTGTGATTAGCAAAACAAGGAGTGCATCCATTAAGACAAGGGGTGCATCTAGCAAAATGCAACTCCTGCCCGGGATCAGGTCCATTGACATCCCGGCAAAACACGGCGGCTCCAAACAACCCTGTCTTCCCCCAAAAGCACCTACTGTTGCCCATCTACTCACACGAACCTCATTCGCGATCATCACAGGTACCAAACGACAAGGTACAACAAAACAAAGGTAAGTTCATCATGTTAAATAACAACAATAAATACAACAGAAAAGGGACACAAGTCGGTCGAGAAGCAACGCAGTCATCAACATATCAATACAAACATTCTAAGCATCCATCAAACACTAACATACACAGACGTCCACAAACATCTCATAAATCAACTAATAATATCTAGCATGATGCATGCTTCTGACTCAATTATCATCATGCAATGTGGTACCATCCCGAAAATGGGCCATCCCTGTGGTCAGATGATGCAGTAGCTTGTCAGGGTCACTCTGTCGTGCACATGAATCACAACCCCATAGTGATTAGCCAATGGGTGTCAGAAGGAGTTCAAAACAGATGTGGCCCCCAAGTACCTCTATACCCCATAGCCAATCATCAACCGCATTTCCGCCATGTAAATGTCGTATGTTACATAGGCACCATCAATGTATGACCCACAACTAGGCTCAACCCGACCTGGCCAGGATAACGCCATACACCCCCTATGTAACATACCACCCACACGAGGGCCCATCGATGCACTGACTGTGGTCCTCGCAAGGTTTACCACCACCCAGTCCCGGTATCTCACGGGTACTGCCCACACAAGGGCCCATCGATGCACTGACCGTGGTCCTTACAAGGTTTACCACCACCCAGTCCCAGCATCTCATGACTATACATAGAATATCACCATTGACCTAGAACCAGGCTCAACTGGACCTGGCCAGGATACGCCATACACCCCCGTGGGTATTTATGTATATCCAAACGCATTCCTCATCTCAAGCTATCACATAGGCCGAGTTCAAGTGCCACCAATATAATCATATATGTCATCACAAACATGTACAAACAGGTGAACCAGTGTGAAGTACGAGGTGTTCGGGTTGGCACTTAGACATACTACCTCAAGGTAAGAATCCGAACAAAGTCGGACAAAGGCAGACAAGGTCGGTCAAGGTCGGTAGAACTCAGACAAGGTCGGACGAACTCGGTCGAGGTCGGTTGGGTTTGCTAAGGATTTGCCAAAGGCTGTCAAGAGGCCCTTAGGTCTCTTGTAAAGTTCTAAGGATGAGTTCTGCACTATGTAATGATTGCATAAGCGCTGTAATCGATTGCATAAGCGTTTATAAGACCCTGGGTTTGTATTTCACCAACCTACATAAGGATGTAAGGGAACCTGGTAGCTCTCTCTCTATAGGGAAGTAACTTGAGCTTAACAGCTCTAACATATTACCCGGGTAAGGAACCCGGTCTACTGACATCCACCAACAAGAACTAAGTTACGTCCTACATGCATGCATGCCACGTAACCCGCTCAACTCGGCCTACCCATCCTGGTAGCCGACATCAAAACGCGAGGGTTTGACCGTATATCTAACTCAGTCTGCCCATCTCGGTAGCCGACATCAAACAAGGGATTTATGTCTATGTGTAACCCAGCCAACCCATCCCGGTACTCATCACCTTCACGAACACTTCCACAGGTGTCTAAGAAACTCTTCAGCATCAAAATGCCAACTTCACCCACATGCACGGGGAGTTCTTAAAACATCTACTCCCCACAAGAACACTAAACATCAACAAAAAACAACACAACAAATTTAAGGCATACCAAATCCCATTCATAAAAGACGTTGCTTTTCTAGGAAAAACACCGCACACACCAGGGACATGCAGTTATCATCACGGTTGGACTCCCTGGCCCCCAAACCGTGGTACCTAAAGTTGTTATGAAACACGATAAACTCCCCTTACCTAATTAGGAGTTCATTCACAAGCTTTACAATGTGTTTGTCCTAAGCTTCAACTCCGACCACGAGGTTCTTTTTAGCTTCTGGAGTTACGCAACAACTACAGTGGCTCTTGTATGTTAAAGATAACAAAGAAGGGGTTGGGAACGAGAGGTTCCTGGGTGAGTTTTAGGGAAAAAAATAGAGGAAACACAAAGGTAGAAGAAGGAAGAGTAAGCTTGTTGTTGTGCCAGCCTACTTCTTATAAACACGACTGACACAGCACGTCCTCTTGACGTGCTCAGCCAGCAACCACAACACAGTAGAGCTGACTTACGTCCAATATCCATCAAGCACGCATACCAAGACAAAAGCACTCAAACAACAAGTTATAAATAAAACAATTAATCAATCAACATAACACGTAATTTAATAACCACAACACACATATAAACGTCCAAATTAGTAACTTATAATCTAGGTTGTTACACTTGGCCTAAAGCAAGCATAGCTAGCACAATTCTAGTCTAGGCTACAAAATAGTACATTAGACCTAATCATCTTGCTTGTTTATTACAATGTGATAAACGGATTAAAGGATCCTAAAAAAGATCAAATCTTCCAAATGGTTCGAAAGGTGTCTCCATGATCAAAATCTCCAAAGCCTAATCATTAAAGAAGCAAAAGAGTTCATTAAAGTTGAAACTTGGAATATTCTTATTCCCCTATTTTGTTTTAGATGAACAAGACCACGAGGTACTACTATTTTTTGGTTACAACATGAATGTGGGACTGCATAAGCATAAGAAGGTGAAAAATTTTAAATTTGAGAATAAAAAAAAAAAGAAGGGAGTTAATTTTGTGTTTAATCCAACGGCTGAGATTGAGCAGAACCACTTTGTATATATCCTAATCCTAATAATTAAATTGATCTTGTAACTCTCACAAGCACACTTATGGTCATCATTAAAACGTATAGAACCATTGAAACGCATAGAAGGCGATGCACATTCTCCAAACAATTAATAGCCACCTTTAGTTAGAAATGATTCACTCTCATCATATTGTATATTTATATTTGGTATTCATATATGTTGGCAACACTTCCTTTCATATTCCCACATTCTACTACTAATTAATAGCTTGCTTTAGGCTAATCATGTGAATTCGATGATGTTGGGTTGGAATGGTTTGAGTGTAATTGGATTTAGAGAGAGACACATTTCATATTTACTTTTTTATTTTGACTAATCACTAGTTGTAATTGTAATTTGTAGGCACTTTTCATTTTTGTTTTTGCATCCTCATCACGACATTCATTGTTGTTGTTTGCGACCATCTTCACAGGTACGAATGTATTTCATAAACTGAGTAAAATTGTTTTTGCTTTTTGCATCGTCATTACTAGATTCATTGTTGCAGATTGTCAGTGACCATCATCACAGGTACTTACGAATGTGCTTAGGTTTTTTTGAGATTCTATATGTATACGCATGGTTTTTTTAACTTATTTTATGTGCATAATGACTAGTGCTTTATATATACAACTGATGTTCATTATGAGTGAACCTTAGTTTCCCGTTTATGATTCAGTACAATGATTCTTCTGGACAGTTTGGATTAATCATTGTATTGATTCTTGAATTGTCCGTTTGGATAGTTTGGGAATAGTCACTTTTTTAGAGTAGATTCATGTGTATAGGTTGAGTTTCTTTTCTTAAATTTGATAAAATTTTGGTACAATGCATTTCACTTTGTTCTCCGAGTGCATACTTGACTGTGGTGGAATTGATGTCACCGCTTTCATGTCATGTACTTGGAGACAATTGCGAAATGTTGCCGAAATTTCGTCAAATTTAAGATAAGAGACTTAACACTTACGTATGAATGTACTGTAAAAAATGACTCTTCCTGAATGGGATAGGGCCACACCTTAAATGAAAAAAGTGAGGTTTTCATACATGGGATAACTTTGTGAGTATCACAGAATTATTAATTAGATGGATCAAAGTTGGATGAATGCAAGTTGCATGACAACTGAGTATGAGGAAGGTGTTGAAAAGTTTTTGGAATTTGCTCCGAAAAAGGTCTACCAGAGGAGGATGGGAGATATTTTTGTCCTTGTATATATTGTTTGAATGGGAGATGCCAAATAATAGATGACATGCGAGAGCATCTTCTGTGTGATTGAATTAAGAAGAATTATACCACATGGATATGACATGGTGAATTCACAGACATCTAGAGGGGATCGCAAAATGAACCGCTTGATGTAGACTTCAGAGATTGATTAGAGGATATGATTCGTGATCTCGGACAAGAGTCTTTCCAGCAAGCACATGCCCCTATGTATGATACATTGGAAAGTGATTCAAAGAAGTTGTTGTATCTGGGGTGCAATAAGTCTTTAACGGTGTTGTCAATGGTGTTTAGTCTGGTTAATGTCAAGGCTAGATATGAGTGGAGTGACAAAAGCTTCAGTTAACTGCTTCAGGTAGTTCAGCAGATGCTTCCAGATGAAAACACATTGTCAAGAAGTTAATATCAGGCGAAGAAGATACTGTGTCTGATGGGTATAGAGTATTAGAAAATACATGCCTACCCTAATGATTGCATATTGTATAGAAATGAATTTGAAGAAATGCACAAATGCCCCAGGTGTGGGGTATCACGTTACAAAGTGAAGGACGATGACGACTGTAGTAGTGATGAAAGCACAAAGAAATCCCCCCAACAAAGGTGTTGTGGTATCTTCCGATCATTCCAAGTTTTAAGTGTCTTTTTGCTAACAGAGATGATGCAAAAGACCTTACATGGCATGCAAATGGGAGAAAGTGTGATGGAATGCTCCGCCATCTGGCTGATTCCTCCCAGTGGAAGAAGATTAGTCGTTTGTATCCAAAATTCGGTGAAGAGGCAATAAATCTTAGGCTTGCACTTGCTAGTGATGGAATGAATCCCTATGGCAGTTTAAGTACTCAGCACAATTCGGGGCCTGTTTTATTAGTCATTTACAACTTGCCTCCTTGGTTGTGCAAACGAAAATACATGATGTTGTCTATGATGATATCGGGTCCAAGACAGCCAGGAAATGACATTGATGTTTATCTTAGTCCCTTGATTGAAGACTTAAGAAGCTTATGGGATGAGGGGTTGTCGTGTTTGATGGGTATTGAAATAAGACATTCAAGTTGCATGCAATGCTATTTTGTACCATTAATGATTTTTCAGCGTATGAGAATTTGAGTGGATACAATGTTAAGGGACATCATGTATGCCTTATTTGTGAACAAGAGATGAGCTACGTATAACTTAAGCATGGAAGAAAAATAGTTTACACTCGCCATCGACGTTTTCTGAAACCTTATCACCCTTACCGGCGATTGAAAAAATCATTTAATGGAAGTCAAGAACATGAAAGTGCGCTGATATTGTTAACTGGTGAGCAGGTACTTCAGTGGGTTGAGGACATCAGTACTACATTTTGAAAGACCCAAAAGAAGGGGAAAAGTAAAACTTGCATATGGAAGAAGAGGTCAATATTGTTTGATCTTTCATACTGGTCTGATCTAGATGTTAGACATTGTATCGATGTTATGTATGTGGAGAAAAATGTGTATGATAGTGTCATAGGCATGCTTATTAACATTCAAGGCAAGACAAAGAATGGTTTGAATACTCGTCAAGATCTTGCTAAGATCGGTATACGTGAGTAGTTACATCCAAGGTCTCATGGTAAGAAAATATACTTGCCTCCAGCATGTCACACTTTTTCAAGAAAAGAGAAGATAAGTTTCTGTCAGTGTTTGGGTCGTGTCAAAGTGCCACAGGGATACTTTTCAAATATTAAGATCCTTGTGTAGGTGAAAGATCTTAAACTAGTTCACTTGAAGTCTCATGATTTCCACGTCTTGATGCAACAACTGTTAGTCGTGGCCATTCGAGACATTTTGCCTAACAAAATTAGGCATGCTATAACTCGCCTGTGCTTTTTCTTTAATGTCATTTGTAGCAAAGTCGTGGACCCTGTGCAATTAGATGACTTGGAAGAAGAGGCTGCAATTATACTGTGTCAGTTGGAGATGTATTTTCCTCTTTCATTTTTTGACATAATGGTTCACTTGTTCATCTAGTCATGGAAATTAAATTGTGTGGTCCCGTTTATTTACGGTAGATGTACCCGATCAAGTGATACATGAAGATCTTGAAAGGGTATACAAATAATCTACACCGTTCTGAAGCATCCATAGTTGAAAGGTACATTGCAGAAGAAGCTATAGAATTTTGTTCAGAGTACATTGAAAAGGCAAAACCTATTGGGCTTCCCGAGTCTCAGCATGATGGCAGAGTGGGAGGTAAGGGCTCACGAAGGTTGGATGTTATAACGCTTGGTTTAAAGGAGTTGCAACAAGCTCATTTATATGTACTGAATAACAGTAATGAAGTCCTGCCATACATAGTTCATCATGAAGCCTTAGTCAAGGAGAGTAATCCAAGAATGACAAAGAATAGGTTGTTGAAAGAGCATAATAAGACTTTCCTAAATTGGTTTCAAGATATAATATTTAGTGATGAATATTCCTCTGAAACAATGAGGAAGTTAGCAAAAAGGCCTAAAAGAAATGCTAGAAGTTGACAGGTGTACGATATCAACAAGTACTCGTTCTACACCAAACAACAAGATGACAAGAGCACAATGCAAAACAGTGGGGTTAGTCTTAGGGCTGAATCCCAGCACTTCGCTACTGTGCATGACCACAATCCCCGTTTGGCGTGCATGCCTTACTTTGGAGTCGTTGATGACATCTGGGAGCTTAATTATGTTAAATTCACTGTATATGTTTTCAAGTATAAGTGGGTTGATAGCAATAGTGGTGTGCGAACTGAGGATTCGGGATTTACTTTGGTAGATCTTAACAAGCTAGCTTATCAAAAATGAACTTTTCACCATGGTAGAACAAGCTAAACAGGTGTTTTATGTTCAAGATCCTTGTGATGAAAGGTGGTTAGTGGTACTACATGGAAAAACCATTGGTCTTAATCTTGATGATGATGATTCAACCCTTGGTACTAGTGTCACTCATTTCTCGACACAAATGCCTGACGTCAACAGAGAAGATGAAGTTGACGATGTTCATGCAAATCGTAATGATCATTATGAAGGAGAAATAATTAACATCATTTAATGTAATAATTTCTATTTTATATTAACTTGTTTCCACTTTTACAATTTCATAAGTAACCTTACTTTTAACTTAACTTTGTTTTTAACAGGAACATGACTACACCACTGAGCTCCCATCCTCATCCTAAGTCAGCACCTCACCATCTACGACGAAGAAGACTAGGAAAGCAACACAGTTGAGGTCATTGGCTACTAGACCTGCCAGTGTTGATAGACTAGTGGTTCGTGTGGATCCTGCCATTGGGAAGGCTGATGGTGCCCATAAAAAAAATTGAGGACATATCTAGGGATTGTGGCTCGAGACAAGGTGGATGTCACCATTGCTAACTAGAAGGAAGTTCTTGCAGCACAGAAGGAGTTGATTTGGGAGGACATTCAAGTATTACAATTAAATGTCCAATGTCAATGTAATTGTTTGTAGTAATACAATTTAAATGTTATTGTAACTGTTAAACTTGTTTTTTGTATCGCAGGTTAAATTTGATATACCTGAAGTGTCCGACCAATGGATGAAGAAGAAAATTCTTCAGATAGCAGAAGAGCGATGGATGCAGTTTAAGTCAGATCTGACCTTGAAATGGGCTCTGGCACAAGGCAAGGACGAGGATGCCGACACTGTCTATGAGAAATACGCTATTAGCAAGGAAAAGTGGCACCAATTTTTTGAGAGTCATAGACCCACTTCATAGGAGGTTAGTTGACTTGCATTGTTTTAGAATTTCACAATTATGGAGTCTTTCAAGTGCATTTTTGTTGACATCTATCTGTGTAATTCTTACAGGATGTTAGAAAGAAGGCTCAGGCCATCCAGAAGCTAAACACTGCCCCTCACGTGTTGTCTCGCAGGGGTTATGATTTATTAGAATAGAAATTGATGGAGGAAAAACAAAAGAAACGATTGGAGGAAGCAGCCCAAGCCGAGAGTACTGAGACAATCATTCATTCTCCGTCTTCTGTTAGACGACACGTGAAGTGGAAGCTGGCTCAGAAAAAAAAAATAGGACACATGACCTTTGAGGCGGCATGTGAGATTGCCGAGAGGATTGTAAGTCAAAGGATAGTTTCATTGGTCATTAATTATATTTGCCTAACAAATTACAAAACTCTTGTACAATTTATTTTTATTGCAGGATACCCTAGAAGAGCAATCGATACAAGGTAGCTTTGTTGCTAGTGGATGTTAGGATGTACTGACTACTGCCATTGGACGACCAGAGCACCCAGGCCGTGTCTGTGCTGCTGGAGCCGGTGTGACTGATATGCTTCCAGCATATAGTAGTTTTTAGGATTAATTGATTAATAAATTGTTTAAGAAATAGTAAATTAGAATAGGATTTGATATAGTATTATTCAATTGCATATTAATTTAAATTCTTAGTTATTTTGTCATTTAGGAACTAACAAGAGAGGAAAAGAAGCAAAAAGAGCAAGCCAGTGCTCTCGAACAAGTCACATGATCAGCGTGGGAGTCTCAAGATTAATAAATTCAGTTCAAAGAGCCCACGCGACTAGCGCCAACCACCACGCGATCAGCGCCAGATGTTGGAACACAGACCTCCAATTCGAATAAGCCACGCGGTTAGCATGGCCAACCACGCGAGTAGCGTGGGACTACCAAAGGCCAACCCTTAGCTCGAACAACTCACGCTATTAGCGTGGCCATCCACGCGAGTCACGCCATTCTATCAAAACTCAAGCATTCAACTCGAATGAACCACGCGATCAGCGTGGAACTTCCAGAGCAGCCTATTTAACTTGAACATCCCACGCGATCAGCATGGGATGCCACGCCAGTCGTGCCACAAGCTTAGGTTTCCTGATTTAAAAGATTTGAAATTGATTTAGTGTGGGAAAACAGTTCCCCATTACTGGAATTAAACCTAGGATGTTTTGGGGCATAAAAGGAGGCCCTGGGTCACAAAGAAATGAGCTTTTGACAGACCATTGGAAGTATTACTGCAAAGAAGCCATTGAAGAACCTTGGGAGAAGATTGGAAGCATTGAGGATTTGCAAAACAACACTCTGTGTGACCTTTTCTTTTCCTTTGGTAATTTCTCTCTAGGAAAATGTTAGTCATGGAAATAATATCAATTCTGAGTATGCTTGGCTAAATTCTGTATTGTGGTTGAGCCATGAACCTATGAGAATTCCTCTATGTCTTGATTGGTTTTGATAAGAGTTATCATAATTGCTTTGTTTATTCTGTCTTCATTGCTTTATTCTTAATTGGGACTGGCCATTCTATTAAGAGGTTTAGGGTTAGGATTCACAATAGGGATATTAGGATTCTAGTTTCTGAATTGAATAAAACAACAATTTATACATTGCCTAGGGATAGGGATATGTAGTTGCAGCAAATTCAGGATGTGTTGCTTAATGCTTGGTTTAAGAAGGAATCACTAAGGGATTAGGGTTTTAATTTCACCAAAGGGTTAAATTACTAAGGGATTAGGATTTAGCTACTCATAGGAAAATACATCAGCTGAGTAATTAGAAGTAACTCAAGTTAATAATCAATCAAAGCACAGAAGGAAGGAATCATAGGGGATTGCGCTTAACTACAATCACCTCTCATTACTGCAGTAAAATCCAATTAATATTCACTTACATTCGTGTTAAATTCCTGTCATTTCATTTACGCTATTTAAAACAACTCAACAAACTTTTTCAAATCATTATTTGTCTTCCAATTTCTAAGACATTAAGTTGACATAAGATTGCATTCAATCCCTGTGGAGACGATACTTGACTTACTCACTTTATTACTTGAAACGAACGGTACACTTGCCGAATTCGCAACAGTGACCATAAAATAATACTTTGGACTGACTTCATCAACCTCTCCTAAGTCTAAGTCCATGAACCCTGAAGACTTGGATAAACTAAAATAGAACATCAGGGAAGAGCTAGAGTAATCAATCATTGAAAAAGTGATTCAACAACTGATAATGTACTTCAGCCACATGCAGTCCTAGATGCAGTCTATTATGCAGTCTCAGGGTTTCATGTCGCCTCCACTGGTTGAGGTCAGCACCAAGGGAAGCTGTGTCGATCCCTCGGGGTAGGACCCAGACACGAGTGCATCTGACAGGCATGGGTTGTTTGTCTATGATAATCCTCCCCGCCTGGTTGCCCTTGGAAGAGTTTATGAGTGGTCGACAACCATGCACAACGTCCCTCTAGCCAATGATCAAGTCAAGGTGGGTGTTGAGGAAGTTCAAGATGCTGATGCTCGCGTCCCTGTACCCACTGAAGAGGTTCAGCTAGTGCGGCAGGCCCTTAACACCTTCCTTGCTTGGCTAACACATATTATATAGCCTATTTTGAAAAAGGTATTTCATTTTTGTTTGTTTATTATCATTTAATAAATACTTGATCCTTGTATAAAGTGAATACGATCATTCACTTATGTTTGTTAATTGTGTAGGATAAATAAGGACTTGAGAGACCGACGAAACCTGTATAAGATGACTTCTACCATATTGCATTAACCATCCCTGATCTTTTCCTCAGACCCATGCAGGTGCGGTGGGACCCTACATTGTTCGGGGTGTATAATGATGACTTCTCGTTATACATAAAGCATAGGGATATTTTTGATATAATTCACAGTGGTCAATGTCTAAACATCTCCGTTATACAACTGTGAATTCTGTAAGTCAGTTTCAATTGGCTACAGTTACATAACTAATTGTTTTATATTCATGCATAATTGACTTTATTTTCAAAACAATAGGCATATGAATGACTTATGTCTACAATCAGATCATGCCTCTGTGTATAGATTCATTAAGACACAGTCCATACAAAGATTTGGGCAATCGCAATTTGAATCTGAGGACTATATCAAGAAATGGATGCAGAGTTCACAGAAAGATGTCTACCTTGCAGCATACTTGAATTGGTAAGTAAAATTGTACAAATGAATTTAAATAATGTATGCAGTATAATAATTTAATGTTCTCCAATGCAGAGCACATTGGCAACTGGTTGTTATATGTCCTAAGGACAATGTTGTCGTGTGGTTCTATTTGTTGCATAACAAGCCTAATAACTACCTGAAAGGAATTATTAACAGGTAGGTTGTAATTTGTAAGACATTTTTGTTATTATTTCTAACACATGAATATGTTAATTGTACAATATGTATGTATGTTTATCTTAAACAGTGCTTTGAAGGGATTCCACGATGATTAGGTCACTAAATCCAAGGCTATTACTAAATGGATTGCAGTTAAAGTAAGTCATTTAAATAATAGTTTATGTACAATATGCATGCATGTTTCTCTTAAGCAGTGCTTTGAAGGGATTCCATGATGATCAGGTCACTAAATCCAAGGCTACTACTAAATGGATTGTGGTTAAAGAAGTCATTTAAATAATGGTTTATGTATTCAAAATAAATTTTATTACTATTTACACTAATTTCTATTTAACTTTGACTATGTTATTGAATTTAGTGTAATAAGCAAAAAGGAAGCACTGAGTGTGACTATTATGTCATGCATTGAATGTCGACGATAGTCTAAGGAGGCTTAAAGGATAATTGGGACATGGTAATTGTCTAATTCAAAACTAATTGTATTTTTTATACGTGTTTTTATTTATACTTATTAAATTATGTTTTATTATGTCATGCAGTATTTTACTGATCAGAGACAACTGGAAGCTGAGAGATTTAAGGCTATTAGGCTTTAGTTGGCTACATTTTATCTTAGAGGTAGAAGTGAAACATTAGGTTAGGTGGTTAAGGGATTTTTAAAACAATTTTATAAATAGTTTAGAATTACAAACACTTAAAGGATTTATGGATATTGAAATTATTGAATTTACTTTTTATTCAAATATTATTTAGTTGGACATGTATTCTGAAACTGCCTGTATGTCTGTTTTTTCATTTGCAGGATAAATTTGGGTAAAATTAAAAAAAAGACAAAATATTAAAAAATTAAAAATCAACATCAATTTTTGCTAAAAACCGATGTTAATTATTTTTACAACATCAGTTTTTGGCTGAAATTCGATGTTGTTACCTCACAGCAACATCAGTTTTTATTAAAACTGATGTCCCTATATATGTAACAACATCGGTTTTTAATGAAAACCGATGTTGCCGTGATGTAACAACGTTGGTTTTTAATGAAAATCGATGTTGTTACATCACAGCAACATTGGTTTTGATTAAAAATCGATGTTGTCAAATAAATTAACATCGATTTTTAACAAAAATCGATGTTGAATTATCAGATTTTACATTTTTTTTTCTTTTATTTCTTATATGGCTAGACTGATTTTTCTAAATAACCGATGTTGTATAATTTTGTTAACATCGATTTTTCAAAACTGATGTCAACGTCCAAACATTCAACGTCGGTAGTTTCAACATCGGTTTTTGCAGGAGATCAACAATCTTCTTTTGGCAGTGAACAAGAAGTTCTTGACTCATCTAAATTGGATGAGCTTTAGTTGAAATTTTCTAATCGTTGAAATCCTTTTCATAAGGAAGATCGAGAAATATGTTATTTTCGTTGCCATAAGGCATTTGGAAGATCAGCACAAATGAAATTTTAGATTTGATTGAATAAAGATTTAATTTTGTTGTGAATAGTAGGCCGATTGAGCAAATCATCAATTTTCTTATTCGAAATCTCTTCTTTAAGATAATTGATTTGATTTTGTTTGTAAAAGATTGGATTCAAATCTCTTATGATAGGAGCTTTAAGAAATTCAAATGTAATAGATTTATTTAGATAAATAGTAGAAATGTCATTATCTGATATTGTAATAGGAAAAATTGATTTAATAAATGGTATTCCGAGGATAACCACATTTTAAAGATTTTTAACCAAAAGAAAAGGAGTTTTAATTTTCAAATCTTCCTTTTCAATAATGACATTTGAAAGTTTGTAATTTACTCTCAGCTTAAAATCACTAGCGGTAATAAGACGGTCAGAGGTTTTTAAGTCCACCCCTATTTCAAACAGAGTTTTAGTTTCAAGGATAAAAGTTTCAACAATGATTTTGATCTGGATATAAAATTTTGAATTATTAATTGATTAATTAATTCAAAATTTTCTGGAGGAATATTATTAGTCATAGTTAAACTTGTGGTTGAAAATCATACATATAGTAAAGATTAAAAGAAAATATTGTATGTCTAATTAAGTTGAAGCAAAAAAAAACTTGCATATAACTTGTTATCTTACTTAATGTCGGGTCAGTCACGTTCATTAATTTTTTTATTGCTTTTGAATGAGCAACTTAATACAAAAACAAAGAGTTGATATTAAATGTGATTAGTGATTATTATCAATGATATTTGGAGCATAATCGATATCCATGATTGATAGACTATAATATTAATCAGAATTCAATATAGAATGGGAGAAAACATACCATTACTCTTAAGGCCGCCTAGATATTCTAGGGCTTCTATAATCTTTAAACATAGCTCAAGAGTCCAAAGGATATGCCTTTTTCTTGGCGAATCCAATTTTGTGTTCTCTTCTTTTCCCGCTCTTCTTAGGTATATCGTTATCGCAATCAAAGTTCATTAGGGCTGGCCTAAGTTTTGCTCTCTTCTCTCCTTGCTTGCTTTCATTGCCATCATTATCAATCTTCCATTCTTCTTTTTCTCTACAAGCCTGAAATTATGTGGTTGTCATTAACTGTTCAATGCAACTCTATACTATTTTAGAATTTGTTTAATAGATTTTCCTCAACCATTCTTCTCTCTTTTTATTTTGACTACATTCTCATGTTTAGAATGATAATGCCATGTATGGTATTTACTATTCTATTACTAGATAAATTATTGAGTAAACTTGTTAGGTCTTCCAAAGTTACAACTATTGTCATAGATTAGTCCTCTAAACATTTGATAGCCAAATTATTCTCACAAAAATCTAGAAGGTCACCACATTAACCTCCAAAGATTTTGTCATTGTATTAATATATATGTGAAAGATTTAATTAGTACTTCAAATTTTTTTAGTATGACCAGTTTAGTTTTCCACGGTGAATAATATGATGACAAATTTTAAATCTTTAAGCGATTAATTATTTGAGAATAAAATTTTGAAAGATTAAATAATATGATGATATTTTAGATGTTTAAGTAACGTTTTAATTAGTAACTATTTATTTTTAAAAAATTTGATATATCAACATGTGTAATTTTAAAAACCAACATGAGGGTTTACCATAAATTATTTATCATTTGGTTTTTGTAAATTCTAATCCCTATTAACATCATAACTTGTTTGCATGTTTTGGTTCTTTTGTTGTCTTAGGTTTTGAGTGATTTGCAATTAGCCACAAGTATTTGAGATCCTCGAAAAGGAAATAATTAAGAAGATCCTTTAGTAATGTTTTCCATTTAGCATCCTAAAACCCTCCAGATGAGATCACTGGACATGATAAATATAGTATAAAAAAAGTGATGAGATCAGAAAAAGAAATTGCTAGGAGAAAAGTACACTGAAAACATGAAATTTCAACTCACAAAAAACGGGAATGTCCTTCTCATGCAATAAATCCAGAAAAGGCAGGTCATGAATGCTAGGAGTGTTGAATTTAACCATTACAAGTGTGAATTGGCTTTCATGATTGGAAATAATGGGCCTAGCCTTTGATACTTCATTTATCGTAGGAACTGAGTAGTCAAATAATTAGTAATTATTCACATCAATTACTCAAGCAATGTGATTAGCACTAGATTTGGAAAAGAAAATCATAGCATTTTACAAAGATAATTTTTTGAAGAGTAGCGGAATTAATACCACAGACATATAGATGTCACTATTAATACCAAAACATATCTAATAGCACTACTACAACAGCTGCATTCAACGTCAGTCATTTTAGGCATACAAAGTCGGTTTTGGAACCGACCTTGTTTGGGATGTCGTCAAAAAGGCCAGCCTACAATGTCGGTTTTTTGAGGACCGACTTTGAATTTTTTTTTAAATTATTATTTTTTTAAAATTTTGTACAATCTAAGACGGTTATTTTAAAAAACCGACCTAGAATAGTAACATTCAAAGACGATTTTTACAAAAAAACTGACTTCGAATTTCATTCATTTTTAAAAAAACAAATTATAGAGAAGAATTTAAGACGTCTGTTTTAAAAAACCGACTTTGAAAGGTATGATACAAAGATGGTTACTTAAAAAAACTGACTTTGAAAGTTTAGATACAAAGTCAGTTATTTTAAAAAACCGACTTTGAAATGTTGGATACAAAGACGGTTATTTTAAAAAACCAACTTTGAAAGGTTGGATACAAAGCTGGTTATTTTAAAAATCGACTTTGAAAGTTTAGATACAAAGTCAGTTATTCAATAATGACCGACATTGATGTTCCTATTTTTTTTTTAAAAACGCTGTTTATTTTTGGATTTCCCATTAATTAACAAAATAGTCAAATGTGCACCTATTTCTTCACCATATAATCCAACAAACAATTGACTGCAATTTAAATGGACCAAGATTAAATCATAGGCAACAATTTAGACAGTGAAATATATAACAACTACTCAAGTAGGTTGAATAAAACCGGAAAAAAAATTAATAATTAAACAGATGAAAAAGACAAGTCCAAATGATTCAAGTATCTAAAACTCATAAGGCTCGTCAGTCTAGTTCCTATTAGCAAAGCCAGTGCTCTCATAGAACAAAATGTAACAATGGTTGCTGGAATAATCTTGCAAGATGTGTAAAAAAATGTCTGAACAGCAGACTCATCAATCATCTCAACATAGAGAATACTCAATATCTCAACATGGACAACTACTGCAAATAGAGAATACTCAATATCTGCATCTTCAGCAGTATCACTTAATTTCAGCTCAAGAGGGAAGACAACCCGACAAGACATGAGGTGGTTTCTTTATCTTCTAAGCTTCTTGCAAACTGATAACAATGAAAGTTCACATCTTGATTATCAGACTAGTAAACAAACATGAAAAGTAAAATAGATGAGATTGCATAGGTATTATTTTGCTGCACTGACAGCAATCAATACTCATCTAGGTAACAGATATAAAAAAAGAGAACAATAACCAATGAATGGTGAAAACGTTAGCTCACAACCATGAGTTGCTAAAGCCA
>CM023949.1:20152132-20166826 GCA_013407115.1 Glycine latifolia | reverse complement strand
AAAAAAAATTATGATTAGTATCTAAAGCTATCATAAGTTAGAATTCTAGACCTTGTGAACACATTAAGTACAAAAATCTTACGTATCTGATAAAATCTTAAAATATCTAAATAATATCTATGGTGTTATGAGGAAAATTATCCCATGAGGAACACATGTGTGTGATATAAGAAGGATATGATAGAAGCTATGGGATCCAAGTGACAAGCTTAGAAGTGCTTAGAATATATTGATTCGTGATTATTTAACTTAAAGAAAGAAACCAATCCTAGCCGTGTAGGATTTTGGGCAAAGGCTTAAGATTTTATATGTGAGGCACATAAATAGCTAGCATATTAATTGAAAAACACATGAAGTACAAGTGATATAAACACTACAACTAGGTGCAACCACATGTGTATGTGTATGCGATTTTAAGCAAAAACCAAAATTAGATGCCAATATGAAGTGTAGTCGTGAGTGTGTAGGTGAAACCATGCCTTATATGAATGAGAATAAAATAGAACAAGCTCCTTAAGGCAAGCCTTCCACGTGAACTTAGCCATTTAATGAAGGAATATTAGCCTTTTGATTAAAAGAAGACAAGGAGACAAGTGGCAAACAAATGAAAAGTGTAGATCTAGTCTTGGAGAAAAAGTAGCATGTGTGTATGTACATGTATGCCTTCTTAGAAGTGGTGAATGTTAAGCCATGCATAAAACAAAATGGATTCAGCCTCTTAAGCAAGCCTTCCACGTAGTGATCAGCCATGATGAAGGGAATCCTTGCTTTTGTCTTAGTAAGCATGCATTTAATGTAATGACCCCGTATGCATCCGGTTCATTAACATTAAAATATGGTCTTAAGCGCAGCAATACTTAACGTAAATAAGTAAACACGAAAGCATTAAAATATACAAGACGTCAACTTACGTCATACAAAACAACTAAAACATTATGTATGAAATTTTGATATATATATATATCCCGGTACCCGGGTTCTGTTTCAAAAGATACATCATATAAAATAAACCCATACCGAGTTACAAATATGCAACAAAATCGAGCCAACAGGCTCTCCAAAAGGGACCGCCTTCCAAAATCCGCATCCACGAACCCAGCCTTGACCTCTTGTCCAGGATCCTCAATTAGTAGCCATTTCGGCCTCGGCCTACCCAGCCTGTCAATTGAGATCCACCGAACAACCTCTACTCGGGTCTCTTACCCCGAGCCTCGCCCTTCGCTCTTTGGCTATCACCTGTAATAAAATATAATCCCCAATCGGGGAGAGATACAATCTCAGTAAACTCAGGGTTCTTGGAGACTCACCTCCACCTGGTTCACTTCCACAGTACATAACATTTATATTGGCATTACAAATAATATAGCCAACCCGGCCTTTTAATAAAATAATACATATACATAACCACATCAACGTTCCATTCCAGCACCAATATGCAATTTAGCCAACCAGGGCAGATATCATACACAATTGCATATAAGATATACAAGTTAGACAACCAGTACACAAATTGTGCACTCTTGTATATCTTCCAGTGTACTCCGCGTACACATCACGTATCCTGGCCTAAGGTCCCAGACCTTGGACTCCACGTGATAATTCCACCAAGGTGTCATTCCAACAAAGACGTGCACAAATGTATATCCAGATATACAACTTAGCCAACCAGTGCACTCCACGTACACAATTGTATATCCAGTTATACAAATTAGACAACCAGTGCACATCTCCATTACATGTATGTTTTCAATCAAAAAGCAATAACACACAATGTAAATACACGCACCATGCCATTCAATAACCATCACTCCCTAGGAGTATGGTGGAACACAATCAAGGGAACCAACTCCCAAGAATAAAGAGCTTACCTTCTCTGATTCCAGCACCGGCTACCTCAGCCTCGTGTTTCCTACCACAGATATCTTCCTTATCAAGCCTTACACCAGGCACAAAAGATATCAGGAACGGTTCTCAACCGTTTCATGAAAGGACTCAGTTCTTTTCCAGATCTCATACAAATACCTCCAACGTTGACTTGTAAACCCCAAAAATATATGGGCATAACAAAATACCCAAAACCCAAAAAAGTTAGTTTTCAAGGTTGAACCTTCATCACAACAACTTCCTAAACATATTTTTCCAAAGAAACACAAAGAAACACCACCCAAAACCAACTCTAACTCATATGGGTCATTTTTCCTTTTAACTCCAAACTCGAAAGATACTGTAAAACTTACATATCTTACCTTAAAACAGCAAGGAAGGCTAGAGGACAGCTTCTTCAAGCTTAGATGTCCTTAACGTGTCTTCTAACTCTTAAAGGTTGAAACTTTGCACTTTCTTTGGAGAAATGATCTCCTCATCTAATGGTTCTTTCAAAGAACTAAGGGTGGAAACTAGATTGTATGGTGATACTCTTCAATCCTTACGCTGGATGTGAAGGTGTTTAGGTTAAGGAATGGTTATCTAGGAAGCTTTTATCACTTTAACAATGGAGGAAATATGGAATAAGAGACAGAAAGTGTTTCAGCAAAGACGGTGGAAATTAGATTACTAAAATATCTCACTCGTGCATATCTTAAATAGCCTAAAAGTTAACACGCGTCATAAAATAGCAAGAGAGCCTTCCCACATCAAAACAACCAGCAGGGAGTCAACACGTGTCACTCGAATAAGGTGAATATGTAGAACCTACACGTGACACAAGGCTAAGTCCGGGTTAACAGCAATTACTGACTGTTTTAATCGCTTATAAATACTTATGTAGTCGATTTCATAAGAACTCGTCCTTGATACTATAGTACGTCCAATGATCCCTCCTCCTCCGACCTCATCCGAACTAATCCAACCTATCCCAACCTCATCTGAGTTCCTACCTTGGTACTTCACAAGTCCAAGGTTCCTCCCAACCGCTTTCGGGATCACTAACCCGGTAATTCTATCAAAAGGGTTGCGAGCTCCTCCGGTCTCTCTACTCGGTAGCTCTTACAAGTCAACAAAATACGAGTTCCTCCGAGATCACTACCCAGTTGTTCATCCCTTCCTTGTTCGAGTTCCTTCCTATAGAGCAGCGCTTTTTACCCAAAAGTGCTAAGTATATACACCACTTACGTGGTGATAACCTGGTCATGTACTAACCCGATCTTCCTATAAAACTAACATACAACACGATCTCGGATTTGAAAAGGTGCTATCCACACCCCCTCTTATCCGAGTTCCAAAATACACCCCCCTTTGTGACAAATCGGTTATACGAACCCAAATTTATCATGGGTCATTATATTTAATACATAAGATTAAAATATCTTTAGGTCATGATTACTTAGTTACTTTAGAACCAAACCAAAGACTAACTAAGTTACATCCTAACTAATTCCCTTACATCCTAACTAAATCTTTTCCTATAAATACCTCCTTGATTCAGAAAATTTCACATGGAATGCTAGCTCCCTCTAAGACCTCACGTCTACTTTCTCTTCACTTTGCTTCATTCTTTTCACTTCTTTCTTAACCCTAACCATATTCCTTCATCTCCATCACATTCTCTTTTTCCTTCCAAACCATTCAATACAAGATAAAACTTTCATTCCTTCAAGACCTTTAGGTGCATCCAAGTACTTGGAGAAGTTGGAAGAAAACTTGTTTGAGGTAGGTGAAGCTTTAGGTTTATTTATCATTTGATTCTTGAAAATTATTTGAATGGCTTTAAGCTGAGTTTTGAACTGTTTTTAAAATTCTATATCTCCCTCTGTACTTAACCAAACGAGGTGTTTGACCACTCATTTAAAAGCTTAGGATGTCCTCTAGGTTGTCCTAAAATATTGGACCAAACTAAGTCGTAAATCGTGCCCATAATTTATTTTAACACAAGCTGTCCAAAATTGTGCATACTCAAAATAGCCACTGCCACCCGTTTTAAAAAAAAAATTATTTTTCTCTCATTTATTATACAAATAAGGTGTATGATATATGGAATTAAAGATCTAGATGTTAATTATAACATATAAAAAATTCAGCTAAATATAGATTGTGTACTGCTTTCAGTCATGAAAACACTAAGAGATGTTAGTGTAGAATTTTGAGCTTGTTGGCAGCCTTGGAGTGTTGTTATTAAAATGCTATAGCTAGAGTTTTAGAACTCCAATTGAAGCATGTGATACCTTGTTAGAAATATTAGGAAGTCTAGTTTAACATAATAAAATATAGGAATTCAATGCTTTTTATATTAGCACAGATTATAGGAAGAACTGAATCTTATGTGGTGAGAAATCTTGTTGTTATGATGTTCTTGAAAAAGTCTTTTTCTATGATGATGAAATCTTGATGTTTTGTGATATAATTGCATGACATGAGTTATGTAGATTTGCATGTCATTGTGCATGTCATGTGCATTAAGAAAGATAAAAAGATAAGACCTGAAGGGTGATACATTTAAGTTGAGCACAACCCTGATGATGCCCAAAAGGTGATACGGTTAAGCCGAGCACAACCCTGAGGGAAAAACTAAAGAAAGATAATGCATGAAGGGTGATACAATTAAGTTGAGCATGACCTTGATGGTACCCAGTGGGTGATACGGTTAAGCCAAGCACGACCCTGCGGGAAAGACATATTGACCCAAGGGTGATACAGTTAAGCTGAGTGTAACGACCCCGTATGCATTCGGTTCATTAACATGATATTATGGTCTTAAGCGCAGCAATACTTAACGTAAATTAAGTAAACACGGAAGCATAAAATAATAAGACGTTATCATGCGTCATATAGTACAATCTAACATTATGTATGGTATATGATATACATCTCGGCACCCGGGTTATGTTCCAAAAGGTACATAAAACAAAACAAATCCCATACCGGGTTACAAAATATATATAAACTTGAGTCAATAGACTCACAAAAGGACCGCCTTCCAGAATCTGCTTCCTCGAATCCGGCCTCATCCCTTTGTTCGGGATACTAAATTATCAGCTAGCTCAGCCTCAGCCTACCCGCCCTATCAATTGAGATCCACCGTATAACCCCTACTCGGGTTTCTTACCTCGGATCTCGTCCTCCACTCTTTGGCTATCACAATATAAATATAATTCCCAACCGGGGTGAGATACAATCTCAGTAAACTCAGGGTTCTTGGAGACTCACCTCCCCCTGGTTCACTTTCACAGCACATAGCATTTATATAGGCATTACAATAACACAACCAACCCGGCCTTTTAATAAAACAACCGTATAGCCATCTCAGCCTTTTAAGTAAATAAAAACATAGCCATCCCAGCTTTTATACATCACATGTACATAATCACACCAACGTGCCATTCCAGCACAGATATACAAGTTCACTAATGCACATCTCATGCACAAATGCATATCAACCGTGCACATCTCATGCACATATGCTCATCCCAGATGAGTCTTTCGTGCACATATCATGCACCCGTGCACATCTCATGCACATATACTCATCCCAGATGAGTCTTTCGTGTACATCTCATGCACCCGTGCACATCTTATGCACTCGGACGTATATGAATTACCGAGAAGCTCATCCCATATGAGTCTTACACTCTCATATATGGTCTGCTTCCCTGGCCAGAGGACTTCCTCAATCACAATACAAACATCACAATGCAAATCATTTACATGTATGTTTCAACCAAGAAGCAGTAACACACAATTTAAATACACGCACTGCATCATACAATAACCATAACTCCCTAGGAGTATGGTGGAACACAATCAAGGGATACAAACTCCCCAGGAACAGAGAGCTTACCTTCTCTTGTTCCAGCACCGATCCTCTCAGTCGCGTGTTCACCACCACTGATATCTTCTTTATCTAGCCCTACACCAGGTAAGAAAGATATCAAGAATGGTTCTCAACCGTCTCATGAAAAGAACCCAATTCTTTTCCCAGATCTCGAACATATACCACCAACAAGTGACTTGTAACCCCACAAAGACCTACCTGGGCATAACAAAATACCCAAAACCCAAAAAAGCTAGCTTTCAAGGTTGAACCTTCATCACAACAACCTTTTAAGCATACTTTTCCAAAGAAACACCACCCAAAACCAACCTTAACTCATATGGGTCATTTTTCCTTTAAAACCCCAAAACTCAAAAGATACGGTGAAATTAACATATCTTACCTTAAAAACAACAAGGAAGACTAGAGGACAACTTTTCCAAGCTTAGATATCCTTAACGTGCCTTCTATCTCTTAAAGGTTGAAACTTTAACTTCCTTTGGAGAATTGATCTCCTCGCCTGATGGTTTTCACCATTAATAGAGGTTGGAAACTAGTTTATATGGTACTACTCTTCAATCTTTACGTTGGATGTGAAGGTTTTTAGGTTAAGGAAAGGTTATCTAGGAAGCATTTCTCACTTTAACAATGAAGGAAATAAGATATGAGAGAGAAAGTGTTTTTAGCAGAGGCGGTGGAAATAAGATTACTACAAAATATCTCACTCAAGCATACCTTATATAGTCTAAAAGTTGACACGCATCGTATAGTAATATGAGAACATTCCCGCGTCAAAATACAAGCAAAAAGTTAACACGTGTCACTAGTATAAAGTGAATATGTAGAGATATTTGACTGTCAGGTTGAGTCTATTGTTTGGCAAGTCAATAAGTTATATCTCATGCATGTTACGTGTGACTACCTGGGTTCTCTAAACTCTACTGAGGTTTCCAGGTTCCCATCATGTTACGAATGCTGCCGGGTTGTATTTTAAATATAAATATTGAGTGCAACCTTACTATCATATCCCGGGTTCCTGTGCACTCATTCCAACCACTAGGCTAAGTCTGGTTTAAACAACAAGTACTGTTTTAATCACTTACAAACACTTATGTAATCGATTGCATAAGAACTCATCCTTGGTAATATAGTACGTCCAATGTCCCTCCTCCTCCAACCTTATCCGACCTAATCCGAGTTCCTACCTTGGTACTTCACAAGTCCAAGGTTTCTCCCCAACCACTCCCAGAATCACTAGCCCCGTAATTCTATAAAAAGGGGTTACGAGCTCTTCCGGTCTCTTTACCCGGTAGCTCTTACAAGTCAGCCACATACGAGCTCCTCTGAGCTCACCCGAGCTCAACTGAGATAACTACCCGATTGCTCATCCGAGATTACAAATCGGTAATACATCCGAGATCACCTGAGCTTATCTGAGATCACAACTCGGACCTCAAAGAAAAGGAAGACACGAGCTCTACCGAGATCACTACTCGGTCCCTTCAAGGAGAAGGAATATACAAGCTCAGCCGAGTTATTTACCCGATCGCTCTTTCCCTCCTTGTTCGGGTTCCTTTTTATACATCAGCGTTTTTCTCAAAAGTGCTATGTATATGTATATACCACTTACGTGGCAATAACCCGGTCATGCACCAACCTGATCTTCCTATAATACTACCATACCACACAACCCCAGATTTGAAAAGGTGCTATCTACACCCCCTTTTATCCGAGTTCCAATATACACCCCCTTTCTGTGCCAACCCAGTCACATTAACCCGGTTTTGAAGAGATGATATCCACACCTCCTTCTTATCCGAGTTCCAAAATACACCCCCTTATCCGACAACCCGATCATACAAACCCGGATTATCGCAGGGTCATTATATTGAGCATGACCCTATGGGACCCCAAAGGGTGATACAGTTAAGCTGAGCACGACCCTGGGGGAGGAACCAATGTCTAGTAATAAGCTCATTGTCTAGTTTGGGGAATTAAGATACATTAAATTAAAGAGAAAGATAAATCAAAGACTAAAGAAAGATAACACTTGAAGGGTGATACAGTTAAGCTGAACACGACCCTGATGGTGCCCAAAGGGTGATACAGTTAAGCCAAGCACGACCCTAAGGGAAAGACTAAAGAAAGATAATTCCTAAAGGGTGATACAGTTAAGTTGAGCACGACCCTGATGGTACCCAACGGGTGATATGGTTAAGCCAAGCACGACCCTGCAGGAAAGACATATTGACCCAAGGGTGATACAGTTAAGCTGAGCACGACCCTGTGGGAGCAACCTAAGTCTAGTAATGAGCTCATTGTCTAGTTTAGGGTATTAAAGAAGAGATTAATAAAGAAAAGCTATGCATTATTATGATTGCAAATTATGCTTGCACTAATGATGAAGTATGAGATTATTTTTAAGTGCTTGTGAATAAAATGACACTACTTCGGGTTATATGTTTATGAAATTAAAATCAACTATGATTGTTTACATGTTTTATTAATAAACCGAAGTAGCTAGAATGATGGCGATGACACTTTATGATAAGTCATTTTCACCTACTGGGAACTCTTTGGAATTCTCACTATTTTAGTGTGTTCCCATGTCGTTCCAGACAGGTAAATCAGGAGGAGCAGCTACAAATTTGGGGACAAACTGGAAGATTTCTTTTAATATTACAAATTTGTTGTATTTTCTCATATGCTTTGTAATATAAGGACATTAATATTATTTGATGAAATATTATTTACAAGTTATTACTAAGTTTAGAATTTCTTAAAGAAACCAAAAAGTTTCAATAGGCTCTATATAAGTAATCTTCATAACACAATTAAATTTCAAATATTGAGACAAGTTTCTTAATTAGATTTGGTTAAAAATTTACGCTAGGAAAGTTAACATCTTCTAGTTACATATTATAATCATAATATAGTAATTGGAAAGGTGTTACAGCAGAGACTGACCCTTATTTATCAACAACATTACTACCTTTTGCACATTAGTGCCTTCCCCAATATATAGTCATTGTAGTTCTTCGTTGGCTTTTTCAAGATATACGATCCCTTCAGGATCTTGTCACCAGCTTAAACCCTTAGTTCTTGAATGCCTTGTCGCCTTCGATGAGCCAGCCCAGTAGCAAACTAGATTGCATTATGTCATCTGTTAAGAATAGAGCACTATGTTGTAGTGCTATTTCCCCGAGACATGGAGGTTCACCACAAAGATAAAGCTTTTAATGGACTTGCCTTAGTTTTGGTCCACTTGGTTATTGGGGCGAGTGAGGAGGTTGTCTAGTTTGGGTGGGGATTTAAGCTAGTTGATGTCTATCGATGAAAAGACATAGAACCAGTAGGGGAAAGTCTCTCCTTCTCTTGCTTTTTTCCCCTATAAGGATAGGAAATAAAAATATATAGAAGATAAAAAAGGGAAAAAGAAAAAGAAAAAAAATAAGAACTCAACCATCAGTTCAAAAATAAAACCATCTAAAGATTTAGAAAATCTTTCATATGGTGAGAGACTTGTTTTGGTTCCCGGGCTTGCCTCGACTGATGGGTGCAAGGGGAAAAGGAACTAAAAAAAGTCATTAGGGAGTCTCAAGTATGGTTCACATCCTTCAATGATAAACAAGTAATTCCTTTTTAAAAAGAATCAATTGGTAAAGCCTTCATTCTTTCGTAATTAATATTTAGAAACCAAATAATATATCAACTGTCGAATCCTATTAACTTGACGATAACAATAAAGATAATACAATCTGTCAAAATACATTTCAAGCAAATCCATTTTGTATCTTGGATCTAAAACTATAGCAACTTCCATTATATCATGAATGACACTCTAGTAATTGCCAAATTTACTTAAAATACATTGTGTCATATCTTGAATTATTGTACTAGGGGAGTTAATCCATTCATTTATAGCAATCTTTGTTGGATATAGGGGGAGCTGCAAGAAGATTAAAGCAAGGATGAAGTAATTGGCTTGATGTTTTAGCTTTTTACAAGCCCAATCAATTTGAAGGCATTTGTAATTTGTCTAAGTGGTTCAAGTACATTGCCTTGTGATCCTTGCATTGCATTTACATTCTCATTAACATGCATACATGTTTTTCATTAAAGTATTAAAGCTATTCAGGGATTTTACAAGAAACTAAGTTATCATCGTTAAGTTTTTGGAAAAATGAAATCTTACTGCTTTAATCGATTACACAATGTTTTTAATTGATTAAAGGCTTTGTTCTAAATCTGGAAAAGCCATGAAGAACATATTAATCGATTACAAGCTTCTTGTAATCAATTACATAGTACAATATGAAAATCATGCATCACTGCTTTAATCGATTACCATGATATGTAATCGATTATCTTAGTTCACTATTCAATATGCATTACTAGTTTAATCAATTACCACAATCCGTAATCGATTACACAGGCTTATTTCATATTTTGACTTTTACTACTTTAATCGATTACCAGTCTTATGTAATCAATTACCACGACTTATTTCACTTACCTGATGACTGCTTTAATCGATTACATCACGTATTAATCGATTATCTTGTTCGTGAAAATTTTTCAGAAAGCTCAAAAACATATTAATCGATTTTCTGGTGTATTAATCAATTACTTATGCTAAAATAATCGATTACACTAACGTTTTAATCGATTACATTCTGTTAAATCAGTTTTCTATTTAAAGCTTTATGGGTTTGCACTTGATAAATAGAAAAGGAACGAATTATTTTGTGTAGTGTGTGACTTACCCAAAGGTTTCAAAAGCTTTCTAAGAGTCCAAGATACTTATTTACTAAGTGAGAAACACATCTTGTGTGAGATCAAGATATCTGATTTTTAGAAATGATGTGTTAAAGAAAAAGAGTTCTTCAAGAGTATTGATTTTGAGCATTGGCTTTCATACAACTTGGAATGTTTGGTAACTTCATTCATTTCATTCATTCATTCATGAAGGATCACAGGTTGTGTCTCTCTTGAATCTTTATTTTAGAATTTCTGAGTATTAAAATTCTGTTGTGATAAATCAAATAGATTCTCTCAAGCTTTCTAGAGTAGTGTTCTCTAGGGATAAAGATCTGAGTAGGGTTCTCAGGATCTTTGTGATTTGTTTTCTAAAAGTGTTTTAGAATTCAGATTCTTTATCCAGGGTTGATAAAGATAATCACTTGTAAATTGCTTGTAAAGAATATTTTGATTTAGTGAAAACTCTAACCAAGTATTGATTGGAAGACATTGGATGTAGCCTCCATGTTAGTGAGGTGAACCAGTATAAATTGCTGAGTCTTTTATTCTAATTCTATGTATCTTTCATTGCTTGTATTTGGGTAATCAAAATATAATCAACAAAGAAAGTGTTTCTGTCATTACATGCATAACAAGGTGGATCTTGATTGAAAGAAAAAGTCTGGTTTTACAAAAGGTGATTGAGTGATACAATCCAAGTTTTAATTTCGCAAATTGTTTTAGAGAAAATTTTAAATATCTATTTTAAACCAATTAACCCCCCCTCTTGGTTTATTTGAAGTGTGTTCATTGTGTTTTCAATCTTGATCTTACAAATCTTAGGAAAATAACGCTTAACAGTTAGATATTTGGTGCCATAAATGGTTTTTTTAATATCTTTAAACAATTTCAATCTACCATAAAAATCCTTTGCAAATTCCATTGTGAATCAATTGTCAAACAAGAATATTGATTATCAAGTCGCTTTAACCAATAAAAGACATTGTTATAAGTTATAGCATTATCAAGCAACTTGAAAGTGGAATTTCATCTTGCTAGACAATCTAAACACAACTTTTTTGTGCAAGGAATTTACAATTGATTAGAAGTCTCCTTAAACTTTTGCACCCTCTTAGGTTTTGCAGTCCAATATGCTACACCTAATCCCTCTTTTATTAACAAATTTAGGATATGTACACAATAACAAAGATGAAGCAAAGACCCTTCCTTTGATTAAATTGCCTAACTGCAACTTATTCTTAATCTTGTCAATCATGAAATTGTTTGTGCTAGAATTGTCTAAGGTAATGGTGGACCATTTGGTGTCAATATTCCAATCCAGAAAATAGTCAATCAAAGCAATACAAAGTCTATTGATCAATTTTCTTAGGTGCAATGTCGAATTGAAGTTTGAAATTAAAATTTTGTTTCTCTGATCTTTTTGTTATATATATATTTTGTGATAAGATTGTAAATTCAAATTTAGAATAGTTGTTACTAAGTTGTTTTTATGATAAGATTGTAAACTCAAATTTAGAATAGTTGTTACTAGGTTGTTTTACAACTCCTTATTTTTGGATAGGTAACAGTTATTTTAGTGCTGCTGATTTACATATATAGACCTCAATTGAGGAAGGAAAAATAAGGAATTATTATTTCAATTTATGTGTACCTGTTTTTTAACATGGTATCACGAGTAGAGTTTCGGTCCTTATAAAACACATTGCTCCATTTTTTCCAACCCTCCAATATCCCAATTCTCTTTCTTCTTCACATTCTCATACGTATATCTCCTTTTTTCCTCCCGTATCAGTACATGTATTTATCTCAAATCCCTAACTCCCTTCTTCAATGGGCGATTCTGATTCTGAAATACCCAACCCTCTACCTCCTCCAAACCTTCCTTCTGCTAATGTTGCCTCTGCCAATATCTTAGGTAAGCCTCAGGTCTTCTCTACACTTTATAGGAATTCTAACTAGATCATCGATACAGGAGCTTCAAATCATGTGACTTGGGACCTACCCAATTTTCTAATATTGGTCCCTCACCCAGTCTTCCATTTCCACTACCAATGGTGGAACCTCGCCAATTACTGGTCAAGGTTCTATTTCACTTTCTGATAAGATATCCCTTCACTTTGTTCTCATTGTACCTTCACTTGAGTTCAACCTTTTATTTGTTAGTTAATTTACCTCCACACTTAATTGCATTATAACTTTTCTGCCTACTTTTTGTGTCTTTCAGGACATCCTCACTCGAATGATGACTGACTATGGTGTTAAACATGGTTAGCTATATGTCTTGGAGGTTCCAGCAAAGGGTGAAAATAAATTAGTTCGCGCATCTACTACCATAAGTTCTGATAAAGTCAACGACTCTATTTTGCTCTAGCATAAAAGATTAGGCCACCGTTCTTTTAGTTACCTTCGTAAGTTATTTCCCAGTTTGTTTGGTGCTTTGAATAATACTAAATTTCAACGTAACGTTTGTGAATTGGCCAAAAGCCATTGTATGCCTTTTTTCCCTAGTAACAATAAAAGTTCTATTCCTTTTCAAATAGTACACTCTGATGTTTGGGGTCCTGTAAAAGTGCCTTCTTTTTTCAAATTTCTCTATTATGTCACTTTCATTGATGAATGTACTCGCATGACTTGGGTTGTTTTGTTGAAACACAAAAATGAAGTTTTTCAGCTTTTAAGCAGTTCTATGCCATGGTTAAAACCCAATTTCAGACTTCTATTCAAACCCTTCAATCTGATAACGGCACCGAATATAAAAACAGTACATTTACCCAATTTCTTTTGTCTCATGGCATCTGACAACAATCCTCATGCCTTTACACCCATCAGCAGAATGGTCTGGCTGAGAGGAAGAATCGACAATTGTTGGAAATAGTTCGCGCTTCTCTCTTTGACATGAATGTACCAAAACACTATTTAGGAGAAGTCGTTACCTCTATTGCCTACCTAATCAATAAGATCCCCTTTAGTGCCCTGACCTTTCAAACACCCCAACAGAAACTTGAATCCTTTTTTTTTTGTTCCCTATATCCCTAACCTTGAACCCAAAGTGTTTGGTTGTACAGTTTTTGTCAATGACCCTAAAGTCTTGAGAAATAAATTAGACCCTTGTGCTACTTAGTGTATGTTTGTTGGTTACTCTGAATTACAAAGAGGATACTAATGTTTTGACCTGATCACTCATAAACTCTCTGTTACCTTGGAGGTTTCCTTTCATGAAACTGACCCCCTACTACTCAGGGGGAGTATTAGGTTCTTCTTCTCAGGGGAAGAGACAGCCTGCACACCTTAGAGAAGAAGACCTTTGGACCTACATGCAAACAAACACAAATCTGTCAAAACTGAGTCTGACAGTGCCTGATTTAAAATCACCAATTGCAGATTCTAATTAGGTTCTTCCAATACATATGACTGCACCAACTAGTTTAACACCAATACCCGAGGAAACATCTATGGATGTCCCTGATCAGTGATATGCACCTAGCATATAAGGTTCCCTAGGCTTTTAGAAGCAAGAATTTGAACATTAAGCATTGATAATTGCCCAATTTATGTGAGATTATGCTGATATTGAAATTGCCAGGGAATCAATCAAATGTATCAAATTAAGGCAAGAATCAGTAGAGAAAACCAAGTTGTGAAGAAGAATCTGGCGCGATCAGCGCCATGCATAGCGCCACCAGCGCCAAGAACATTGGAAGCCAGCGCCATCCATGCCAAAGCCGTGCAAAGGGCGCCATCAGCTCTGGAACCTAGTGCCAAGAGAGCCATTATCACTGTCAGCTGGCGCCATGAGCGCCAAGTTGGCGCCATCAGCGCCATTCCTTCTGCAAGTTGGCACCAATAGCGCCAGTCTCGTGCCATCAGCGCCACAGGTCAATAGAAGCTCTGTAATTAAAGTTGTGAAGGGCAAAACAGGGATTTCACAAGCTGGGTTATCAATACTAAGCCCTCAGCATTGAATGCACGACTTCTTGGAGGGAAACAACACAAAATAGGTTTTTAGAAAGCTTGGGTGCCTTAGCTAGGGTTTAAGGGAGTTGGAGGCTCAAGTGGAGGTTCTTCTCCATCTTTTTCTCCTTGCACTTCAGCTGGGTATGCCATTTTTTGTAACACAGCCATCCACAATGAGGTTTGGCTAGTTTCATATTGTAGTTAGGGCTAAGCACTGAATGTAACCTCTTTTG
>CM023949.1:20136614-20152122 GCA_013407115.1 Glycine latifolia | reverse complement strand
GATTGTATTGGATGCTATCTTTCATTTATATCAAGTTATTTCACTTTATCTTATTGAATGCATGTTTCTATCTATCTGGAACTGATCACTCTGGTTGGGTACTGAAAGCTAGGGTTTACAATAGGAATATTGGGATTTTGTGCTTGGATTTGGGTAAAGTGACAAGCTTTACATTGACTAGGGATAGAAGTGCATGCTTGCAACCATTTATTGCATCATTTAATGCTTAACCTAACAGCTACCACTAAGGGATTAGGGTAATTACTTGGGTTAAAGGGTTAAGATCGCTACGGGAGTAGGGCTTAGCGATTATTGTATGAAGATGCATGTTGAGTGACTTGGGATAGATGAATGTAGCAGACAATACATGTAAGAAGGTAGGAAGCATTTAGTGTGAATTGCCCTAGCTACTTCACCACATATATCATTACAACCCTCCATAGTCTGTCCATAATATTCATGTTCATAATTAGGTTTTAATTTAATTTGTTATATATATTCAACACCAATTTCTCGTAATTATTTATCATCCAACCTATCGATATTAATTATAATTTAATTGGTCAACAATCCTCATGGGAACGATATCTTTCTTATCACTTTATTACTTGTACGATCGGTATACTTGCCGAATTCGCAACAAGTTTTTGAAACCATTAAGGATTTTTGTAAACATCAGTGTGGGCACTATGGTTTCAAATAAATCTGAGAATCCCAACATTGGTCTGAGTATGCGTAAGTGTTATCTGTTGACTGTTGTTTCCCCTGTGCTTTACTTGATGCTATGTTGCTTGATATGGTTTATTCCAAATCCGGGAACTGCAGAATTTTAGTGCTAATGCCTATTATGTGTTGATAAGCCTAAATGAGTGCATATGGTACATTGGAATTTTCTGCATTTCAGGGTAAACAGGTAGACACAGGGAAGAAGCAAAAATCCACCACAGGGACCAGCAGCAAAAGGCCACACACTTCAGACTTCGATGAAGGTCGCTTCAGATCCAAGGAGAACCAGGAGTGCTTTGACAAGTGGTATTCCCCTAAGAAGATTATCCCAGAGAGGCAGATTGACTGGGAGGGCTTATCTGATGATTCCCTAATCCGGGAGGTGATTGTGCACCGCCAGTGGCAGACACTGGTCAGCTTTGTTGAGCCCAGCTCCAGCTCCATCCTGAAGGAGTTTTGTGCGAACGTGGATATGCCTTCTGTGGCACTGCATCGGCGCAGCTGGGTCAGGGGCGTGGTCATTCCTTTCGACCACGAGTTTATTGAGAGCTTCTTGCAAACATCCTTTGACAGCCTCCGCCGCTGTGGATTTGTGAAGCAGTACAACAAGATGCAGCCCTACCCGTGCACTGGCCGTGCTACTTACAAAGACGATATGCCTCAGCTGGCAGACGAGCTCCGCCGCGGCATCACCGGGCGATTCTCAGCCTGGAAGATGAAGACGGGTATGGACTATGTTCTTGAGAAGCTTCGCCACCAAGAGCTAAACGCGGAGTCAGATTTCTGGCATTTATTCGTGAACTCCACCATTCTTCCATCCTCTAACTTGACGGATGTGAATGTGGAGCGGGCTTGCTTACTCTATGTTCTGCAGAGAGATATCAACCTTGATATCTCTTATGCTCTATCAGACCGCATCTTGCACATGATTCAGGATGGCAGCCCCCGCTCCCTCCTCGGCCACTCCTCGCTCATATCTCACCTATGCATGCATGTAGGGTTGGAAATCCATGATGACGAGCCGAGGGATGTGACGTTAGGGACTACGTTGACTCAGAGGCTCTATCAGGACTCCGTGAAGCGTGCTCTTCAGGAGCAGCTCATTCATGCTTCCGACCTCACACCTGAGGAGATGGCTGCCAGAAGCCCGCAGTACGGACCTCACGAAGGTCTAGAGGATCCCATGCCTGAGGTTCCCGTCTTCCCTCAGCAGCCAGCAGCACCACCACCACCAGCATCATCACCGCCACCGTAGGACACCCCTGCTGCATCCAGCCAGACTCCTCACCGCGAGTCCATTCCTGGGGACTCAGCTACTTATCGGAGGATGCAGCAGCAGTTAGACCAGCTGACCACCATCACCATGAGGATCCAGCAACAGCTGGAGTACCAGACCACCACCACTCAGAGGATGCAAGAGCAGATGGACGACCAGACACGGATTATTACCGCACTGTGCCAGCATTTCTCTGTCGACCCTCATAGCCCTCCACCACAGCCTCCTCCCCTCGCTTTTGCCCTTCCATCACCAGCGAGGCAGCATTCACCATCATCATTCCCTACAGCAGCTGACCCCGACACCATGGATGAGGATCAGCCTCACTGATCTTCCTCGCCATCTCTCTTTCTTTACTTTATGCTTTACTTTAATGTCTTTTTCCTTTTATGCACTTTACATTCCGCTACTTTAGACATTTGTACATTGTGTGGCACCGTCAGTGTGTGCCTGAACATATCACATTTCTGCCATGATTGAGTACGTGGTTTATGCATGAGTTATTTCCTCTAATAACGTGTCATCTGCTTTGTGTTTTTATGCGTGTCATTTGCTGGGGACAGCAACTGTTTAAATATGGGAATAGGGGCACGTTAATCGAGGAAACACGCGTTAGTTTTACGATTCTTTTTGTTAATCATGTGTCTTTTCGGTGAAACATCTTATTTTGGTGAAATATGAACAATAGAGCAGATACTTTTTGGTCAGATTCTTTTTGTGAAAAATTTTCTTTTTGTGAAGCCATACATATAGTAACTATAAGTGGTTTTGCGTCTAATTCTAACCTAACCATAGGTGTACATATTAGACACTTTTGCTAAAAGCATGCTTGTCCCGGATTTAGATTTGCTTGATCAGTCACTTGTGAATTAGATTTTGGAAAGCATTGGTGACATGAATCATGACATGATGTTGTATGGAACATGAACTGAGTGTGAATGCTTGTATGGCTGAATTCAATTCGAAATGGAATGCATTGTTTGATTTGACATCACCATAAGTCTAGCTTGTGCCACAGCCTGTGAGGTTTGGACTTAAACAGTTAATTTCTTCTAGAGCGACCTCACAACAATAGAACTCTAGAACTTGCTCGATTTCTCTCTGATGCATGCATGATTGATGTGATAAAGGCATTTTGTTCTAACAAGCTTGGGCCAAATAGCCTTCCTTACAATTATTTCCCTTGCTAACCCCTTTGAGCTTGAAACCTTTTTGTTCAATGACCTAATAGAATATCTTAAACCACATTCATTACCTTACCTTAGTTGAGATTGAATTGCTAATTGGTCTGTGGTTTTGAAAGAAAAAGAAGATAAATATCAAGGTATATCTCAAAAAGAGAAAAGGGGTCGAAAAACAAAGTATGGCATTCAATAGGAGCCAATTAATGAATGAAAAAGAAAGCAATGTGAGAGAAAAGGAAGAAAAGAAAAGAAAAGATTGAAAGGAGTAATGGATTGAAAAAGGAAATTCGAATATAGAGCTGAATGTTTTTCAATAGTTTAGCAAAGTTCAATCTCAATGCTTAATTTAGCCACTTTCGAAACACTCCTACCCTTAAGCCAGGCCACATTACAACCTTGTTAAGACCTTTTGATCAATTATGCATGTGTTGTGTTTCTTATTTTTAGAAACTTGAGAATAAGATCAAGCTTATGGTAGTACTAGGGCTGTGATGGATAGAGTGAATACCCCAAACACTAGAGTGTTGAGTGAATTAGGGCATCTGTGAGGGGTATTCAAGTTAGACTATTATGTGTGATAAATTTGAAAAGCTTTGTGTGAAGTTTTGAATTGGTTCAGTTATTTGTAGCATTTTAAACTCAAGGATCGTTTGTTCAATGTTGTTCTAGAGAATTGATCCATGCTTCCTACTTAAACTTTGTTTATTGCTGAGGACAGCAATATCTAAATCTAGGAATTGTTTGATATGCACCTAGCATATAAGGTTCCCTAGGCTTTTAGAAGCAAGAATTTGAACATTAAGCATTGATAATTGCCCAATTTATGTGAGATTATGCTGATATTGAAATTGCCAGGGAATCAATCAAATGTATCAAATTAAGGCAAGAATCAGCAGAGAAAACCAAGCAGTGAAGAAGAATCTGGTGTGATCAGTGCCATGCATGGTGCCACCAGCGCCAAGAACACTGGAAGCCAGCACCATCCACACCAAAGCCGCGCCAAGGGCGCCATCAGCTCTGGAACCTGGCGCCATTATCACTGTCAGCTGGCGCCATGAGCTCCAAGTTGGCACCATTCCTTCTGCAAGTTGGCGCCAACAGCGCCAGTCTCGTGCCATCAGCGCCACAGGTCGACAGAAGCTCTGTAATTAAAGTTGTCAAGGGCAAAATAGGGATTTCACAAGCTGGGTTATAAATACTAAGCCTTCAGCATTGAATGCACGACTTCTTGGAGGGAAACAACACAAAATAGGTTTTTAGAAAGCTTGGATGCCTTAGCTAGGGTTTAAGGGAGTTGGAGGCTCAAGTGGAGGTTCTTCTCCATCTTCTTCTCCTTGCACTTTAGCTGGGTATGCCATTTTTTGTAACACAGCCACCCACAATGAGGTTTGGCTAGTTTCATATTGTAGTTAGGGCTAAGCACTGAATGTAACCTCTTTTTGATTGTATTGGATGCTATCTTTCATTTATATCAAGTTATTTCACTTTATCTTATTGAATGCATGTTTCTATCTATCTGGAACTGATCACTCTGGTTGGGTACTGAAAGCTAGGGTTTACAATAGGAATATTGGGATTTTGTGCTTGGATTTGGGTAAAGTGACAAGCTTTACATTGACTAGGGATAGAAGTGCATGCTTGCAACCATTTATTGCATCATTTAATGCTTAACCTAACAGCTACCACTAAGGGATTAGGGTAATTACTTGGGTTAAAGGGTTAAGATCGCTACGGGAGTAGGGCTTAGCGATTATTGTATGAAGATGCATGTTGAGTGACTTGGGATAGATGAATGTAGCAGACAATACATGTAAGAAGGTAGGAAGCATTTAGTGTGAATTGCCCTAGCTACTTCACCACATATATCATTACAACCCTCCATAGTCTGTCCATAATATTCATGTTCATAATTAGGTTTTAATTTAATTTGTTATATATATTCAACACCAATTTCTCGTAATTATTTGTCATCCAACCTATCGATATTAATTATAATTTAATTGGTCAACAATCCTCGTGGGAATGATATCTTTCTTATCACTTTATTACTTGTACGATCGGTATACTTGCCGAATTCGCAACAATCAGCAGTCACATTCTTTTACAAAGGTACCTACTAATCCTACTTGTATTCCTTTAGTTGATCAAATTAATAGTGAATCCTCTTCTATCATACCTTGTATTCAAAAGTCGCAAAGAAGTACAAAAGGTATTCCAAAATCCCCTTATGAACTTGATCCCAAATCCAAGGTTAAATACCCTCTCACCAATTATGTGTCTAGCCATAGGTTATACAAATCATATGCTTTGACTATTGATCTTTTGTCTAGAATATCTATTCCTAATTATGTACAAGAAGCAGTGGAGGATCCAAAATGGAAGGAAGCCCTGAATACAAAGATGGAAGCACTATAGAAAAATTCCACATGGGAACTAGCACCTCTACCAAGTGGGAAAAAGGCCATTGGATGTAAATGGGTCTTCACTGTCAAGTTAAAAGCGAATGGGAGTATTGATAGATATAAAGCTCGGCTGGTTACTAAAGGCTACACTCAAAAGTATGGCATCGATTACCAAGACACATTTGCACTGGTGGCCAAGTTGAACAAAGTTCGAATTCTAATATCCATTGTTGCCAATAGTAATTTCCCCTTGAGGCAATTTGATGTTAAAAATGCCTTCTTGAATGGAGATTTGGAGGAAGAGGTCAATATGGATATACCCCTAGAAGTCCAAAGAAAGCTAGCTGAAAAAAAAATAGAGTGTGTAAATAAAAAAAGCATTGTATGGGCTAAAACAGTCACCTAGAGCATGGTTTGGATGGTTTACCTTGGTTATGAAGAAGTTTGGATACATTCAAAGTAACTCAAACCACACTATGTTCATTAAACACAAAGAAGGGAAGGTAATTGTTTTAATTGTTTATGTGGATGATATGATTTTAATCGAGGATGACTTTGATGAAATGAAGTAATTGGAACAACACTTGTCAACTGAGTTTGAAATGAAGGATCTAGGCAAGTTAAAGTATTTATTTCCTTGGTATTGAAATAGCAAGATCAAACCATGAAATTTTCCTATCACAAAGAAAGTATGTCTTAGATCTACTTGTCGAGACTGGAATGCTGGCCTGCAAGCTAGTAGAGACACCAATAGAGATGAACCATGCGCTGGGTAGCAACAAATATTAATCGATATCAGAGGTTGGTAGGAATATTAATCTACCTATCCCATACTAGGCTTGACATAGCCTATGCGGTGAGTATAGTAAGTAGATTTATCCATGCTCCTAGCATGGATCACATGAATGCAGTTTACAGGATTCTTAGGTATCTTAAGGGGTCACCTGGGAAGGGATTACTATTCTAAAAAAAGGAGAATCAAGGCATATAAGAATTTACTAATTCAGATTGGGCAGGGGATAAATCTACACGGCTGTCCACTTCAAGGTACTTTACCTTTGTAGAAGGAAACCTTGTAACTGGAAAAACAAAAAAAAAGTTGTTGCAAGGTCTAGTGTAGAAGCAGATTTTAGAGGAATGGCACACGGTGTTTATGAATTATTATGGTTTAAGAGGGTATTGAAGGACCTGGGAATATGGTATGATCAACCAATGAAGCTACATTGTGACAATAAAGCAACCATATAAATTGCTCACAACCCTGTCCAATATGATAGGACAAAGGATGTTGAGGTAGATCGACATTTTATCAGAGAAAAGCTAGATCAAAAAGTAATTGAATTTCCTTATGTGAAATTTGAAGATCAGTTGGAAGATGTACTAACCAAAGTCGTTTCTGGAAAAGCGTTTGAAGAAGCAATTGACAAGTTAGGCATGATTGACATCCATGCACCAACTTGATAGGGAGTGTTTAATTGAAGTTTGAAATTAAAAATTTGTTTCTCTGATCTTTCTATTATATATATTTTGTGATAAGATTGTAAATTCAAATTTAGAATAGTTGTTACTAGGTTGTTTTTGTAATAAGATTGCAAATTCAAATTTAGAATAGTTATTACTAGGTTGTTTTATAACTCATTATTTTTGGATAGGTAACAACTATTTTAGTGCTGCTAATTTGTATATATAGACCTCAATTGAGGAAGGAAAATGAGGAATTATTATTCCTATTTATGTGTATTTGTTTTTTAACATGCAAGAACATAAATGAACATGATGCATAATAAAATTTTCATTTAATGATATTATCATACAAAAAAGATCAACAAATATGCAACATAAATATATATATACACACACACACACATACATATGGAGTGTTATAAAATTATAATATTTTGTACCTCAAAATGTAACTTTGTAGAGTTCAAGAGCTATTAATGAAAAAAGTCATCACAATAGAGCTTATGGATAGCACTTAGCATTTTTCTAAAGCGCTATCTATGATAGAAATATAGATGACATTTTTTTAAGGAAACACTATTGATATGTTTTTAAAATTTTCTAAACATGAACAACTAGCTACTGCAAATAGAAAGGGAAAATTAGGTAAAAATGAAACCCAAATCACTTTCTAATATCCATAATACTTGGGGTCTCTACAAAACCACAAAACATAGAGAGCCCCTCAAATAACACATTAATAACTACAATAAATATATAACTAGGTAAAGATACACAAAAATTGCATCATTTCCTTTTAGTACCAATATAACTTGGAATTTTTTGTCATATAACCACAAAATGTCGCATAAGGGTGGTTGCAGAAAGGGAATAGAGGGTTTTGAGCAAAGAGGGTTTTGGGGCACACTTTGTTGCATAAAGATAGAGATTGAGAGACATGTTAATTTTTTATAATTTATTTTAATTTCTAAAAAATAGCATTTAGGAATATTGACGCTATGTTTTTTAATTAACATAATAAATGATAGAAACAAGTGCTATAAACAACAAAAATATCACTTATTCAAATAAGCACTATCTATTAGATTTTTAGGTGTAGTGCATGGCAATCATATAACCTTGTTTTTGGTTGCTTGTTGTCCATAAATCTGATGTAATTTCCATTGTTCCTTCATTTGTATCTGACAACTTCATGCCCATTTATTTTTCACCTTGATAGACATTGAATATCTCTTTCTTCAAGGTGTTTTCACGAAGGAACTTGAAACAATTGTTGAAGTGTAGTCAAAAGTCTCCTAAAGCCAACATGATCTACTATTGAAAGTGGATATTCATGCACGATAATCACACATGCAAGGTCCCTCATTGCCTCTTTGTAATTAAAACTTCCACAAGTCAATTCCTTTTTACCTTGTGAAAACTTAGGAATAAAGAGTGTTTGTCCTTTCTTCCCCCTTATTTTTAAATTTTGTAGCTCACATTTACTCATATGGTGTTGCAAGTGCTTTATTCCATTCTTTGATTCTCCTCCAAGTGTAATCAAATTTGGATTGGTCATCAATTTGGTCGGGTTACTGGGCTGGTTGTTGTGGAATTGGTTATTCATTGGTGGTCCTTGTGGAGTTGGTTGCTGTAAAGATGGTTCTTCAATGTTCATACACTACTAGAAAATATACTTTTAACATCGATTATTTTGGCCTTTCCACATCGGTTTTGACCGATGTTGAGACCACCGATCTTAAAAGTCTGAACGTTAACATCGATTTTCCAAAATCGATGGAAACAAAAGTATACAACATCAATTTTTCCAAAAAACCGATATCGGCAAATAAGAAAAAAAATAAAAAATTGTTAACATATGATAATTCAACATCGGTTTTTAGTAAAAAATGATATGTTAATTTTTGTAACAACATTGATTTTTACTAAAAACCAATGTTGTTGTGATGTAACAACATCGGTTTTTAGTAAAAAACCGATGTTGTTTCATGTGCTCAGCAACATCTATTTTAGTAAAAACCAATGTTGTTACATAAATTAACATCAGTTTTTACTAAAAACCAATGTTTTTTTAATATGCTGTCTGTTTTATTAATTTAATCCAATTTTAACTTGCAAATTTTAAAAATAGACCTAAGCAGTTTCAAATTTCAGTACAAAGTAACATCATATGTGAATAATAACTAAATTCAATAGTGTTAATATACATAAAATAATTGTAATTTTAAACCATACAATTGTTTTATTAAAAATTCCTCTAATAAGCTAATGTTTCATTCCTAACTTTAAAATAAAATGTAGCTCACTGTAGTAGGATTGCCTTCAATCTTTATGGCTCCAGTGGTCTCTGATCAACAAATACTGCATCACATAATGAAACATAATTTAATAAGTATAAATAAAAACAAGTATAACAAATTACAAATAGTTTTTAATTGGACAATTAACATGTCCTAGTTATCCCTAAAGCCTGTTTGTACTATAGTCGACATCTGATGCATGACATAATAGCCACATTCACTGCTTCCTTTTTACTTATTACACTAAATTCAATAACATAGTCAAATTTAAAGGAAATTAGTGTAAATAGTAATAAAAGTTATTTTGAAGACCTAAACCATTATTTAAATGACTTACTTTAATTGCAATCCATTTAGTAGTAGCCTTTGATTTATTTCTCTGAGTATCATGGACCCCCTTCAAAGCTTTGCTTAAGAGAAACATGGAGGCATATTATACAGTTAACATATTCATGTATTAGAAATAATAAAGTAAATGTATTACAAATCACAACCTACCTGTTAATTGAAAACAATTAATAAACTGTAAATAAACCAAGAGGGGGGTGAATTGGTTCAAAACAGATATTTAAAATTTTTCTAAAACAAATTGCAGAATTAAACTCTTGGATCGTATCACTTGTTCACCTTTTGAAAATCCAGAAATCCTTCTTCAACCAAGATCAAACCTTGATATACATGTAATGACAGAAATTGTTTCTTTGAAGATAATATTTGATTTCACAAAGATAGGTAATGAAACATACAGAATTCTAAACAAGAGACAAGACAATATATACTGGTTCACCTCTCAACCATGGAGGCTACATCCAGTTACTTCCAACCAACACTAGGTTAGAGTTTTCACTATATCAAAGAATCTTTACGAGGAGTTTTACAATGATCACCTTTATCCACACTAGATAAAGAAACATAAATCTAAACCCTATAGACCTCAAATGATCAAGACCCAGAGAACCCTACTCTATTCTTACCTCTAGAGAACCCTACTCTAGAAAACCACTTTAAAGAATCAAAGATATATCAACAGAATTTTTAATACACAGAAAAATTCTAAAGAAAGATTCAAGAGGTACAACTTGTGATCCTTCAAATGAATGAATGAATGAAGTTACCAATCAATCTGGTTGAATGCAAATCAAAGCTCAGAATAAGAACTCGTGAAATCTCTTCTTTTCTTTAACAACTCATCTCAAAGATTTTACTCTCTTGATCTCATGAGAGATTTTTCACTCTTAGAACCAATCAGTATTTTGGCTCTTGAAACAGCTTTCTAACTTTTTTATGATTCACACGAAAATTCAATGTTGTATAAAACAATTCGCTCTAAGTCTATTTATAAAGACAAGCTAAGCAAAGTTGTTATAAAACAGATTTAACTGACAATCCGATTAAAATGACAAGGTAATCGATTATTTAATCATATATAGTCAATTAAATTTTCACATAATCGATTAATATGTTCTTGAGCTTCCTGGAAATGTTTCTATGAAAAGGATAATCGATTAAATCGATACTTAATCGATTAAAGCAGTCTAAGCCTTTTTGAATCATTAAGAAATAATCAATTACATAAGACTGGTAATCAATTAAACTAGTAAAGCTCAAACATGAAAAGCATGAATCCGGCCTGTGTAATCGATTACTGAAAATGGTAATCAATTATTCCAATAAGGAACCATGACAAACAAGTTAAGATAATCGATTACATAACAGAATAATTTATTATTCCAATGATGCATGTTTTTCAAATATAACTATGTAATCGATTACAAGAAGTTGGTAATCGATTAAACTGTTCTTCAAGGCTTTTCTAGAAATAGTATGAATGTATTTAATCGATTAAACTGATTGTGTAATCGATTAAAACAATAAGTTTTCATTTTTCAAAAACTTATCCATGAGAACTTATCTTCTTATGAAATCATTGGATTGCTTTGAGATTTTAATCAAAAACTATGTATGCATGATAATGAAAATGCAAATGAAAAGATCACAAGACAAACCACTTGAACCACTTAGACAAATTACAAATGCCTTCAAATGATTGGGCATGTAAAAAGCTAAAACCTCAAGCCTTCATCCTTGCTTCAATCTTCTTGCAGCTTTCCTTAGAATCAACAATCTTCTTCTTAGAATCAACATTAATAATCCCTTTCAGGTAGTTATCAGGCTTATTGTTCAACGCAAAACCACACGACAACATTGTCCTTAAGACATATAACGACCAATTGCCAATGTGCAATGCATTGGATAACATTAAGTTATTATACTTCAGACATTATTTTGATTCAATTGTACAGTTTTACTTACCCATTCAAGTACGGTCCAAGGTAGACATGTTTCTGTGAACTCTACATCCATTTCTTAAGATAGTCCTCGGATTCAAATTGCGATTGCCCAAATCTCTGTATGGACTGTGGCTCAATGAATCCATAGACAGAGACAATATTCAATTGCAGACATAACTCATCCATATGCCTATTATTTTGAAAATAAAGTCACTTATGGATGAATATAAAACAATTAGTCATGTAACGGTAGACAATGCAAAGTGACTTACAGAATCCACAGCTATAAAACAGAGATGTTCAAACATTGACCACCGTAGATTATTTTACAAATATCCTCATGCTTTATGTACAATAGGAAGTACTTGTTATACACTCGAACAAAGTAGGTCCCACAACACCTGCATGGGTTTGAGGAAAAGCTGCGGGATGGTTAATGCGATTTGGTACAGGGGATCCTCAACAGGTTCCGGCTTATGTACAGGTTTTGCCAGTCCCTGAGGTCTATGTTTATCCTACATAGTTAACAAACATAAGTCAAAGACCGTCTTCACTTTAAATGACACTAACAGTTTTTTATATGATAAAAAACACACACAAAATGAAATACCTTATTCAAAATAGGTTGTACAAAATGTGTTGGCCAAGCAAGGAAGGTGTGAAGGGCCTACCCCACTAATTGAACCTCTTTTGTGGGTACAGGGATGCGAGCATCAACATTTTGAACTTCCTCAACATCCACCTTGACCTAATCATTCCCTAGAGGGATGTTGTGCGCGATTGTCAACCCCCTCATAAACTCTTCCAAGGGTAACCAGGCGGGGAGGATTGTCATCGACATATAACCCACGCCTGTCAAACGCACTCGTGTCAGGGTCCTAACCCGAGGGATCGACACAGCTTCCCTTCATGTTGACACGGGAACCATAAGGGCATATCTGAACCTTTGGAGGCAACATGAAACCCTAAGATTACATCTGAGACTGCATATAGGACTGCATCTGGCTGAAGAACATCATGAGTTGCTGTGTCACTTTCTCAGTGATCGAATGCTCCAGCTCTTCCCTGATGTTCTGTTTTAGTCGATCCAAGTCTTCAGGGTTCATTAACTTAAACTTATGAGAGGTTGATGGAGCCGATTCGAAGTAGTGTTTTATGGTCACACTGGCTCCAGCAGCATGAACACAGCATGGGTGCTCTGGTCTGAAGTAGTGTTTGATGTTAAAATTTCAAATCAAGCTAAGCCCTAACTATTATCCCAATATAGTGCACCTAAAGCTTAAGGGGAGAGAAGCATGGTTGTAACACCTTGAAATTTCGATAATTGAATATATAAGTTTGATGTATTTGTTGTGATTGTTTGATTATTTGATTGATTTAGATTGGTTGATTTGTTGTGTAGTTTACCATGGTGCAATTGCTTGGTATGTATGTTAGGTTGTGCAAAGGTTGTTTGAGTTGTGCTGAAAATTGAGTGACCGTTGGGATTGGCGAAATAACATCTAAAGCGTGAGATATTAATTTTTCACAGAAGCATAAATTTTAAAATTAGGTCAACCCGCCTAGGAAAATTTTGGAAGGCATTTTGGCTCGCCTAGGTGAGTCAAGTTAGTTTTAAATAGTACCAGCAGCGTAAATGACAAAAACATGTTAAGTTTGTCTTTGAAATCTATAATAAGTTATATTTAATTTGGTATATAGAGCTCTGCGTTCGGACAAGCACGTATATTCGAAGGATCGCGAAACAACACCGTTAGGCTATAACAAAGAGAACTCCTAGTTAGGTAAGGGGAGTTTATTATTTTGTTATAGTTTTGATACCATAGTTGGGGACCAGGGAGCCCAACTTTAAGGATATCTGTCTATCCCTGTTGTGTGCTAGTTTTCAAGAAAAACTAAGTTTTTAACTAATGAGATGCAATGTACTTATGATTGATATGTGTTTGTCCCTGTGTGTGTGCTTGTTTTCAAGAAAAATGATGTTTTAACTAATGGGATGCGGTGAAATTATTATTGATGGATAAAACTGTGATTGATGTTGTTGTTATAATGATTGGATCTTTGGGAAAAGTCTTAATTACAGAGGAGACTCTGCCCAAAATTTTATAATATGTTTTCTTATTTAATTCTTTATTAAATTTTTAAATGGGCATAAGAATGTGTTTTCTATATTGTAGTCCTCCTCTTTATTTTAGAATTTTTCTAAAATACCAGTCTCGTGGTAATATGGATTTTGGATGGATAAGGTGATATTCATGTCATTGATAATGTTGAAATGAGATGTTATTGATTTGTTGGTGATGATTGAATGCGATAATGATGATGTGTTTGATGATGTATAAATGATATAATGATGATGTGCTTTATGATGTTTAAATGAGATGATGATGAAATGGATGTTGATGTTGAAATGAGATGAAGTTGATGTTTATAAGGATAATGTTGAAATAAGATCAATTTAATATATATGATGATGATATCGAGATGAGGTGATGTGCATGAACGCTGATACCCATGGGGGGTGCATGATTGGTCATCCTTACGGGGAAGGATTTGTTCCTGGCCATGATCATGCATTGATGGTGCCTATGGATGTCATTATGTGTTGTGGATATACATGGATACCCATGGGGGTGTATGACTGGTCATCCTTACGGGGAAGGTTTTATTCCTGGCCATGGTCATACATTAATGGTGTCGTGGTTGTATGTTGTGTATATACATGTGGGGTGTAGTGACCGGTTGGTTATCCTTGCAGGAAAGGATTTGTTCCTAGTCATGGTCAGTGCATCGGTGAGCCCACATTGGTGTGTTATGTATGTACATGGGGGGTGTATAATTGGTCATCCTTGCGGGGAAGGATTTGTTCCTGGCCATGGTCATACATTGATGATGCCCATGTTTCATACTTCATGTGCATAGATGGAAATAGAATGAAGGCACATGCGTACCTGTGGGTTTCAGTGGGCTAAAAATGCAGGTACTAAGGGGTCATCAGGTTTGGAATTCCCTAGCGACGCTGGCTAATCACCGGGGGGAATGACCAATGCACAATAGGGTGGCCCTGATAGGCGGTCAATCATTTTTCCTATGAGAGGCTATTTCCGGGATATGGTACCACATTGCATGCTGATAGATGAGTCAGGTGCATGCATCATTCTGAGTATGATTGTTTGAGTTGTGAAATGAACTCGATGATTGGTTTGTCGGGTGTGTATTGGACTGATGGATTTTTGGTAATGATTATGGTTGTTAATGTTGTTTCCTTTCCAATTGTTGTTATTTGATGCTTGCTGGTTATATATATAATAAACTTACCCTTGCAATTTTTGTACCGTGTGGTTGATACCTGTGATGATCACGAACTTTTGTTCGTGGGAGCAGATGAGCAGCTGATATGCGCTTAGCACATGAGGTTTTCCTAAGCTTTAAGAGCGAGAATTGAGCATTAAGCATGGATAATTGCCCTCTTTGTGTTTTGATTCGAGCTAATGTAATGACTTGCCAGGAAATCGATCAAAGGTACCAAGATTGAGCAGAAATCAGAAAGATAAGGACGAGGCTTGGAAAAGACTCTGGCGCCAAGAGCGCCATAAGCACTGAAAGTTGGCGCCTGGAGCGCCAGGTCCACGCCTTCAGCGCCATCAACTCTAGAACCTGGCGCCATCAGCGCCAGGCTGGCGCCAAGAGTGCCAAATCCACTGGCATCCAGCGCCAGGAGCGCAAGACTCGCGCCAAGGGCGCCACAGCTCAACAGAAGCAGGATATTAAGGGCAAAACAGAGATTTCACAGGCTGGGTTATAAATACCCATTCCTTAGCATTGAATGCACGATTTTCTTGGAGGGAAATAGCACAAAATAGGT
>CM023949.1:20107293-20126614 GCA_013407115.1 Glycine latifolia | reverse complement strand
AGGGCTTTAATGCATTTTCCATAACAAATAAACAAAGGAATTCTTCTTCATTATTCAACAGCTTATGATTTTCCATACTTCACTCATTTTGCTTCAAAAATGACCCAACATTTCAGCTCAATAGTATATTACTAACCCATTAACTACTCATGCTATCTAGCTTATAAGAAATTTGAACACAAGAGAAAAGGTATAAGTGGCTCACAGTATTGTTGCCTCTTCTTGATGAAACAGTACGAAGAACACAAATGATTGAAGATGGTGAGGCTTCGTTCCCTTAGCTCACGGTTTTGCTTTCTATTAAAGAGAAAAAGAAGCTACAAACAATTAATTTCAAGTAATTGTAGAAGTTACTTTCATGGTTTCGTCAATGGAAGTTGCTAACCTTGTGGGAGCTGCCGGAAGTTACGAGCGAGAGAACCACCTCCGACAACTACACCAATAGTGGAATCGCCATGAGAGTGAGCCCGACACCGACAATGAGAGCGGTTCAGGTGACTGGAAGAGCCGTGAGAGTGACCTAAGGTAGGCGCAGTGAAGGGCGAGACTTTGAGTGAGAGATAGGCACGAGAGTGAAGGGTGTTTAATTTAGGGGTCAGCTTTTATAATAACAACAACATCGTATTTAATTGGAAAATCGATGTTAACTATCTCCTCTTAACATTGGTCTTTCAGGTTTTTAAGAAAATCGATGTTAACCATGTCCAGTTAATTACGGATTTGCCACCGCGTTTTCGTTAACATCGATTTTTTATCAAACTGATGTTAACTTAGCGATCTTAAAACCAAATTTTGTAGTAGTGATATTTATGTAGCATAATAATTCAGCCATATTAGCTAATTCAAGGTAAGCAAAAGTTTAAAAAAAAAAGTAAGCACAACTTCAAATTTATATATAAAAAAAACCTTAAAAGCATGTATTTAAATATTTACTAGGAAATAAAAACTTGCAATAACACAAGGAGGTGGATGGTTGTAATTCTATAGAAAGAGAAAGAAATTATATAAGACTAAGTGATTATTATACATAATTTTCAACTATAATATTAATCATGTTCAAAGTCCAAACAATTCAAATTTATGACAAGCTTTTTATGCATTTATATATAATTGTGAAATAAAACAAAGAAAGCCTTGTCATATCAGTTCTTATAAGAAATAAGAAAACATAATCACAGTCCAAATAATAGAACCAGAGATTATATATTGATCATATAAGGGGAAAAATTGATGTTACTACATTTCAACCATGCAACTCGTAGATTAGCTTGTAAATGATTATAGTTATAATCTCTAAAGAATTAGACATTTAATAATTTTACTATATGAGATTCATTTTAGCATTAAACAGGGAATATATAGAAAAAATACCAAATATCTAAGAAAGATTCCAACATAAAAAAAATGACCACTTGAACAATTGTCTTCAATATGCAAAACCAAATAAACCATTAGAGTTGGAGACCATAGAAGTTGCAAACACTGTTGGTTTTGGAAGTTGAACATACCAAAATCAAAAGGAGAAAATTTTTGAACTAGGTTGACTGCAAAAAAAATAGAACTACAAACAAAAACAAAACATATCATAACAAGTAGAGGTTCTTGGAGACTCGGATAGATGACAACAGAGCTGACTAGAGACTCAGTGAAAGAGATTAAGATTGAGGGGTTAGGGCAAACAACACAATGGCAAAAGGCTGAGATCAACAAAAGAGATAAACAATCAGAAACTCAAAATGATGAGAGCAAAGATCATTAGGATTGGCAACAAAAATGAGCGACTGGAGACAAAGACAATGATGATGGTTTGGGAAACAAACAACACAATGACGAGGATGAAAGTTAGTTGAGTGATGATGTGTAATTGTTTCTATCTTTGGCTTCTTTAGTCTTTACTTGTGTAACCCTAAGTAAGGCTAAATAAGTAATTTTAAGTAACTTAGATAATGCCTAAAGTTGTACCCGTACCCAGTTGGTTATTCCCCATCTAGGTACGGGATTCTTTGCCATTCCTATCACCCATAACCTTGGCCTACATCCAGTTCCTACATATATAGGATCCACTAACACAAGCACCACAACATATTCTTTATCCTCAACCCTCCTCGGGCTTTAACATTATTCTCAAGCCTTTACAAGCTTTCCCTGAGTATTCTTTCAAAAAGCAGACACACTAGTATTGGATAAGGATTTTGGAAACATCATCTCTTTGGCCACCAATTTATGTATAAAGTTGTTTCTTGAGGAATAGGCTGAAATAAATGGAATTTGAGTTCTTGTAACTGCTTGTTGTTTCAACTTGCCAAAATTTCTATAGATGATAAGATCGACCTTTTGTAGCATGGGAGGTGATTACCCAAAAAATCTCTAGGAACAATGAAAAAAAAAGATATCTCGTTGTTGGCTTCTACCTTAGTCAAGAACATCATAACAATATGGGTATGTTGAGACAAGCCAAACTGGCTTGCAAAAAAGTGTAGACAATATGGTTTGACTGAAGTTTTATTATACCTAGAATTTGGCTTGACTCCACACAGAAAATCCCTAGTCATCAAGACACTGCCCTAATTAGTAGTTTGTTGGCTTATGCCATTCAAAGATGCCTGTTGATTGAATTTCAACCAATTGGGAATTTTGTGGTCAACATAAGGTGGGCAGAAGGTAACAACATAAGGGTTCTCCAAAAGTGGGGTCTTTGGCATGACGGTTAGCCTCAGTAACCGATTTGAGGACAACAACAACAACAAATATAGGAAAATAATGAATGGTCCACATTTGCAAAAATTGTAATGTGCCAAAGGCACTATTTATGCTTTAGTTTATCAAAACTCAAGTAAATGGATTTGTAGAGAATGGAGAAAAGCAAGGTTCCTACGACTAATTGTTTATCAAACATTAACAGAGCTACACAGTTGGAATAATCAAACACAACGACTTTAGAAGAAGAGCATACGAAATACCTACCGAACCAACATTGTGTTCTTTATTCAAAACCTCACCAAAAGTGATTGCATGGTTTGTAACGAATTAGGTATATCCATTGTTGGACCGATCGCTCTCAAGACCGAGGTTATCATTGTAACACCCTGAAATTTCGATAACTGAAAATAGATGTTTGATGTATTTTTTGTGATTGTTTGATTATTTGATTAATTTAGATTGGTTTATTTTTCGTGCATTTTATCCTGGTGCAATTTCTTGGTATGTATGTTACGTTGTGCGAAGTTTGTTTGAGCTACACTGAAAATTGAGTGATTCCAAGTTTGACCCAAAACCTATTTTAGTAAAATCACCATTTTAGATTGGTTAACCGTTGGATCGTCTTAATATTTTAAATATGTATTTCTAACTAAAATATAAAACGTTTGACCGTTGGGATTTATGTAATAACATCTGAAGAATGAGAAATTAATTTTTCACTGAACCAAAAATTTTAAAATTTGGCCAGCTCGCCCAGGCGAATTTGCGAAGGCTTTTTGTCTCGCCTGGGCGAGTCAAGTCAGCGTTAGATAGTTCAGAAGTGTCTAAAATCACGAAAATGGCTTCCTCTCCCCCAAAACCAGCACCCAACCTCCCTTCCCTTCCTCCTCCACCAACCATGGTTGCCGGTGATCACCACGACGCACCGTCGCTTGCTGTTGGACCACCGCACGGAGAGGAACACTTTAATCGGAGTGGAATCTTCAAAACTCAACCCGAGGATTCGGTAGAGAACGGAGCCTCCAATCCTCTTTTATTGGTTTCTTTGAGGTAACCATGTTTCCTTGTCTTCTCTTAGCTAGTTTGAAGCCTCTATTGATATCTCTTGTGATTTAGGTACCGTTATTGGGTGTTTTTATACTTCCTTTGAAAACTCTTTGAAAATGAGTTGTAAAAGTCTTCTTTTATAAATCTGATTTCATTTATGTGATCCTTGTTGAACCATGGTCACATTGGTGTGATCAGAATTTCAAAATGATGTCTTTTGATGTGGACTCCCAAAACACCATTTTAGCCTCTTTTTAAATTTGACTGGGTATTTGACCCTGAATGTTAATATTGATCTTACGTTGGAAATCTATACTAAATTGTCTTTAGTTTGGTATACAGAGCTCTGCGTTTGGACGAAAATACGTGTATTCGAAGGATCACGAAACAACATCGCAAGGCTTTAACGGGAGAACTTCTAGTTAAGTAAGGGGAGTTTATTATTTAGTTATAGTTTTGGTACCATAGTTGGGGGCCAGGGAGTCCAACTATGAGGATATCTGCCTGTCCCTGTTGTGTGCTGGTTTTCAAGAACTATTATGTTTTAAACTAATGGGATGCAATATATTTATTATTGATGTATGTTTGTTCCTGTTGTGTGCTCGTTTTCAAGAAAAACTGTATTTTTAACTAATGGGATGCGATGAATTTGTTATTGATAGATAAAACTGTAAATAATGTTGTTGTGATAATTGATTGGATTTTTGGCAAAAGTCTTAATTACAGAGGAGACTCTACCCAAAATTTTATAATATGTTTTCCTATTTAATTCTTTATTAAAATTTTAAATGGGCATAAGAGTATGTTTTCTATATTGTAGTCATCTTCTTAAATTTAGAATTTTCCTAAAATACCAGTCTCATGGTAATATTGATTGTGGATGGATGAAGTGATATTGATGTCATGGATAATGTTGAAATGAAATGTTATTGATGTGTTGGTGATGATTGAATGAGATAATAATGATGTGTTTGATGATGTATAAATGATATAATGATGATGTGGTTTATGATGTTTAAATGAGATGATGATGATGATGAAATGGATGTTGATGTTGAAATGAGATGAACTTGATATATATGATGATGATATTGAGATGATGTGATGTGTATGTACATTGGTACCCGTGGGGGGTGCATGATTGGTCATCCTTGCGGGGAAGGATTTGTTCCCAGCCATGATCATGCATTGATGGTGTCTATGGTTATATGTTGTGTATGTCTACGTGGGGTACATTGACCGGTTAGATAACCTTACCAGGGTGGATTTACAAATTTTAAGCATCCTAAGAGAGAATGGGATTGTTTAAAATTCTAGTCCCTATCTATCCATGGTCAGTGTATCGGTGATGTTGTGTATGTACATGGGTGGTGCATGACTGGATAACCTTGTGAGGGAGGGTTTACGAATTTTAAGCATCCCAAGAGAGAAATGGATTGTTAAAATTCCAGTCCCTATCTATCCATGGTCATTGCATTGATGGTGCCCATGTTCATACTTCATATTTCATGGATGGAAATAGAATGTTGGCAGTAAGTACGGGGGTACTAAGGGCATCACTTTGTTTGGAACTCCCTTGTGACTCAGGGCTGATCACCATGGGGGGAGCGACCAGTGCACGACAAGGTGACCTCGACGAGCTACTGTTGGATATAGGGGGGGCTGCAAGAAGATTAAAGCAAGGATGAAGAAATTGGCTTGATGTTCTAGCTTTTTACATGCCCAATCAATTTGAAGGCATTTGTAATTTGTCTAAGTGGTTCAAGTACATTGTCTTGTGATCCTTGCACTACATTTGCATTCTCATTAACATGCATACATGTTTTCATTAAAGTACTAAAGCTATTCAATGATTTTAAAAGAAACTAAGTTCTCATGGTTATGTTTTTGGAAAAATCAAATCTCACTGCTTTAATCGGTTACATAATGTTTTTAATCGATTAAAGGCTTTGTTTTAAATCTGGAAAAGCCATGAAGAACATATTAATCGATTATTTGGTGTATTAATCGATTACTTATGCTAAAATAATCGATTACACTAACGTTTTAATCGATTACATTCTGTTAAATCAGTTTTCTATTTAAAGCTTTATGGATTTGCACTTGATAAATAAAAAAGGAACGAATTATTCTGTGTAGTGTGTGACTTACCCAAAGGTTTCAAAAGCTTTCTAAGAGTCCAAGATACTTATTTACTGAGTGAGAAACACATCTTGTGTGAGATCAAGATTTCTGATTTTTTTGAGATGATATGTTAAAGAAAAAGAGTTTTTCAAGAGTGTTGATTCTGAGCATTGACATTCATACAATCTGGATTGATTGGTAACTTCATTCATTCATTCATTCATCCATTAAGGATCACAGGTTGTGTCTCTCTTGAATCTTTCTTTTAGAATTTATGAGTATTAAAATTCTATTGTGGAAAAATCAAATAAGTTCTTTCAAGCATTCTAGAGTAGTGTTCTCTAGGGATAAAGATCTGAGTAGGGTTCTCAGGATCTTTGTGATGTGTTTTCTAATAGTGTTTTAGAACTCAGATTCTTTATCTAGGGTTGATAAAGATAATCACTTGTAATTGCTTGTAAAAGAATATTTTGATTTAGTGAAAACTACCTAGTGTTGGTTAGAAGACACTAGATGTAGCCTCCATGTTAGTGAGGTGAACCAGTATAAATTGTTATGCATTGTGTTCTTTATCTGTGTATCTTTCATTACTAGTATTTGGGTGATCAAATTACAATCAACAAAGAAAGTAATTATGTTATTACATGCATTACAAGGTGGATTTTGATTGAAAGAAAATTATGATTTTGATTAAAGGTGATTGAGTGATAAGATCCAAGTTTTAATTCTGCAAATTGTTTAAGAGAAAATTTTAAATATTTGTTTTAACCAATTCACCCCCCCCCCCTCTTGGTTATTTTAAGTGTGTTTATTGTGTTTTCAGTTACTGCATCATTTTCCTGAGAGAGGCTATTTCCACGAGGATGATACCACATTGCATGCTGAGTGATGAGTCAGATGCATACATCATTCTAAACATGATTGTTTGAGTTATGGAATGCATTGGATGATTGTTTTTGTTGAATGTGTAATGGAATGATGGGTTTGTGGTAATAATTGTGGTGATTTGTGTTGTCTTTTTCCCAACTGCTGTTATCTGATGCTTGTTGGTTTTATATAATAAATTCACCCTTGCATTTGTTGTACCATTAGTCGGTACCTGTGATGATCGTGAACTTTCGTTCGTGTGAGCAGATGAGCAGATGAGCAGCAGTAGGTGACCTTGGAGGGAGATCTTCTTTTTCTTGGAGCCGCCAAGCTGACGTGATGATGTTGGAATTCTTTTTGGAAAGAGTTGTGTTTTGTTAATCAACTTTTTCATAGTTAGTCCCTTAATTCTTTTTGGGTACATGTATATTTTGAGCTGTAAATACCTGCAAAACTAAATTAAGTTCTAAACATGTACATGATGAGTACTAATTTAGTATGTATACAAATGTATTCAGTTATTGCAATTGTATCGTGTGTACAATGATTATATTATTGCCAAAAAATTACTACCATATTCATAATCAAATTAATGGGATTTTCATTAAAATCTAAATTTGCACGATTAAGAGTTAGTGATATTGTAGCGACGAGGCGGGTCATTACAATCATCAATAACGTCATGGCAAGTAGGGATTTTGTCACCCATAATAGGAAAATCGAGAATTGTCACAATATCTTGAAGGGTAATGTTGACCATCCCAAAAGGAAAAATGAATCAATTCACTAAAGTGGACCAAAAGCTTAAAAAGTTGAAGATCAGTGGCAAATTCGGCTAAATGCCATGTTCAGACAAGAAGATGGCATCATAAATGCCCTAGCTTTTCCACTTAGTCTCTTTAGCCTTTGACATACGAGTCAACTAATTGAAATAAGAATGATGACCTCGTGGCCATGTCCATGTGGTTTGAGGAAGATTTTTCAATTTGAACCAAGTCGAGGTTATCTGAATAGAATATTCCTTGGAATGAAGATAATAGTCCAAGAAACTCGTGCCATCTCCAAGATAATAGTACCTAGGGTTCAAGAAGAAGGTGCCTTCATGTTCATGAAAAGGCTGGGTTGTTTTTGGACTGTTTTTGTAGTCAAGATTGAAAAAGGGAGATTGATTGGAAGATGGTTGGGCATTCATTTTCAGAGATTCAAAAGTTGATTCATCACCACCATACTCGTGGAGATGGAATTCTGAATTGTTTTTTGACTGTAACATGGTGAAAGGTGAAAGAAGAATCAAGATGTTAAGAAGAGGAAGAAAGGTAAAGTGAAAATGGGATGAAGTCAATGGTAAGAGTACCAATATATAAAGGTCTTAGCTGAAACTGAAAAGACTTGTAACAGCTAGATTTGAAATTTAAAAGTTTGTTAAAAAAATCTAAAAATAAGTTGTTTAAATATTAGTTGCTTCTTGTTAGTCAATCAATCAACAAGAAGATTTAGAAGGGCATTTGTTACCATTCAAAATTTAGTTGAGTCAAAATTAAATGTTTAGTCTAAAAAGGGGTAAAGATAAGGACTTAGTATTATCATTTTGGCATAATATATGATTATTCTGGTAATTTATATTTTGATAATAAAATATAAATTAAAATTTGAAAAATGGTTGAAGGATGTCGCTAGAAGATAAAGAGAAAATTAAGTTTTAAAGTGAGAACTATTTGTGATCGAACGTGCCTAAAATATAGGGAAGGCAGTGGGAGCGGTTGCAAGTGAAAGATTAGTCAGATGAGGGATATATAAGCTGATTTGGAGATCCTAGTGTTAGTCGCAAGCCTGACATGGTCGTAGCCAATTACTTTTATATCTAATTTTTATATCTAACTCATTGTTTAAGTATAAATAGATATAAACAAAACAATGTAAGACATCTCAACTCAATCAATCAAACAAATTACTTATTTCCTTGCATTTCAAATTTCAATTGTTATTTACTTATCTTTCGTTATTTCTTTTTAAAATTTGAAGTCATTTTGTTTCTATTTGTTGCCATTTCTATTTTCACTTGTTTCAGATTTTATAGTTGAAAGACAACTCTTTTTTTTACATCTTCATTTGATTATTTTGGAATCATGTTAGAGTTAAGAGTTAGCGGATGAACTGCATTTCGGCTAGCAATTTTTCTCATACACGCAACAACAATTTTAAACTTGTTACGGATATTTGAGGTAGGCCCAATTGAGAAAGAAGCCCATTGAGACTAAGTCAAGCCACTCTGTCAACCAACGCCAATAAGGAGAACGTGGCCTCAACCGTCCTAAGCAACCATTCGAGGATCTTAGCCAAAGTCGTGGGAAAACCTCTCCCAACTAACTCCCAGGTCACTGGTTATAAATATTGGTGCTTCCAAAGAACAAGGTACACACAACTTCGACTTTCTCCTTTACTTTCACACAATGCACACACCCCACGTTAATTGTGGTGTTTTGCTTTAGCATTGTGATCTTCTTCCCTGAGGTATTCTCTTCTCTTTAATACATTCAGAAAGAGAGAGTCTGATCATATATTAAATATCTAGCAATCCTTGCTGGACATTTCTGTTCATCACGAATAGAACATTAGCGTCGTCTGTGGGAAACGTTAAACTTCAACTCCCACGATTCACAATGGTAAACACAAGAAGCAACCAGTTGGAAGGACGACAAGAACCAGCTAATGAGGTTCCACATGAAGCTGTGCACGTAAGTGACGCAGTTTCAGACACCGCTTCATCCCCTCCCCATCCGGGATTGGGTATGCCAACCAATCCTCCACGCATCTTGGCAGGAATGGAGCCAGAGTCTGCTGAGCATTTTATCCATAACGCACTCAACTCGATCTTATCCTGGATCGAAAGTCTGGAAAAATGACACGCCCTCCAACGACAGGAGGACGACAATAACATTTTGATGCAGTTAGATGAACGCAGTGCGAAATGGAGACATGATGAGGAGCAGCGCATACAACACATGGAACATCGCATCAGAAACATGGAGAGACCGGTCCAAGGAAGGGATTATGAACAATCGCCTCACCCAACCAGGACTGACGCACGACAACCCAGCCCGGTGTTCAATAGAAACTAGATTCACGTCGCAGTAGACACGCCGGGACCAGCTAGTCATTTCGAACCCGAAGGATCATCCCAACACTAGACATGAAATGATAACCCAGGACGTCGCGACGATGGCACACATATGCAGACCCCACAACAGGTGACCAATGTGGGGGTGAGCTCGGCGAAATCAATGCAGACAAGAGTGGAGGTTCAGAGCCCGATCGTCGAAACTGTACATCAACCTAGAATAGAAGGTGGTGTATACCGAAAGAAGTATCGATGGGGACAGCAAAACAATAGTCCCTTTGTTGATGAAATTGTTAATGCGCAATTCATAGAGGATTTTGATGGCTCTTTTCTATCAAAATATAATGGAAGCCAGGATTCCCAACTGCATATCGACAAGTTCGACATGAAAATGTGCATCCGAGTCATTGATGAACCAATAATCTCACAGATTTTCATCACTACCCTGTCCGGCGCTGCTCAGATGTGGTTCCACACGTTACCACCACGGTCTATCCGAAACTTTGAAGACTTCGGTCAAAAATTCTTGCTCAATTTTGCAACTAGCAAGAAACAACCGAAATTCGAGTTCGTACTGGGAAAAATACGACAACAGCCTGGAAAGACGTTGCAAAGCTATTTAGATCGCTTTAAAGAGACTGCGCTGCAAGTACAAGGTTTAGAAGAGAACGTCCACGTGCATCTCCTATTAGCCGGGCTCAACAGATCATCTTGGCTACATAATTCGATATACAAAGATCCAGTAAAGTCTCTGTTGGAGTTCAGAGCGCGATCCAAAAAATATTTGGAATTGGAGCAAATGGAGATTGCCAACACGGTTCCCAGAGAGCCCCGAAGAAAGCTTTCCCCGCCAAAAAGCCGACATCATCAAGGGAACTTTCACCTCGGCCGACATCCTGATCCTGGTTTCAGGTCAGGAAGATACGAAACTAAATACGATAAATATACCCCGTTGAATACATCCCGGGCTTAAGTATGGAGAGAAGTCGCCCTAACTGACATGAAGAAGGTAGATCGACCCCGTCCAAATTTCAAGAAGACCGGGCTTGATTATTCCCGCTTCTGTGAATACCACAATGGCCCGGGCCACACTACTGATCAATGTTGGGACTTACGCGATGCTATAGAAAAATTTATCCGCAAAGGCAAGCTGAAGCAATATGTAATCAAAACCCAAGGTCAACGCAACAAGCGGAAAACCACACAAAATGAGGCCCAATCACAAAAAAGCCGGGATGAAAAAAGAAACAAATGTGATGATGACCACTTCCCAGAACCAGAATTCGAATGCAACGTAATCTCTGGAGCCATGGGAGGAGGAGGAGATACGGCCAGTCAACGGAGGAAATATCTTAAAGAAGTTCTCTCAATAAGAGATCAACCCAGATTCAAAGGGAATAACAGTAAAATCGAGCTTCCACTACTCTATTTTACAGAGGAAGATTTGAAGGATGTAGTTCCCGCTCATGAAGATGGTCTGGTAATAACTGGGACACTAGCCAATTGCCGGGTTAAGAGAATATTCGTCGACAATGGCAGTTCAGCCGACAATATCTCTTAGAGCGCCTTCAGGAAAATGAATCGCGACGAGGAAGATTTGAAGCCATGCAAAACTATGTTAATAGGCTTCAATGGTGAGAATACCGGACTCAAAGGCTCCATTGATCTCCGATTGACACTAGGAACAAAGGAGGCCTTCAAGTCAGAAAGAGTCACATTCGTCATAGCAGACTTTTCCTCACCATACAACATCATCCTTGGAAGACCAACCATCCACAAATGGGATATGCTGGTGTCTACTAAGCACCAGAAGCTGAAAATGATAGGAGGTAACGGCAAAGTAATTACCATTCGCGAAGACCAAAAAGAATCCCGCCAATGTTATTACAATGCCATAAAAGAAAGTGAAGGCGGCCCATCTTCACCACCCCGAATACGCCAAGGAGACCCGGCTAGACGAGAAGCTGATGAACGCCGGCCTAAGAAACCAATAAATCTGGTGGAGCTCGGTATGAGAGAAGATATCGAAGAATGGAGGCCAGAATCGACTGACAAGCTCGAGGACGTTCAGATAGGAAGTCAGCCAACCCAAATCACTAAGATAGCCAAGATAGCCGACCCAGCCATCAAGGCCGAGTTAACATAGTGTCTTCGAAAGAATCAAGATGTATTTGCATGGAAAGCCTCTAAAATTCTGAGAATAAAGCCAACATTCTGCTGCCACAAACTGTCCATGTATCCCGGCTCAAAGCCAGTAGCCCAGAAGAGGAGAAACCTCGGCCCGGAGCGAAAGCAGGCATTAGAGAAGCATATCATAGAATTGTTGGAAGCCGGCTTCATACAAGAGATCCAGTATACCACCTGGTTATCCAATGTGGTGATGGTTAAGAAATCCAACGGCAAATGGCGAGTATGCGTTGATTATACCGACTTGAACAAATTCTGCCCAAAAGATTCATATCCAATGCCGAATATTGATCAACTAGTAAACAATTCATCTTGATTTAAGTTATTATCATCATGGATGCTTATTCTGGGTACAACCAAATTTCCATGTACCTAGAAGATCAAGAAAAGATAGCATTTAGAGAATGTGAGGCTAATTATTGTTATAACGTAATGTCGTTTGGTCTGAAGAATGTCGGGGCCACATATCAGCGTATGATGAACAAGGTTTTCGCCCAACAACTCGGCCGCAACATAGAAGTCTACATTGACGATATGATTGCAAAGACGAACGCAACCGGGAATCATATTCAAGACCTCGAAGAAACATTCCGCAGGCTAAGGGAGCACAACATCCGCTTGAACCCACTCAAATGTGCATTCGGTGTAACAACCGGTAAATTCCTAGGGTTCTTGTTGACTCAAAAGAGGAATAGAAGCCAACCCGAACAAGTGCAAAGCTGTGTTGAATATGAAGTTCCTGGCAAATAAAAAAGAAGTTCAACAACTAACAGGAAGGATAGCCGCGCTAACACTTTTTCTTCCGAAATCAGCGGAAAAAGCACTTCCTTTCTTTAAACTTTTGAAAAAGGAAGCTAATGTTGGTTGGAACCCAGAATGTGAGGCGGCCTTCCAGGAAATTAAAAAATGTTTAGCTTCCCCTCCAGTATTGTCAAAACCGGAACCCGATGAAACACTGATCCTTTATTTGTCAGTAGGCGAAGAGGTGGTAAGCGTCGTGTTAGTCAGAGAAATCAACAAGTCCCAGATGCCGGTACAATTTGTAAGCCAAGCTCTCAGAAACTCAGAATTGTGATATCAAAAACTGGAAAAAGTCGCATTCGCACTTCTCATAACCGCCAAAAGACTCCGCCCATATTTCCAAGGCCACACCATAGTGGTCCAAACAAATCAACCAATCCTGCAAATCCTACACAAGCCGGATTTGGCTGGCAGAATGATGAGCTGGGCTATCCAGTTATTCGAGTTTGACATAAAATACAAAACCCGACATGCCATCAAATCCCAAGCTCTGGCCGACTTCGTAGTAGAACTAACCCCGGCGAATGGAGGCAATGCGGAAATCTGGAAATTATATGTGGATGGTTCATCCAACACAAAAGGAAGCGGAGGCGGCATCATAATTGAGAGTCCAGAAGGAGTGTCCATTGAGCAGTCCCTGTAGCTCAACTTCCCCGACATCAAACAATCAGGCCGTGTACGAAGCACTGATAGCCGGGTTGATACAGGCGAAGGAACAAGGAGCAACAAACGTAAACGTATTTACCGATTCTCAGCTTGTCACAACACAGGTTAAAGGGAGATATCAAGAGAAAGGACCTTTATTGGTCAAATATTTGAATAAAGTCAAGGAAATAATAGCCGAGTTCGATGAAGTTGTTGTTGCCCATATCCCTAGAGAAGAAAATTCCCGAGCCGACATACTATCAAAGTTGGCCAGCACCAAAGGCTCAGGCAACCATCGAACAGTGATCCAACAAGAGATTTCCCAACCTACGTGCGTAATGGTGATCTCAGCAGCCAAGGACTGGAGGAAACCGATAATCAATTATTTGGAGCAAGGGACAGTACCAGACGATGGGATCGAGGCCAAGAAACTAATCCAGGATGCAGCCATATACACTGTAGTAGATGATGAACTGTATCGGCGAGGTTTGCACACCCCGATGTTGCTATGCTTAGGCCCGGACCAGTCCGAATACGTGATGTCCAAAATACACGAAGGCATTAATGGCCAGCACATGGGGGCGAAATCAATGGCAATGAAAGCCCTCTGGGCCGGGTACTATTGGTCGATAATGAAGGCAGACGCCACGGACCACGTAAAAAGATGCGAAAATTGTCAGAAGCATGCCAAGATCATATGGTCCCCCCCCCCTCCGATCTAGCATCAATCTCCGCACGTTGGCCTTTCTTCAAATGGGGAATGGATCTTTTAAGGCCCTTCAGAGCTACTGAAGGACAGATGAAATGGTTGATAGTGGCTGTTGACTACTTCACGAAGTGGATCGAGGCCGAGCCAATAGCCACCATCACCTCGATCCGAGTCCAAATTTTTTTCGAAAGAAATATAATATCAAGGTTTGGGATCCCAGCTGAAGTCGTCACGGACAATGGAACCCAGTTTATTGATAGACGGTTTTGGGAGATGATGGTCGGCTTCCACATAAAACACCACTTCTCCTCCGTGGAACATCTGCAATCCAACGGACAAGCTGAAGCTGCAAATAAAGTCATTCTGAATGGACTAAAGAAATGAATGCATGAGGCCGGCTCGAATTGGGTAGAACAATTATATTATGTCCTATGGGGACATAGGACTACAACCCAGACATCTACTCAAGAGACCCCATTCAGAATGACATATGGCTGCGAAGCAATGATACCCATAGAGATCAGTCAACTGTCCTGGAGAAGAAAGCACACACTCCACGAAGGAGAAGACACCAATAACAAAACATTGGCCGTCGAGCTAAAGCTGATAGAGGAGGTCTGGGTTACGGCACACCACCGAGACCTAACTATGAAACAAGTGATAGCCAAAAAGTTTAATAAAAAGGTGACACCAAGGTGCTTTGGGAAAGGCGACTTAGTCCTGCGCAGAGCCGACGTCGGCAACAGAAACGCCCGGGATGGAAAGCTAGCAGCCAATTGGGAAAGGCCATACCGGATCGCACAGAACCTTGAACAGGGGGCATATATGCTGGAGACTCTTGATAAGAAAGCGATAAAGCACACTTGGAATGCGGACAAATTGAAAATATATTATAGCTAAGAGATAGCATCTCGGTTACCAGTTTATTACTGCTAATATGGTATCATGGCGCCATAAGCACTTAGTTTTTCTGTTGGATTTACAATATTACAATTCATGTGTTTCTCTTTAATTGAGAGTATGAGCCGAGGTCGACCAGTTAGACACTCGTAACTCGTACAAATCTCTTTCATTGAGATCATGAATCTTTGTAGCTACCCCCAAAGATTATTAATAAATATTCTTGTTTCTACAAGGAAATTACAAATGGTGTGCGCAACACGTGATATCTATTATCCTAGACAATGCTAAACGTGTAATCAAACCCTGATCAGGTTGACGTAATCACTTAGTGATTATTACATGTTTAAAGTGTTGATCGGATATAAATCGAGAAAAATTTTACCGGGAATAAAATACCGACGTTTAGCTCGGACGATATTATACTTGGTCTTTTAAGCCAAATGAATATATGGTAAGCATGCAAACATATTGATTCTGGCCAGAACACAATAATATAAAAGCAAATTGTACGAAAGCATTATCCGAAAATACAAATAAAGTCGCGAACAAACCTGACAAAAATACGACAAGCAATAGTGAAGTATACAAGATAACAAAGCTGCAAATATAAACCGGCATCCCAGCCCTTCAGGTATCCCCTGGGATCAAACTTCTTTAGGTGGGTTCGCTGAAGTCGGCTCGTCTTCCACCAGATCCTCTTGTATCTCCATTGAATCTTCACCAGAAGAAAGAGCCACTAGCTCGCCATCACCAATGTATGATTTGAAATGCATACCTAAAGTGTTCAATTCAATCCCAGGATTTAAGAGGCGGATTTGATCCAAGGCATTATTGAAGGAAGCCTCCACAGATCCGGTAAGCTGCGACCTTACATAGTTGAGTCCGGCCTTCATCTCAGCTAACACTTTTACCTTATTATCGTGCAAATTAATCATTTCGTTGCAACAATCAAAAGCACTGTGAAATTTGCCCTGGATGGCATAGACATCGGACGCCATTTTGGCCGTCACTTCTTGTGCTTTCTCTGTCTCGACTCGGGATGCCTCAAGCTCGGCACGGGAAGTTTCCAATTCCCTAGCCGCAGTACTTCGAGTCAAAAGAAGCTCCTCATCGACGGCCACCTTGCAAGCCTTAGTATTTAAAGTCGCTAGACTTTCAACCAAGGTGGCACATTTTAGTGTGGCCAGTTCAATTTCACTGAGCTATTTTATTTTGGCCTCAGAGAACAGCACCAACTCAGCGAATCTTCTCGGCGCCCGAGCAACTTGAAAAAATTCCTGGGTAACACCCCTCTCCCAGATAGATCGGGGTGCCAGCTGAATACATGGAGCTGAAGGCTCAGAAACCACGGGAGCTGAGGATCCAGAGACTGGGGGAGCCGGGGTAGTGCCAACTTGTGGATAGCCCAAGACCAAAAAGCAGAGCCTCGGTCACAAGATCTGAAGAAGTCGGGGCCGGGACAGAACCGGTACCCTTGCCTTTAACCTTCTCAACTCCTACTACCCTCTGTTGCTTCGTCCTTGTCTTGATAGCATTTAGATGGCCAGGTGGTGGGGGCCAGGGCCATTTGGCAGGAGGAGGTCGAGATGATGGTTCAGTAACTGGCGCTGAAGACCTCGGGGCCCGAGCGGTATCTGGCCATGCCTCAGATTCAGACTGGCCCATCTCAACAACTACAAAACAGTGCAATAGCATTTCAAATATTGAACAACATAATTACAATAAAGGCACCATGGCAACATAAAGGAACCCGGACTAACCATAGCGGATATAGTGAGCTATGTCTAGTTGACCGTGTGACTCCTTATATGAAGCTATCCGAGTCATGGAGGAAGCATCGGAGTTTGAGAGCCCGATCTCATCAACATGGTAGGAGGAAAGAGGGAGGTCATGATGGGCATGGGTCCAGTACAAAGGGAATTTCCATGTCACGGTTTGGGAGTCAGGGGAACAAGGAAAAAAGGGTTGTTGACCGGGTTCGGCGACAACCTTGAAGAACTTATCCTTAAAACCCTTAAAAGAATCGGCATATACGGCAAAGAGCCTGCGATCATTCCTATCGGCAGGCTCCCTACCCGACCGAGTGGTATGAACAGTAAAGAAATAAAAGAATAAAGAATAGGTACAGGGGATTTCTAGCTCTTGACAGAAAAATTCAAAGGCTTGCATAAAAGCCCAACTATTGGGATGAAGTTACGAAGGAGCACGTGCAGATGATCCAACACTTGCATCTGAAAATCAGAAAAGGGAAAGCGAACCCCTAAACGAGTCAGTACATCCCTATAAAACAAAAAGAATTCAGGACCACCCCCTTCCCGGGCAGAGCAGATGGGCTCATCTGGGCTGGGCACACGGATACACAAACCGTCCTGATTCCCAACAGGGAGCGCGACAACGCTTCCCGGATCCAGGACCGAGGTGATGCGTAACACCTTGTGGGTAACCCAAGGATAATTGGTGGCAGAGTGAGACTCCCCGACTACTTCCACTGAAGGTGTGACCATGATTACCTACGACAATAAATAAAGAACAGCAATTAGTAAAGCATACCTGAAAAAATCCAGTGGGTGCGAGAATCTAAACCCAACGAAGTATTAGCCGGGGTTGATGGTACCACGGTCCCATTCGTACACCTCGGTACAAGAGTTGGATTATGCCGACATGAATCAAGCAAAGCATCGGCTTGGTTATCACGACCAATACTTGCAAGGTACAAAAATTCTTCAAGACATTTGGAACATGGCTCGAACCGGGTCTCGAAATGGTGACCCATCATATTACTCTGTTCTAAAGAACCTAATGGGGCAATGTTGGAAGAAGGCACGGAACCTCCAAGGGGCACCCCAGATTCTACTGACCTTAACGGTGTCCCAGACTCTAGTTGATTTGTTGACCCTAATGTTGAGGGATTAAGGGATTTGATGAGACTAGTTCTAGAACTACCAGGACCAGAAGGTGCGCGCAAAAGGGTTTTTTCTTATTCCTCTTCATGAAGAGAGAGGCCAAAGAACCAGAATGCAGGTCTAGGGGGGACAGTTCTGCGTATACGCGCTTCCTCTTCAGGAGTAAATTTCATTGTAGGAGACTAAAATGAAATTCAATGCACGAGAGATGGATGAAGGAAGAAGAAAATCAAGAACAGATAGAGACAAAAGGAAGATAGGGGAACCAAGATGAATCATAACCTAAGCAACTATAATAAAAAGCGGAAGCACAAAGGTCCAAAACTACAAGCATGAAAGGAAATGTAGGATACCTGGAATAAGAAAAATCCAGAAGGAATTCGCGCACCAAGGATGGAGAGCCAAAGCACAAATGCGACTAGACCAAGAGAAAACAAGAGAGTACTAAGATATGAAATAAGGAACGAAGATTGAATGAAGGGGAAAGGGCGTATAAAATAAAAAAGGAAGATAACCGCCAAAACATGAAACGCCTGGAGTAGGTAACTAGCGGATGTGAAAAGTCGTGTAGGGGTAAAATTGTCCAATTTACTTAGAAAGTGGGGGCAAGAAGGGAGGAAATTCAAAACGCTCATGATTAAAGCGTGCGGAGAAGTACTGAAGCATTAAATTATCGAGACACGTGTCACTTCCGATAACTAAACAATGATGAAAACGTTTCGCATTTTACAATATAATGGAAGATGGTCAGCTACTGTTGAAAAGACGCAAAACAACCCGGCCACAATCATTCCAAAGGGTCGGCATAAAGGAGGAGCCGGGCTTAGAAGAACATTTCGAATGATTAACAACATAGAATCATTAGTAGATGCATTTCGACACACCCCGGGTATTCACATAGAATCGTTATGGAACATGGAAAAGGCCTACCAAGCGATACATGTAACGACCTAATTTTCTACTTCATTTTTATTAATTTTATTATTATTTAAAGATAAGTTTCTAAGAAGCGTATATTAGTAAAGATTCTAAAACATAAAACGTACAAATATAGACTTAATATATTATACATAGCCATTATCTCTTATACAAAAGTCTATATCATACAGGTACAATAATTTTCATACTCCAGCCTAGTACATAGCTTCTTTTATTTATCATCACTACTTCAAAGCATCACGGTACCTGACCATCGTTGCCATCTAAGAAAAACATGAAACAAATCTTTGTGAGAAATTAAATTTCTCAGTAGGCAAAGCTAAATCCCGAACTCATTATTAAGTTAGTAAATCATTAATATATTCCAACAAATCCATA
>CM023949.1:20056258-20091319 GCA_013407115.1 Glycine latifolia | reverse complement strand
CCCCCTTATATATAATGGCTGCACCGACCTTCCCGCGCGATCCGCGCGGGACACCGCACCAGCTGCAAAAACTATGGCGCCCTCAGCGCCACCTCCACGCTATCAGCGTGAACCTGCTGAGCAAGTGGCGCGATCCGCGCCACAACCCGCGCCATCCGCGCCAACCTCCAAACCCAGTTGGCGCTGCTAGCGCCAACCCTGGCGCTGGTAGCGTGGAAAACCAGGGGAAATGGGTATTCCAGGCCACTTCCCGCGCCACTCGCGCCACATTGGCGCCCCTCGCGCCATGTTCCAGAAAGCCTGACGCTAACCGCGCCACATCCCACACAGGGTTTCCTGTTGCTAGGTCCCGACGCTATCCGCGCGGGACTTGGCGCCAGCCGCGCCACAGGGAGGGTCCTTACACGGAGGGGATGGGAGAAGTGAAGGGGAAGGGGGTAGGCCGCGACGGATGAAGAAGGGGAAGGTGGAGGACCGTAGCTAGGCATGGCAATGGGGAGGGGGCGGGTATTGTATTTCCCATCCACGACCCAACTTTGTAACCGATCCCCACCCCCGCTCCCGCTAGTATTGATTAAAACTTAAAAAATAAAGATAATCCATGTTTACAGGTTTTTCAAATAATTAGTCTGGACTCCAGCTTACTACTAGATCTCTAAATATTGACAACTTTGTTCACAAATAGTTATTATAATATACATGTAAAAAGAAAGAATTAGTAAACTATTAACAGAGCGAAGTGGATAAGCAAATTGTCTGAGCCAGTGGATAAGTAAAGAAAGTTGTTGGATTCAGGGGGAGCTACTTAAAGAATGCAAAGGAACTTTGATTCAAGCATTGGTTTTGAGCTTTCAACATGTAATGGATGCCTTGAAGTCAATTCAATGTGAAATGTGTAAAAGAAAAACAATTCTGGTGATCTAAGTGCATTGCATTCATTTAATCCATAATTAACTTAATTGGTTTAACAAAAATCACAAGGCTTTGATAAATTGACTAAGGTTTTAAAATGATTCAATTGTTTTTGGAAAAATGCAAAGCCTACTGTAATAATCGATTACTTAAACGTAATAATCGATTATCTGCTTCGTCTTCATTTCTGGAAAAGATTTTATGAACACTTTAATCGATTACCACTATTTGTAATCGATTACATAAGCTTCTGAGAAAAGGATGCTCCACTGGAGTAATCGATTACCAGGATTCGTAATCGATTACACAACGTTTTAAGAAAATCATACTGAACTGGAATAATCGATTACCAGGATTCATAATCGATTACACAACGTTTAGAGAAAATCATGCTGCACTGGAATAATCGATTACCACATTTCGTAATCGATTACTCAAGTCTTTTAGAAAACACAGTGCTACTGGAATAATCGATTACAGCTAGTATTAATCGATTAATTTGCTCGTTTCTCAAATCCAGAAAACTCATGAACACTTTAATCGATTAAAATGATGAGTTAATCGATTACAAGCAGTTATAAAAATCTGTTATAAATAGAACTATGGCTTAGCTGCTTTTCCAACTTCGTGGAACATTACTCATTTGTATTTTCTGAGCTTAAACAGTCTTGTGAGCATTCTTAAGTGTTTTCTAAGGGATAAATTATTTCTTGCTCCATTGTGCTTTAATCATGAGTGTTTGAGTCATTCCTGGAGCTTGAAACCTTTTCAAGATTAAGGAAAGTTGTGCTATTTGATTTGTAATCATTCAACCTGAGCTGGTAACTTCATTTTACATTGCATCATTGGATCATCAGGTTGTTTCTCTCCTTAATCTGGTTGTAATTTTTGTTTTGATTTTTCTTTGTGAATTGACTATTGTAATTGAGTTATTGCATGTATCTAGAGTAGGGTTCTCTAGGTGAAAGAACTGAGTAGTGTTCTCAGGTTCTTGTCTCTTAGAATCTAATAGGGTTTTAGATTTCTGTACTTTATCTAGGGTTGATAAAGGGAGACATTGTAATTGATTGTAAGAACTAAAAATTATAATATTGGAACTCTAACCTAGTGTTGGTTGGAAGAAAACTGGATGTAGCTTCTAGTGTTGAAGTGAACCAATATAAATCTGATTGTGTCTTGCTTCTCTATCCCTTAACTCACTATATTCATTGTGTTCTTGATTAAATTGCTTGACCAATTATATAAGTTTTGATTCATTGAATTCTTTGGGGCTGAGCTACTTGATTGAATAAAGTTTCTTGGTTTTTAAAAGTGATAAAGGTCCTAGGAACTCTGTTTTTGATTAAAGAAACTTTTAATTTACCAAGGTTTAATCAATTCACCCCCCCTCTTGGTTAAGTGTGAGATATTCATATCATTTTCAAAAGTAACTAGACAAAACCCATAGAACAGTGAAGCAAAGGATCACTTCCTACAAGTAAAGAAATACTGCAAAACAAATATCAATACTTGATAAACAACACCAAAAGAACCAATGCCAACCACACGTTCTGCTAAGTATGAGATTGTCTGAGCTAGGCAAAAATAAAGTTATATATGCAAAAATATTTCATAACAAGCCATTAATACAAGTAATTATGTAAAAAAGAATCATTCTAAACCATTAACACAAGTGATATTCCTTCACCCTACACCCCTTATAATAACATATACCAAGTAGTGTAATACATAAATACTGAATTTTAGAAAAGGGGTTTTCAGAATCTAATTCCATGAAATAAAATTTACAAACGGGGAAGTAACAGAGCAATAAAGAAACTTATGGGATCAATACCTACTTTGGTTGTCGATCTCAACCACCAATAACAGTTGTAATTATTTCATTGGTTTCTGTTTCATTACCATTCACAATAGTTGCTTCCAAAATCCTACACAAAGCAAATCTACCATACTCAGTGATTGCATTTAAGAAAAAGAAAAAACAGCTTTACAAAAACTAACTGGTATGCTACTTTGCAATGGATACATTAATGATTTTACATATATAGAAGCAACATGGTGACTACTAGCACAAACATCAAAAGAAAACAAGAAAATGAATCACAATATATACCTTCTCATTGTCGTTTTTGCCTTTGTCTTCTCCAATCTTACATTTCATTTAATTCTTTTTGAAGCTGATCATAACTTGACTTCTCAGTTCTAGCCACTGAAGGAACATTGGAATCTACATGTTGTTCCTGATCTTTTCCGCACCTCTCATTAGGATATGTTTCCTCATTGACCTTTCCTTCGATCTCTAGATCAAACTTTGCTCTTTTTGTGGTACAATCCCCTCCCTGAAAATAAATAGTTTGAATTAAATTAAAAGTACTATGACAATGACCAACAAAAATCTAATACAATCATGTCAATCTCACACAAAGCTTGGGCCTTCATTACCTGATACAATCAGGTGAATCCCAAGAAGTGTATAAATTAAACAACAACAAAAAAAATGACACATTTTGAAAAGCAGAACACAAATAGTCAGACTATAAACCTTTTCAAATCAAATAAAGCTATATCTGAAATTCAAAATAAAATAAAAACAAAAAAATAATAATGATCAAAATCACAATCAAGTAGAGAAAAGGTAAATCATTCACATTTGTAATAAATGACATCAACAAAAGGTGCTAAAACAAATTCATAACCATATTAAAAAAATAAAGAAAAAAATCTTATGCCTAACAAAAAGCAACATTTCTCATTTCCCAATAATCTAAATCAATGAACATGTTCACTCCATGATCAACGTTAGGGTGTCCATTTTTCTAACAACCAAATGAAAAAAAATAATGAAACTTTGTCTAAAAATTAAAACTTTGATTGGGAAAATAAATAAGAGATGTTAAGCTTACATGATTTGATGAAATGGAAGTCCTCCCAGAAGCAATGCTTTTCAACCTTCGCATCATATTCATGGTTATGGATTCTTCCAACCCCAACAACCCAACTCAATCCACAACCTAATTTACTGTAGAAAACGAAAGAAAAAGGAAGTACCTCACGATGCTTCGATTGAGAGAATGTGAGGTGCATTGAGGGAGAAGTGTGTGAGAGAAAGAAGACAATGGCTTATAGCCCAAACAGAAACCACCACCCATAGCCTAACAGTGAGCGAAGAAGACAACGACAGCGACTCCAGTAACTACAGTGATGGAAGGAGAGGACTTCATCATGCTGAGGGAGAAGAACGTTTACAAGTGAGGACTGAGGAGGCGCGACGCAAAAAGAGCATTTTAGGGTTTTAAATGTAGGATTTTTATTATGTTGTTTCTTAAGTGGTGGGGTGGGTTTGGGGTCGAGGTGGATATTAGTAATCTCATGCTTGCCCCCATTCCCGCTTTTGGTTATTGGGGAAAATCTAACCCCGACCCCAACCTGAACCCAGTCAACGCGATTTTTTCCTGTCAAAGTCGGGGCACTGCCATGCCTAACCGCAACGAAGAGGATGAGGGAAGCACATTGCAGCCGCGAAGGAAAAGGAAGAGGAAAGAAGAAAGAAGAAGTCACGTGAAGAGAAGAAAAAAGTAATGTGTGAAGGAGAGGGGAAAAGAAAAAAGAAAGAAGAAATATAAGCAACATGTGAAAAAAGAAATGACACAAGACTCATTATGCATACAAGAGAATTTCATTAATAACTTCAATTAAACTTGATGGAATATATATGGGAATGTCACATTCAAAACAATAATGAAATTTGATTTTTCTTTGGAATTAATATCTTATATTTTTTTTATTATCAAATTTATGTATTTTCATTTTTTTAACATCTAGTAATTAATAAAAATTAAATTTATGATTTTTTATTTTTTAATATTTATATATTTTTTGTTTCATATTTTATTAATTAAATTTAATTATTTAATTTAATTTAATAAATATTTAAAAGTATGATTCATGTAATATCTACTAAAAGTTATGTAAAATCATGATAATAAGGTGTTACAAAGGCGCACGTGGTTATTTAGCGGACTATCCGGTTATTCCACCGGTTACACAGCAACCTTTCACTAATCATCATTGTTTCTTTGATTTTTTTAAGAACAAAAAAAAATAAAAAGCATCTTGATTGGCAAGATCTCATTAATTGAAATAAATACAATATCCCATTGGATTTTTAACACCTTCCTCTCTATTTTGTTTCATTTTTTATTTAATAATTTTTCCGCAGTCATAACGAGAAGCCTTATTTTAATTAGTATTATTTTTATTTATTTTTATGGTGTGCTTGCCTTGTTGGTTGCTGTAAGAAAGGAAGCGGGGTTGTTTCCGTTTTTTTTTTTTTTTGTGAATTGTAAAGAAGGAAAGAAACATTTGGGGAAGGATTTGAAGTGGGTTTTTTTTGTTGGTTTGTGGATTTCTTCATTGTTTTGCTGTAAAAATGGAGAGAGATTTTCTGGGTCTGAACTCAAAAGAACCATTGGCTATGGTGAAGGAAGAGATGAATATTGATATTGGAAGCAAAGACTCGGGCATGTTTCTGTTTTTGCTGCTTTTTTTTTTTTTTGTTGTACCCTACTTCTTTGCTTTTTTTTTTTTTTTGTGTTTTTCCTTTTTTTTTTTTTTTTTTTTTTGGGAGGGGGGGTCCAATTCTTTCTTTTGAGGCAGGAAATTGAATAGTTGAACCAGTTACTAGATTTGCTTGGTTGATAAGGTTATTTTGGACATACTTTATAGTTTCTATTTGCTCCCTCTTTAAACAATTAAAGGTTTTCATACAATTTTATTTCTGCTGCAGGCTACTTATTTGGGGGGAAAAGTGATAGATTTGAGGTTTTGTATGTTGCTGTGTATGGAATCTGTAATTAGGGAAAAATGATCATTCTTCTGTTCTTTACCAGTTTTGTTGATTTGAGTATTAATATTCCTTTGTAGTCTTTGAGTGTGTGGTTTTAGTAGGATTTTCTAGAATCATGTGGTTTTTTTTTTTTTAAATGTTCAATACCAGTTAATTAGATTTTAGTTAACTTTTCACATGTTTAGTTCCATGTTGAGTAATTGATTGAGTCCAGAATTGATGAGGTTAAGCAACTCTAGGTAGTTTTTTTGCGTTGGTTCAAGAATTTTATTTTGAGTTTTACTACTAATTGCTTTTATAATAAAAACATCCAAACATAACATCAAAATCAATTTTCCAACGCTCATCCAAAATTCGTGATTTTCTTACTGACTCTTCAGGAATGAGAATTAAGTTTATGATGGTTCCTATGTGGGTATGTAGGTTTCACAAACGGAGCAGTGGTAAAATGGCCCTTCATGAACAAAGTATCTGTCCATCCTCATTTGATGTCATTCAATCCTCCTCAGGTTTAAATAATACACCTTTTCTCAGTTTTTGAGTATTTGTTCAAAATTGCAAGTTAGCACAACATTCAGTTTATTAGGCTTTACGTTCAGTAAAGTGAAGTGAGCAAAACATATTCACTCTTAGCAGATCAGATTACTCCAGTGTGTTCAGATTGGTATTTCAATTTTGAGTCCAATATGTGGTTTAAGAGGAAAACCTTTTGTTAATGTAATTTTGATATAGATCTGCATATGATATTTAATTTGTTTTACTAGTCTTTCTGAATTATAAAATCGACCTTTAGATCTGAACCTAGCTTTAGGACGTTTTGCACTATCTCGTGTCTGTTGGTTCAAACATCTTTCTGATAAGTTTGTTTCATCCACTTGATTGTATTTTTCTTATTACTTAGAAATCTGTCAATCATGATGGACAAGGTGGCATTCATTTTACTCTGACTCCATATCCTGTGCATGAGGTGAATTCTGTGAACCATCCTCATGGTATGAAGATGCTTTCAGTTCCCAATCAAGCAATTTCAGTTTCCATGGGACATCCATCCCTAAAGAATCATTTTGCAACTGTTGGTCAGAATATGAATGTTGCTAGTGTGAAGCAACCACTAATCGGAGGAATACCTGTTACGGCACCTCATTCAGTTCTTCCCATTGTTGGTGCTGTTGCTGGAATGACCGAAACATGGTATTTTTCTTTTTGTGTGTGCTTCAACCATTTATTTAGAGAAATCATTTGAATGAAGTGAACAAACTTGTTTGTCTCTTATATTTTGAACAGCGTGAAACCTTCCGTACCTGCTCCTAAACTTACCATCTTCTATGCGGGCACTGTGAATGTCTTTGATGATATATCGCCTGAGAAGGTATTTTCTCTTATATTTTGTGCCATCTGTAATAAATAAACAAATTAAGTATAAAGGGGAGCTTACATCTCATTGTTAAAGCTTAAATTTGATCATTTTTCTTCAGGCACAAGCAATCATGTTGTTGGCTGGGAATGGCTTATCAGGTGGTTCTAATGAGGCATCACCCAATGTTCAGGCGCCCTGCTTAAAGTTGGCAGTAGGTGATGGTGTGCCTGTTAGTCAACCCATACCACCCTGCTCCGGTCTTTCAAGTCCTTCATCTGTTTCTTCACATACTGGTTCACAGTCAGGGAGTGGTTCAAGTAGCAATGATGAGTTTCTCGCAGCTAAAACATCTGGAGGTACCACTTCCTCTGTTAACAAAGTGGAGACTCTGGAAGTAGTCAATACAACTACCATGCTATGTTTCTTTAGATCTTCACATTATTCTTTTGCTTGGGGGTATTATAAATTTATAATGAACAAGGCATGCATTTCTTTGCATTCTAAAGTTATCTATGTTTGATCATTGTAATTGATTTCTACAATCAGAAGGTTTTGCTGAATGAAGTTGACATTTTATCTTTGTATGCAGCTGTGCCACAGGCTCGCAAGGCATCATTGGCTCGATTTTTGGAGAAGCGCAAGGAAAGGTTAGTCCATACATGGTTTCTATATCTCCACAAGAAAAATGGTTATTACTATAGCCTTGTAAAATGTCATCATCATTTAACTGTTCAAACATGTTGATTTCTTATCCTAAATGGATTGTCTATTTGTTTGGTTCTCAATTTTTATTGTCAGTAGTGCTTGTTTTCCTCTATATTGGTATAATGATAAATGAGGCTGATGGAAGAGGAGGAAATAATTCCACATGAGTGCTAGAACACTCTTTTATTAGTTAAAATTTATTGAAAACCACAAAATTAGGAGAGATAATCAATACATAAAATGTGGGACCTACAAATTTTTGTGATTTTCAATAAAATTCAGCCAATAAGAGTGTGTTAGATTGTGTGTTTCTCGCATTTCTTAATTCCACATATTTGGAAGTTAAATATCAATGATAACAATTACCTGGGTATATACTATATGATTGAATGGAAAAAAATTGAGTCTAAGGAGATTTTATCCATGCAGGGTGATGAATGCAGCACCATATAACCTCAGCAAGAAGTCTGAGAATGTGCCACAGCAGAATACAATGGTTTCTAACATCACTGCAAGCGCAGGAGATTACTTCGGATAAATAATATTTGTTGTAACTTGTAAGTTGTAATATAATTATGTTGCATGCATATGATTTTATTTTTTTTATCAGAACTTATGCTGAGATTCTTAAGTGTAAAACTATGTTCAGTCCATTGGTAGGGCATTACCTTAATTATTTCTAGTGTAGGGCTTTACCTTATTACTTGAAAGTTGGATTTTACCTTCCAACAGTATAGCATTAGCATATAGACCACTATGTAACTATCTGACAATTTGTTACATTGTGGCAATTAAAAGCAAGTTTAGATATTTATATATATTTCTTAACTTTTTATTTTGTTTTCTGTACATTCCTTAAATCACTAAATTTTCATTCTACTTACTGTGCTCAGTGCTCCTATCTTAGTTCTTCTCCTTTATTTTGCCCAATAAGGAGTAAATGTTGAATTAAAAAAGTAAACTGATCGATATAGGGGCAGCAGATTTAGAAAGTGCATATGGGAGGGTTGAAAGTAAGTGAATTTTGATTTAGAAAAGAAAACAAAGATATGAAACGACAGGAACTTTCTGGTTTTGGTAGTGGAAATGACACGGTCTTGGCAATATAAAATTAATATTAAAAATATGAAAAATCATAAGTATTGATATGATTATAAAATAACATATATAAAATTTATAATTAACAAACAATAAAAATTCAAATCATAAGAGAGAATAACATTTAAAAAAAAAAGAGTTATTGTTGCTAAAAATGTTATAATTTATCAATTAAATTAATTATCTAGCACATAGAATAAATGATAGGTAACTTTCTTAAATATATATGAAGAGGTTTTGTTCGTATTTTAATTTGTATTGTTTTAAGAATTGAATTTTTTTTATTTATAAAAATACTGTATATAATAAAAAACAATATTTAAAGCAATAGATTCCCAAGGACAAAATTCAATGGTGGAAAATACAAACTAACGTCCAACCAAATCATGTTTGAACTAGACTATTGGCTCTAAAATTGTTTTGATAATTTGTGTTTGACGGTTGAAGTAGATTTTTAACACTATTGACAATTTGACAACCTAGAAAATTATTGGAGTATGAAAGTTTATGCATTCAATTTCTACCAAGATATTATTTATTTTTCAGTAAAAAAACAGAAAACTATTGCAAACACGACGAAATTTTCACTGCAAGCGCACTATACAAAAATAACCATACTAAATCATAAAATATCACAGAAAAGTAACATTCTGAAATGTAGACATGTCACATGGATAGTAGAAATATTAGTTTAAATCATCTAGACTCAAAAAAATAACCACTGGGTTTTTCATACTACATTTGAAATAACTATTTTTCCTGTCCCTAACATTCCTTTAGATAAATAATATTTATTTTAAGGATGTAATTTTTTATAAAAAAATATTACATACTGACCGGAACGGATCCATTTGTTGTACATTGGGTGCAATTTCCCCCATAAACTTTTAGTATTTTCTTAATATATAATGTGTAATTATAAATTGCCTCCAAAGTTTGAAATATAATATAAAAATTAATTTATAATATGATTATTACCCTCACAAAATAATTTATGTATATGAATATGATTCCCACAATGTAAAATACTGACATGATATCCGAAAGAGAATAATATGCATTATATCTGGGATTTTATTACTTGATTTTCTATCAAACAAATGAATAGTTAGCAAATATCATCACAATAAGGATAAAAAATACTTTTTATTTTAGAAAAAAATTGAATAAAATTTATTTTTCATTCTTGTAAAATTGGCAAAGTTTATATTTCATTCTTGTAAAAAATTTGTTGATTTTTTGTCGGGTTATTTTTTTGTTCAAAGTAAGATTTACATATCTAAATTTATTTGGGTAACTTTTTTATATCACTTTTATGGACAATCGATATAGAAAATTATGATAGTAAATTCACATGCAATCGAATCTTGTTCAGAAAGAAAAAAGTATTATAATTTTATAAAGACAAAAAAAAAATTTTAGAAAAAAAAAAGGTTGTTACAAAGATCAAAACAAAAAATTCACTCACTTTATAGAGACTAAAGAGAAAAACAAATTAAAAAAAGCTGAAAATTTAAACAGAAAAATATTACTGTATCACACAAGAACGACAAACATACATGACCTGATATTAGAGGTCTCACGACTCACGAGCAACATGCACGACATTCACGTGGGCATATAAACATGAGTGATACCGATGATGATGACAATGGCTCATTAACAAGTGGTGGTCCTTGAAGTGCATTGAGTGGCTCTAATTGAAATCGCGTGTTATCACTTTTATTCACCACAATCCCTCCCACTTGCACTTTGCCCGTTTTTTAATAAAATCTCATTCATGACAAGTAGGATATTTTTGGTAGTACCAAAGAAATATATCAAAGATAATTTATTCAATAAGCAAAGAATATAAATAATTAATATATTAAAGTTAAAATTAAATTGTTTAAATATCATGTAACTTTACTGAGGGTTAAGAAAAAAAGTTCTTAAAGAACAGATATATATGAATCTACAAACCGTACGGTGTGGTACAACCATCAATCACGTTTTCAAGGAAGGCCGAATAAACTATATACACATAATACACAGCGTGCATTTGTGTCAAAGCTCTCAACCAACCAGAGAAATATCTTTGCTATTGATGTGATATTTCACTTGTTACTACCTTTAAGGTCGTTTTCAAGTGCATATAATCATGTTTATCTATTTCATTTCTTTTATTTTCTTAAGAGAAATGTATTAATTGTTTTTAAAATTATTATTATTATTATTTTTCTTTGTGTTTCTGATTATTTAAAATAAAGGTTTATTCATTTCTCTATGTATCTATTTTTTTAGTCAAAAGGAGCATGCTTGGGGTTAACATCCCAACAATAACTTTTTTTTTTATCAAATTAGATGATCTCATAAAATTATATATCAACTTAGGTGGTTTCAAAAATTATTTATCAAAAATAAATGATTTTAACTTTTGATATCCACTATAATTATAATTGATATTGAAAAGTTTTTACATTGATCATAAATTTTTAAGGACTCCTTTAAATGTTTATCCCTGCATATGCCTAAGGAGCTCCTTTAAGAGAAAATTAGATGGAGAATCCCATCATGAATAACCAAAAGAGTGAACACTAAACACTACTAATTTATCCGCGCAAGCATTACCTTCGCTGTAAATCTGAGTAATCCTAGAGTTCAAAAAAAAGGTACAATTAATGCAGTTTCACCGACAGTTTTGTATAGACCAGGGGACCATATTAGGATAAGGCTTGAATGAGGAGAGTCGAATCTGTGTCCAGCCAAAGGTGTAGGGAGCGTGAAGAATAAAACGTATGTGCAGTGCTGTTATGCTAAATATGTAAAAACACACCACTCTTACCCAAATTTCGAAACTTTATAGCAATAATATAGCTCAAATGTGCAAAACATACCGTAGGTGCTAACTATTAAGCGTTCTTTACCAAAAAAAAAAAACTATTAGCATTCAAATTCACATGTTTTGATAATTTAGCCGTTAGTCAAATCTAATATTAATATTGATTTACTTGATCAAATTATCAAGTCCAGCTAATGTGCTTTATTGAAGATAAAAATAAAATAAAAAAAAACTTGATAGTTTTTATTAGTACTACATTTATAATTACCAATAATGAAAATTATTCCATTTAGTTTTTATCAAGTCCAGCTGATCGAGTAATATCATGTTTGTACTTGATCAAAGTGAGTATTTTCGTCAAAATCGGGATGAGTTCTGGTGGATATCCATAGGTATGGATTTTTTTGTCATATCTATTTATTTCCCTTTTTACTTCTTTATTGTCTAATTTAGATTAATTTCTATAGCCCTAGTTTTAGCACTCTAATAAACTTCTAGTTGTAACACAAGCTCAATTGATATGCAATACATTCATATGCTTTTCTGGTACTATTTTGGCAAAAATGAATAGTATATACATTAATTTACATACAACTCTTGACTCTTACAATTTCTAAATTGTGTTGTGTACTTGTCATCCGCTACAGGTCTCCAACCAAGTGATTATACAGAAAATATAACCTGAAGAATCCACAATACGAAATGTTGCTCTGTACCATATTTGAACTACAAATAGAGCTATGTGCAGGTTTCTTCGTAGTATATAATACTCCTGCACCTAAGTTGGATTCTGGGCTAACTTGGGATGAGATGCTGCATACACGGAGGAATTGACATCAGGATTTAGGTGTGAAAGCAAATGCTGAATGTCTGGACGTAAACTCTCTGATGCCCTTCCAATGAGAGCCAAAACCTCCGGTCGTGGTTTGCTGCCAGCCTGCACAGGCCCTCCCTGTCCCTCGTAATGGACAACATGATGGCTGAAAACCAAGTGGTAAAAGTGGTAAAGCAGAAGATAAGGATTTTAGAAATTTTTTATTATGTAAGGCATCTTATAACAAATCAGTAACACTTACAGGAAGTCAATGATATCTGCTATGTCTGATGCATCAACGGCAATTGTTGTCTGGGAGTTTTTCCCAAATACATCCACTAATATAGTTAGTAGTGATGAGAGGGTCTGTGTCATTTTCAGGTGAGAGGAAAACCATTAATGCTCCAAATTACAGTGATCACTATCAAAGTACCAATAAACCACCCAAAAATGAACAAAAAAACCAACAGCTATGCCAAGAAACAATAAAATATTTAGAGAGACATGATAAAACCCTAATAATTTATCCAAAAAGAGGCTGTTATATTTATGGTTTAAATAATTTTGGTCAAGATATAAGTATACTCTAACAAAAAATGAAATCAGCACGGGCTAAGCTGTGACATTAGTTGAGCTTCAGCACCTCTAGTCATTGGTAATGCAAGTAGATTTTACATTCAGCACAATTCAGGTAAAGATGGACAAATAGAAAACATGACAAATTCTGACAAAAACTTAATGCAACATGCCTCGCTAGATATCCTCTTAAAGTACTTCTAACATCTAACAAATTCAAACAATTTGTTACTGTATATGCTGGATATTCAGTGTACATAAATTGTCTAGGGACTTGAAAATTTACAAATCAGGACACAAAAAGATTAAAATCTCCCCAACTTGAAACACAAATTGGAAAGATCTTACTGGATTTGTAAGACTACAACATCTAGAACCTAATTATAAGACAGGAGTCAACTCACAGGGATTATAACATTGTTTATCATGAGATAAGGGACCTCGTAACTATCAGTGAAGTTTCATTATTCATAATTATATAATTTTGTAAAGTAATTACAGAAATTTCTGATCTCACAAATGATAATACTATCAGTGGATACCAGAGATGTGGAGCATAGGCTAGCAATTATCCATTGGCAGGTGTTTATTGGTAGTATTTGTGACTAGGAAAATAAAGAACCACCACTAGTATGGAGAATTCAGATTCTTCACAGCTTTGTTCTCAACATCAAAGTATTGAACACAGGAGACACAAGCCAAAAAGATGTATGCATATATATACACATGAATGTGTTAGGAAAACTCCCATAAGAAAGCTTACATTTGCAGTAGAACTAAGGAGCAGAACTGATTATTGGACTCTGAAAGATTGGGTAACAGCAATTACCAATCAAAGGACAATTAATTGTAAGTCAGAAGAGAATAAACAGGGACTAGTCAGTATACAACTAATTGTAACAGTCAGGAGAGAATAAATATTAAATAGGGATCACCCAATAGACAATCTGTAAGAGACATGAGAGAATAAATGCTAATCAGGGAAGGCTAGTGGGTGTGTTTTTGAGAAAGGATTATTTGGTTAATGGGAGAATCCAGGTCTCTAAAATACATGGGGGCGGAGTCCATATTTTGGTATTCTTTGTTTTCCTCATATCTTGTATTTCATTAATACAATCTCTTGAAAAAAATTCCATTTCTTTTCATAAGTTATGATCCAGTTCCAACAGAATGTTTCCTTAAGATTGGGAATTGGTGATTCTCTGTACCTTGTTGAAAAGTGCATGAGCATTGGCAAGTTTTGGAAGGAGTGGTCCCATTACACGGAATGCTATCCTCAACATTGCGACTGATGTTACTGGCCGAAGTTGCTTGATAATAACATTGCTCCCTTCAAGCCATTCTTGAGGAAGGTTACTGAAGAAGGAATGAAGCAAGGCCACCACATTCCCTGTGATTACACAAGGTCAGAGTTCCTTTCAGGCAAAACTAATTACAAGAAATAGATTGAAATTCACCTAACTATAATGGAAGCAATATATATACCACTGAGCATTAATCAAAGTAAGAAAGTTGCTAGCAACACACTCTCGAACAAATTCCTTACCATGGGTGGAAATTTATTGGGAACTCATGAAATTGAGTGGGTCTCACTTCCTATTGAGTCTCATGATTTCATAATTCTCAACAAATCTTGGTTAACAGTAAAGAAACTTTTTTAAAGGGTGTTAGAAAGTGCATTGCTAGCTAGCTCTCCTCATCAGAGTAATAATACACTTTAATTTCCATACAGATGCTAGCTGATAGTGCAGTACTAAAACCTAGTAATCATCTACAAACAAAAGATTAATGTATTCTCATAAATGAAATGTTAAGAAACAATGAAGATAATTTTAAAACTGAACTTACTGCCATGTTCCTTTAATTCTTCACTTTCTCAAGTCAATAAAATAAATTTCTAAGAAATATCTTTTAGAACTTCTACCCTATTGGTAGGTCACACTTCAGTTGCCATAGACTTCATTTTGGGCAATTAAAATCTCTTTAAAATCTAGAACTGTCCAATTATTTTACCCTGATTTGTGTTTTCTGTGTTTTCACAAAACAAATCAAACAATATATCTTGATACACATAAAATTCTGCGTATCCTTTTTGTAGGATACAAGTCACCAATGTTTCAGATAAGAAAATATCTCAGACAAGTAACATTATTATAAAAAAAAAGTAATGACATAGAATTAAAATTCTAATGGAAAATCGAAGTGAGCAGTTTATTAGTAAACAACCCCTCTGCCAATCCATACCAATGGCTGTGGAGGTATTGTCCTGTGCAGCCCATGTTGGATCCAACAAAGCATAGCCAACAGCAGAGTCTATTTCCCTAAGTGACCTTGTCCCATCCTTAAGCCACCAGTTCTCTTTTATAATACGTGTTGTCTCCAAGTAAAGTTGTGAATGAAAATCTGAAGGAAGCTGAGCCAGTAGGAGGCCACAAGCTTGAATTAGCAAGCAAGACAGTTGTTGGCATGTATAGCCACTTCGAGAAGCAAAATTAGAGGTATTTATTCCAGAAACTGAAGGAGTTGGTCTGCTTGCACCTAAGGAATCTGTGCTTCCCCCTGAAGGTGATGTTGGCAACACTGAACCTTGCCCTACACTATTTGAACCACCATGAAGAGCATTGCTGGACTGGATCAAGGTTGGTTGTATATTAACAACAATTTGAACAAGTGATTGTACTATCTGAGGAGCAGATATGGGAAGGGAAAGTATTTCGATAACTGAAGTCTCGAGAACCAACTGAGTGTATGTGCCAGGATCCTGAATTTGGTAAAATGCCTTTTGGCCCTCTGATGCATTTGCTGGCCCAGACTGAGATACTGCTGGAGGCTTGCTTTGTGAAGTACGCAGTGTATTGCTTGACGCATCTCCCAGAGATCCAGATTTTGAATTGTTATGTAATGGAGGAATAACATTATTTACTATTCCCAGTAACAGAGTTGTAAAATAATCCAGAGGAGGACACATGACAGGATTCGTCAAACTTATTTGTTGCGGGAATGACTCTGAAAAGGGAATCTGAAAGAAATACATGCTCAATAATTATTGTAGAATAATACCATTTTCAAATAAAAAGATTTAAGATTCAAATTAAATGATTTAAGAACTGACAAGGATAACTGGAGAAAATGAAGTCTGTTACCTTACTGATGTCAAGTACATTGAGGATTCGAACAATGAGCTTTCCAGGAAGATGACCATAGAAATATGCAAGTATATCACGAACAAATGTAAATCTTAGAGGGTAATAAGCAAGCAATGGAGAATACATGGCCAATAGTCTTTCTGCTGTATCCATTGCATCATTTTCGATAAGTCTATAAATAATCAAGGGGATGACCGGAAGTAAACGTGCCGCTATATCGTCAAAGAACACGGGATACCTGGAAAGTTTGTTGCAAACAGCATCAGTCCACGCAATTTCCATGGTGAGGGTACAGGAAGATGCATTATATCCCAACAGTAAATACCAAATAAAACATCATAATAAAAAAAAGCACACATAAGAAAATTTTACATCTCATTCAAAACAAAAAATGTAGACACAACCTGTTTTCACAAGAATTTTGGGAATATTTTTGAATTACTTCTCTCATTCAAAACAAAAAGTTTGTTAAGGCTGCTTTACTAACACGATTGGCATTCATTATTAACCTTGTACAATTATTTTCTTATCCACAAGAATTTTGGGAATATTTTTGTAAGCTGCTATGCAAAATTTAGACAAAACCAATTTTCACAATACTCTTAGTATTATCATGTCATGCTAAGTTACTAGTTGAATACATTCAATTCAATAATTATGCTGTAGACTAAACTAAATGTCAGTAAGAGTGAGGGTTGGCTGTAGTGGAATTTGGGTATTGAGCATTCGTGGCTACTCCTCAACCACAAATAATTAATCAAATAAAAGAGAATGCTAAACCTAAGCCAAAAAAGACACTGTTTTAATAGAATGTACCTATCTTTCCATGCAAGGTGATTTCCAAGAGCCTTCTGTAGCTCAACCCGCTTGAATATTCCTGAGTAAAGCCAATGTTCAGGGTGCCCACGAGTCATACAAAAGTGTTTTACTCTTTGCTGAAGCTCTGGCCTATCAAGTAGACTAATCTGCAATTATTGACATAACATTATTAGTTTTAATATAAGAAAAACACCGAAGCTCAATTGCCCTTAGTCCATAATTCTAATATATATTGCTTACTTGGCATTTCTTTCATGTACAGATCATAATACATCAGGGAGATTTTACATTACATTAGACATGGAAAGGGATTGATGACGTTAACAATATTGATGATTTGTTTAATGCTCGTGTTTCTTTCTATAATGTGCTGTTGGGATGCTCTGAGTATTGCAACAATAGTTTTCATCCGTTTGGAGGGAAATTAGTATAGAATTCAATGATTTATGAAAAGAATGTGCTATTGCTGAACATTTAAAGAGCATCAGGAGGAAAAATAAATTGCATTAATGAGTATCCCCATTGCATGAAACCCATTCTTAAAATGTGGGTTTGAGTCTAACTCAACCCAAAAAACTAGCTCATAGGGTGAGGGTTGCCCCCCACTTATATATTCTATCTTGGCACTATCTCTAGCTGATATGTGACTTGAGTTTGTCCCAATACACGCCCGGTACTTTTGGGATTGGTGTGTGGATAATATGGTGGGTGACCCGTTAATGGATCTAGAATAAGATCTGATACCATCTTAGAATGTGGGTTTGAACCTAACTGAACCCCAAAAGCTAGCTCATAGGTGAGGGTTGCACTCCACATATATTTTATCTTAGCACTATCTTAACCAATGTGGGACTTGGATTTTTCCCAATACAACCCCTCACGCCGAGCACTTATGGGCTTGGTGTGTGGATAATACCCAAAATGTGAAATCTCACCAAGTGGACTCTTATTTCTCCCGTATAAAGCAAAAGAGTTTGAGAATCAATTTTGAAATGATTCAAAACTTAATTTTAGCACCTACTAAACAATGTTACTGTGTCATATACATAGAATTAAGAATTGAAAAACAATTAAACAAATATAGAAGGAACTAAATCTAAAGGACAAATGAATTGACTATTAAGTAACAAAATAAAAAGCCACTAACTATCAGCAAGTTTAATCTGTTCTCAAATTTTCCTTCTAATTCTTTTATTTATTCTTTTGGAAAGGAAGGTCAAGGATGGGGATTCAAACATGCTCATGAGAAAGATAAAAATATACAATCATAAATAAGAGATTGAATGTACATACCACAATACGCAAAGCATGTGGATCATCATCGCGGTCAATAAGGGCCAAAAGCAAGATATCCAAAGGAAGTAACTCATTTGTCCAAACAAAAAAGGCAATGCTTGTACATGCTTTTGACATAAGATCCTATAAAGGGAAAGCATATGAAAAGTGCTATACAGGTACTGAACTACAGAAGTGAAATTTTAAAGCCACATCATAGCCATTAACCTGTAAGGAGTGTCCTTGTTGAAGCTCTATCTGCATATGATGAAGCAGAACATCCACCATTGTGTAAATGTTAGACGTCACCTCTTCAGGAGAGAATTCCCGCAGGACACGACCCTAGACAAATATGGAAAACATGTTAAATTTTTTAATTTACTTACAAGAGCTTTTGATAATAGAAAGGAAAAAGCTATACAAGAAAGAACATTAAGTGGCATTGAAATACACAGGAAAGTTTCTGTATGACAAAGATGAATTTGTTTGAAGGTAAATTTAAAAGGGTAATGGTAAAATGGGAAGCATTAAGAAATCAGTTTATAGATTAATACCAGGTTTCCACTGTTAATGTTTTCTGCATGGCCATGCATTAATATCAATGCACCAGCACATAGATATTGTCGATGCATAGGGAAACTATGACTGAGATAGGTCATAACATAACTAGGATCAGCTGATGGTGAAAGAAGCTGGGTGCACTGGTGTATTACAGTGGTTTCTGCCTGCACAAGTCTTAAATATTAATTTTACATATCATGGAATAAAATCAGCAATTAAATCCAACAAATTTCTAACACAATACATTTATAAGATTCTGTACATCAAGCAAGATGTTTTTGGACACATGGAACCTGAGAACAAATGACCTTTTAGTTTTATGTTTTGTACAATTCTATAACTCTATGATTTTTATGTAGTTGAGTTTATAATTCTATCTTTCGTGACACAATACAATACAACTTTCTCTTATTCTTTTATGATTTCCAATTTTTTCCTATTTTCTCTGTTTATTTTGTTTTTTCTACAACGTAATTAATAAACCCGAACACCCAACCCAACCTGAATATGATCAGGCGAGTTTGGTCCGGGAGATTAACAAAAAGTTGAAAAACACAAACTAACTCTACAACAAAGTGATTGGAATGTAAATTCTCGAAGACTTGGCTTGGAGGTGAAAATTGACAAACACGCCAAACCACCAGTCACACAGTTTAGCCATTTAGGTATACTATGGGCTTCTATCGTATAAGGTGATTGAGGGAAGTGTAAATCCTAGAATTCAAACTGGATGAAGGAAAAGGCAAAATATTATAGGTAATTTGTTGTTGAAAGGTGGCTCTCAAGCTCAAAGAAATTTAATCAAACAACCATAAGACGAGAGAAGCTTTATCATATTGAATAAAGCACCAACACAAGAATAACGTCAGTGTTGTGGAAATGAAAATGCTGTGGTGAATGTCTGGATATAAGAAAAGGTAGGATCAAATAAAAAGTTGGAGTAGCACCTATTTAGAAAGAGATGACAAAATCTCACAATAGCTGACCATGTGAGCAGAAGGCAACAAAGGCCCAAATTAGAAGAGTTCATAAGATGGAACATAGCACATTGATAAAAGTAGTGTGAGACCAAGGAAACACTAAGAGAAACCAAGTTAAGAAGCTTTAATAACATGTTAAGGACTAACCCTCTTAAAGTTAAAAGTTCCAAATGTTAGATCCAAATGTAAAAGTGATGGTAGGGGTAGGGGTGGCAATGACAACAAATAGTGATGGTAGGGGTGGGGGGGGTGATGACAACAAATAGTGGTGGTGGCAACAGTAAAAGAAGCAGTAGCAACAAGATCACAATAGCGGTGATATTAGAGATATTCACTTTATGCTAATATGTAAATTTATGTATACATTTCTCCATCATCCCATTGTAATTTCATTTACATTTCTTCTGTTAGAGTTAGTTTGTCAGGTAGTCTTTTAGTTGTTGACTCAGCAGTGAGTCATGTAGCTTAGCTATATAGGGTTTAACCTTCTGTACTTCTCTAATGATAATTGTACAGTTCAGTTATATTCTCTTTCTCTAAATTATATTAAGTGGTGGCAATGAAAGTAGTGGTAACAATCATGGTTATGGTTATGTAGTGGCAGTGGCGGTAGTGGTAGAGATGACAATGAGTAGCAATAATGGTTGAAGCAATGGTAGTACCAATTATAGCAATGGAAATGGTGGCCACAACAGTGACGTTGACAGTGGTGTCAATGGTTGAGGTAATGTAGTGATGATAATAGCAATGGCAGTAGTGGTGGGGATCACAGATGTGACGTGAGGATGGTGGTTGTGGTGGTAACCAAAATGGTTGTGATCACAATGGCAACAACAATGGTAGCAATGGCAGGCAGTGATAGCAATGATAGTGATAGAAGTGGTGGTGGTGGTGGTGGTGGTAGTGGTGACTGACAACAATGGTTGACAGCAGGGGTGCCAAGAACAATGATAACATGTAGTGGTGGTGGAACAAAGAATTTGTATAGTGTGAGGTAAGGGTGAAAGAGAAATTTTCTCTATCCTATCCTACTTGTACCTAACCCCAGGATAATTTTTTAACTAATGAACAGTATATGATAAGCAAATAGAATAGGTTTATCCTCTCTTGTCAACTCACCAAATAATAGACTAAAATAGGATATGATAACTTATCCTATACCATCTTTATCCTAATTACCAAAATTGTTACACACTATCAAGGATGAAGAAATATTTTCCCATAGGTAGCCCTTTCCTTCTTTTTCTTTCATCCTATACTAGGATAAATGCTTAGTCATAAAAAAGAATTGAGAATTTTGTCATGCAATCAAAACCCACACTTCAAAAACCAACTTGGATGGAGCAAGATAACAATTGCACTGAGTGGTTGACAGAGAAGGTAGCATATTTATTTTGTTACATTAGAGTTTCTCATCTTCAATCCTACCTTCCTGCAACCCCTATTCCTTTCCCCTGAATTTCTTTTTTAAAATGAAACAATTAGGCATGATGAAACCAAAATTTGGCTCCATCATGTGCCTATTGTTTTTGATCTACAAGCATGCCTTTAAAATGATAATACAATTTGTATAACAAACCTGCTGCCATGTTTGAATTGCAAGGCTCCGTTTATCAGTTCGACCACTCAATGCTTCACGCATAACAGAAGGGAAGTGATGTAGTGTTTTTTCTGACCATGTATGATGGCTAGTAGCCATTATTTGTTCCAACATATTTTGGAGATAAAGCAGGTGTTCAGCATCAGCAATCCCACGAGTTTTAATAAGGATTGCAAGTGTTATAACAGTCACTCGATTCAGAGTTTCAGTAAATTCTGTTGGGCCCTACAAATAGTTCAGAAAATAAAACAGTTCACAAGAAGGACAATAAAATAAAAAGATGTATTGTTTTCAGTGACTACTAGTATGCTCAAATGAAAAAGAAAATTAACTGAAAAAAAAAATTGAACTTCCAGCTCTGAGACCAAAGCAAGTACCTTCCCTTCCCTTTTAACCAAAAAGAAATCTCTCAACGAGAAAATAAGATTCAGGCACAGATTTTCAGCTAATCTGAATACTCGATGATCTCCTCGTTTTCCTTTTATAGCTGAAATAATCTTTGTCACATCATACATCAGGGCTTTGCTTTTTCCCTGGTACCTACACAAATGAAAATTTAATATTTGTATTATGATATAGTTATAGCAAGAACTTAGCTGGCAGCAGTTACTACAGCTGGCTGTTGTTTATTCTGTTATCTGTGGTAATATGTTGAAAATCTGATTAGAATATTTGCAATTACTGTAAAGTTTATTTTATAGACATATCATATGTTTATAAAAACAATATCTCCTATAATAATTTATATTGTAATCAGCATATATAAATCAAACTCTGGTGTAGTTTACACACATGGTTTTCAGCATCTCTTGCATCTGTTTCCTCTCTTTTAAAAGTAGGTATACCAGCTCTAGGGTATAGGGTTGTGCTATCGACACAGCCCCATGATGTAGCTTGTCATCCCCTATATAAATGCATCTGCACCCCATACTGTACTCAGAATACAGATTACACACTTTTCTCTCAATTATGTCTTCTCTGTCAAATTCACCCAACCATAGTTTTCTCACAATTTGCAACATAACTTTAATATGTCTGATTCCAAGCAAAATAAAAGATATTTCCTCATCTATGTTAATTTCTGGAAACTAGAGATACATTTTGGGGAAAGGCTGGCCCGTTTGGAAGGTAAAGGATACTATAGTTCTGAAACTAGTTATTAAAAACACAGACACACAATAGGAAACAGAAAAAAAAAAAAAAAAAAAAAAAAAAGTCCATAAAGTTAAAAACTATATTTATGTTTTTACAGAAGAAAATGTATACTATGGCATATAGATATAATCACCTGTAAAGTGGAAGTAGTCGGTAGTTCAATATCTCAAGCACTAAAAGTGTTACCCCAGGTTTGCTCAACAAAGAAGGATTTCTTTGCACCAAATGCTGTAATAAATCACATTTTAGAGAGAAGTAATTATAACATCAGTGAGTACATTGTACATAAAAAGTTAAATAAATGAATAGAAATGAGCAACAAAAATGACTAAAATACTTCATGAAACCTTGAAAAGGATAAGAATTAGGTAATGCTTGATACTAGAAGATGAACAAGGAAAGTTGATAAACACAACAACTCTACATTGCAATTTTGAGACTTGTAGTAGTCTCTCTTGTCTTCCACCAAAATAAGCAGTTTAACATTTCAGATTGACATTATCAAGCTAGATTAACTACTTTATTTGTCCATACAACTATTTTTCTAACTTCCAGTAAATATAGAAGTTCTGCCACAGGATTTCACTCATTTAATATTCAATTTCACATTTCAACAAATGATAGAAAGTAGGATTAGTTCCATCTAAATGCATAATGAATTCATAAAAATAACACACTTTAAGATAAAAATTTCCATGTAAGAAAAAAAAATCACTGAAGGGTACAGGAAATTACATTGAAATGCGAACGAAAGAGTGAATGAGGCGCTAAGAGCAACAATCTAGTATAAGTTTCAACCATTGCAATGCTGGGTATAACCTGCATGTAATTATAAGGTAAATATCAGAATACATTTATCCTCTGACCAATAAGAAGGTACATTATTATTATGATTCATTTCCAGTTCTTTGAAGAGGAAATCCTTACTGAAAAAAAATAATAATCAGGCCTTCCTCAATGATAGTATGGTATTGATCATACTATTACAACTATGCAGTGAAACAATCATGCTGGTAAATGAATCTTAGCATGAGTGAGAGAGAGAGAGAGAGAGAGAGAGAGAGAGGAGGGGGGGGGGGGGGGGGGGGGGGGGGGGGGGGGGGGGGGGGGGGGGGGGGGGGGGGGGGGGGGGGGGGGGGGGGGAGGGAACAACCTGCCCAGAAAATAGAGAATCTTCCATTTGATAAGACAGCTTCACACATAAGTTAATTGAAAATCCAGATAACAATGACATGGGCAGTGGGCTGACTTCTCGTGTAGCCGTTAATCTCTCAGCTTGTTGTAAATTTGCTCCTGGCAGTAAGTCAGCAACCCCAGAAGAATTTAACCAATTCATTACTGTTTCACAAGCAGGTTGTGCCATTGTGTAGGTCACAACCCAAAACATCCCTATTGAGCGTTCATCCATATTCATATAATCCATCATTCTTTCCCCTGAAAATTCAAATGTGCATTTAGATTGATGCAATCAAGCAAACACTAGAATAAATATTTCACTACAACATAACAATATTTCAGATAACACTAGAAAACCGCAAAGAGTATAGAACTGTTGGAAATAGGAGCTTCTAATGATTATTACTCTTCAAGTAGCTAAGTTGTGTTCACCTGAGTTTAACATATCTTAGGAAGTAGTGACATTTTAATTGTTCTCTTGAAAATAAAAGTAGTTATTACAATACTTGTAATCATTATTATTTTAAATAGATCACTCTTTTGAGTAGTATATTCACTCAAGCAAATGCAAAAAATAAAATATGTTTCTCTCCTCACATGGTATTTGAGCTCCTTATCTAAGAGAGGCTAAGGCTCTGCTTCAGCAAAAAAATTCTATGTATATGGTTTGACTGGGCTCTTGAAGCTGTCAGATATCCAAAAATACGGCTAGAAAAAAAAAATTCATGGATGTGTGGATGAAAAGGCATTATTCAATATACATGAGCTAACTTGTGAACCCCCCCCCCCCCCCCCAAACAACACAGAAAAAAAAATGGGGTTGCAAAGAAAAAAAATTGTCATCTCCTTCAAGTTTCTAGAGCTCTACTCTTCCAAATGCCAGTTACTAAAGCTTGTTTGAGAGAAGCTGTATTAACTGCCACATATCTGATAAACATGTTACCTAGCCATGTCTTAAAGGGTCTTTTGATTTGCTAAAAAGTGTGGTACAGGACAACTACAATTGTTCCATATTTGTTTTGAAAAAGATCATGGGACAGAACAACTTAGATGGTGATGGATAAGACAACTTCTTTTTTTCTTACTCAGTAAAGTTTTTGATTTTCATCCTTGATACATCTAACTTGGGTGAGGTCTTTACTCTTCTTATCCCTCATTTTTGCAAGTTTGTAAATACCTTTCTCCCTATCTTTGCTCCCAAGATTTTTATACAAATCGTCAAAAACTTTGCCTCTACCTTCCCACATTGCTTTCTTTGCATTTTTCCTCGTTACTCTAAACTTTTGCAAATTCTCATCATTGGGACATTTATGCAAAAGATCTAAAGCAATCTAAGTGAAAGATGACTAAACTACTTTAACAAACTTTTTAATGGGAATGATGACAAGAGTGAGGTGGATTTGGATGGCGTTTTTGATGATCTGAATAGAATATTTGTGCGCATAATTAATACACATGAAGTTAAGGAAGCTTTAAAGAGGATGAAGAATAATAAAGCTTTGGGACCTGATGACGTTCTTATTGAAGTGTGGAAAGGCTTGGGAGATGTGGCAATAAAATGGTTGACCAATCTTTTTAATAGGATTCTGCAAACAAATAAGATGTCTGATGCTTGGAGGAAAAGTATGTTTGTGCCTATTTACAAAAACAACAAGAGAGATATCCAAAATTGTTCAAACTATAGAAGTTGGGTAAGCTTAAGTACATTCTTGGGATAGACGTTGCCTATTCCAGACAAAGTATCTTTATCTCCCAAAGGAATTATATACTTGATCTTCTTAGAGAAACAGAGAAATCAGGGTATGAACAATCTAAAGTTCCAATTAAACAAAACCATAAGATCAGAAGTGAGGAGGATAGCCTAGCAGTAGAGAAGCCTTGATACCAAAGACTAGTGACAAAACTCATCCATTTATCCCACACTAGATCAGACATTGCTTATGTTATTAGCATGATCAACCAATTCATGCATGATCCCCATGAAAGACACATGTAGGCATTAGATGGAATCCTCCAATATTTAAAGGAAAGTCACGGAAAAGGACTGTTATTCAAAAGAGAGATACACTATCCATGGAAGTGTATCAGAAGCAGACTATGTCAAGTAAGTTATTGATGGAAGATCCACCTCAGGGTACAACATGTTCTTGAGAGGAAATCTAGTGAAATGGTGGAGTAAGAAGCAACTATAATTGCTTGATCTAGTGCAAAAGCAAAGTGTTGAACTATGGCACACGGTATCTACAAGTTGTTACATATGAAGATCATTCTTCATGACCTTAGTATACAGAACCCATGAGGGATGAGGTTGTTTTGCAATAAAATTTAGCTATTAGCATGGTCCACAACCTCATACAATAAGACAGAATCAAGCATATAGAGATTAACCGGCACTTCATCAAAGAGAAATTGGACAGTGGTCTCATAGCCACAGCCTATATCCCTTCGGGGTTCAAATTGGCAAATGTAGTCACCAAGGAATTCCCTACAACAAGATCCCAAGAACTACCTAGCAAATTGGGAATGATCAATATCCATTCACCAACTTGAGGAGAGTGTCGTAAGAATATTTTGATATTATTAAGATAGATAAATATCCCATTCTATCTTTGATATTTATATACCTACTTTCCTTTTTTATGTTTGTTTCCCTTTTCCCCTTAATAGCTTTAGTTGTTTACCCTATAAAAGGGTGATTAGAGCTCGTATTATAAATATACAAAAAAATAAAAGTTGTTTTACAATTTTACTTTGTTAACACACAACTAATTCAATTTTATATGCATGATTAGCCAATGAATGCAGTAATTGTAATTAAAGCATTATTTCTATACACTACAGATCACAATTTCTAGATCTAAGAGAAATAATAAAGATATTCAAGGTAGATGGGAAGCATGTGCTTAATTCTAACATGACCTTACATCAAATCTTTTCCATGTCTTGTGAGCAAGGTAATTTTATACGTTACCACAGCAGATAATCTCTAATACAAATTAATTGTAGTCTTTCCATGCTCATAAGAGGGCATATCAACTTTCAGGAAAAAGAAGAGAACTGCATGGTTTTTTCAAATCCATACATGAGCAAGTTAAAATATGAAATACTTCAAAATGAACCTTATGCATAAACAGCAAACCATTGTTTAGTGATTTGACATTGTAATGAGATAAACTATGATGAAATAATCATGTTTTGGTCTACCTTTGCTCGCTTGTCTCCACCATTCATCTATTTGTTTTCCTTTTTGAAGCTGTTCATTGTTCAGATATTCTCTGGTTGATGAGTTCAGTGACCAAATACGTAAATTTTGACAACTGCTTACAAAATCAAGCAAGATACTTTGAGGATTATTAGGATCCGAACTTCTGTCTTCTCTATGGAATGATAAAATCTTTCGGGTTGTCTCCACCTATCATGCAGTGCCATATTACACATAAACTTCAGTGTTACTACCACAATATAATATGAAATTGCTATAACACACCAACCCAAGTATTATTCCCAGCATCAATTATTCCATTAGATTGTTACAAAATTAGAAAATCTGCATGTGAAAAATATTCATTTCTTGAGAAGAATTTGGGCTGAACCCTTTCAGAAAAAATGAATATTTTACAGAACATGTTTTGGACATCAACAAAGAATTTATGTTTGGATCACAAGAAAGTAGAACTACAATTTGCTGTTTCTCCATGATGGAAGCAAGATAAAATAACGAAGTTCTACATTTAATTTACCACCTTTCTAGGATCAGAATTCAAAGCATTCATGACCAACTCAATTCGAATTATCTGTGCAAGCAACCAAGTCACATGATTTGTTTTGAGTATATGATGATCACCCTCTGTAAGACGTGAAACCAGCTTGTCCACAAAATCAACAAAATCAATGCACCCACTTTTAATAAGAAAATAGAAAATATCAGAGAAGACCAACCAATCCTGCCAGCAATTTATCTCTGCAAGATATGTTCAGAAAGAATCAGGTTTTAAATATCATAACAAAAGTTTTACTAAAATCAATCATCATTTTCATTTTGGATACAAGAATATTATGGTATTAGAATTAGAATTTAGTGTAGAAAAGGAATAAAGGAGAGAAGATATCACAGGGAGGAGATCAGGAAGAATGAAAGGATGAAAATGGGAAGATAAGCAATCCTACAGTGAAGTGCAATGCTATGGCAGTGCATAGAGCGGCCAGGGTCCACTACACCACTATAGCACGCTATTGACATATGCATCGACTAATTTAGATTTTATTTGCAGCATGGACAATAAAGACCAACAACGTCAGTCCAAAAATATGTTAAATATTCTTCAAGCAATGATACCCATACCTTTGATGAGTTGCTAATTTACAAATAACTAATATCATTGAATGTTCACTAAGGAATGAGAAACAACCAAGCATCCTCATCAGCAAAACTCCTCAGTTCTCACATTTAAGCTTAGCAAATAAAAGAAAAGCAGATGTAAATCTACTAGACACTAGCAAATAAAACCAGGGCCTAAACTTCTGGCATTCAATTTGAAAGAAGGAATGCAATCAGATGAAACTATTACACAGAAATTAGAATCATCTCCCCCTTTGCAAGATATTTTAAGGCCAGCTCATGGCAAGACAATGCAATTTAAATCTACTTATCTATGCACCAAAGCCTAATAAGAACTCTATGATACAACATAGCTAACATACATATACATATAAAGAGAGAGATAAAAGATTATTGCCTGAATTTGTCATTTTCAATAGTTCAACAATTCTATCAATAGTTGCCTCACAAATCATCTCTGAAGAAAAAACAGCACCAGCAGTAGGCACTTGAGATGAAGGCCTATAGCAAGGAGCCAGTACCAGCACACGTCTCCACCAATCAGGTGATGGTGTAGTACGGAGCGCATGCCTTATGCAACGTACAGCTCTCTCCCAGTCCAAACTTCCCTTCTGAATAGAGGATGCAATATCCTATAGACAACATTTAGTGACAAATTTACCAATTCAGGACAAATTCTCATTAAATGTAAAATAGCTTAAGTAGATGTTATAAAAATAGTAGCATACCTTTCATGTACATTTAAAATAAAAGAAATAAATACACTATGAAATACATTCCAATAAAATAGAATAAGACTGCAGAATATTGGACAGGAAACTAGAAGAATTTAAATACAAGTAACAGTTAATTGGACAAATCAACAAATATGAGAAAAGTCATTTGACTTTCCATGAGAATTAATCATATAATATCTTATAAATAAGAATAATGAAATAGTGAAATGAATGCAGGTGAAGAAATGCCATCAATATTTTATCTGTATATAAAAGCAGAAGCAACAAAAAAAAAATAGTTATGCATATGATGCTATGGAAATGAAAGCATGAGCACCATATTTAACTTGTTGATTTTCTAAACCAAGGGAACAAGGCGATGAGATTTACTAGTGTGATCCCCATGATAAACAACTACATATACTTTATGCATCTATTTCTTTCTATCAGCACCAACAAGCTACATGGTTGGCTCTGGATGAGAGAATTGAAATGTTCATGAAATTTTGGAATTCCAAATCAACACTTCTGTTCACTCAGAATAATTTCAGATTTGAGAATCTTCTCCAAATGTCCTTTTTCATCAACTCTTAAGGCCTTTTTATCACTTCGTATTGAGTGTCACCAACATGTACAATTAAAACAGAATTAAGGTTATAAACTGAATGACCGTTTATAAGACATGCTATTTAACATAATAAAATATCAAATCAAAAGAATAACAAGACAATATTAGCAAAGAAAATCTTCCAAGTTTAACATAATGGATCCCTTGAATTAATAATGACTCATGAACATTAGTGTCAAATTCAATATTATCATTTGTCAATCACAAATACAACATGGATTAAAAAAAGTGATTATCAAAAGCCCACAACACAAATGAATCAAAAGATCAAAAACAATAGCCATACCATATTAAGAGGTGAATTCATACAACACATATAAGCATATAAGCATTACATTAAATTTATACATATTTAAGGACAACAAGATTGTCGAAGGAGAGAATTCACAACAGATGAAGCCACATAGCAAAGCATCACTAGTATACATCAATTAAGTCTATATCTCCAATTTATATTTCCCAATGTTACTTACTTGTGTGAAACCATCTAACTCTTTCATGAGGCTGTTCGGCACATAATAGTCAGCAAATTATCTGTTTTGAGATTCGCAGTTTTTTACCTCATCTAAATAATTAAAATACAGAACCATACTTCATACTGAAGTTATCAACAACGCTATAGTTTATGCATGGAAGTATTGGCAATTCATGCTGATGGAAAGAGCCTATGCTAGTTGATGGATGTCACAAACAGTTACATATCAAAAGCATTTTCAAATAAAATATAAGATCTCAATGAAAAAATAAAGCTTAAGACAAGACAATCCTCATTATTTCCTTCAAGACTGAACATAATTTTTTTACATAAATTGGTTACTTCTAATCACATATTAGTCACAAAAGCATTTAGCAAAATCTAAAAGTATATTTAAACAGGAAGAATATCTTAAACTGACAACTTTACTTTAAATGGAAATGTTAAGGGGAAAAAAACTAGGATACAACTCAATAAAACCAAGAATAACTAAAGAAAGACAAGGAAATGGTAAACTTCTGTTCTACATCAAATGGAATGCATACACCATTGATAATTGAAATTATATCTATCAGAATTATGAGAACCACTCCTAGGCCCTTAATTGAAACAATTTTTCAGTAAATTTACTTTTTTGGTATGCAACTCTTGGTTGACAGAGTGGTTACCCGCCTAACCACCATTGCCCCAAAATATTGTAGCTAAAATTTCAGTACATGTAATGGAGCTGAAAACAATCATTGTTTTCCCCTTTTCAACAAGAGATAGAAAGTGTTATTGTAAGTATCTATATTGTCCAAGTTACAAGATATCATGATTCATGAATAAGAATAGCAAGTTATCAAAGACATTATCAGGCCTCTAATAGCATATGCTTTTATGCTAAATTAAATAGTCCTCTCTGACAATTTTCCTGAACACCACGATACTAATGATTATGATAGTATTTAGTATTTAAAAGCATGCTCATGCATCAATAATGAGTATCTTGAAACAGAAATGAGATTCATCACCTCTCCATGCAATGGTTCTCCAAGTACACTTAAATATGTAATTGGTGATAGTCGCAGGTGTGCTACTGCTTCACCTGAAACATTAGGTGTAGTCTGATTCAGGATCCGATGAGTCCCAAATGTAGGGCAATGAAGATGCTGGTCTAACATTTGCATGTGCATAGCCATCATATCTCGTCTCCTATGGATCTCCAAGATAAGTGTGAACAATGCTTCATCATCAGGAATATTCTCTATGAATTGCAAATCACTACGTAATAATTCATAAAAGGGCACCCGACATTTTCCCTCATCAACTAAAAGCCAAATCACATCCAAACAACTGTGTAGCCATGCAATTACGGCCTTGTCAGGCCTCCATGATTTTATTACATCTGATTCATCAATTCCCTGTTGCCTCTGGTCCCAATTCACCAGCCAATTCAGCATATAGTTGAAGATTTCAGCATAAGTAACTGGTTTTAAACTGAACTCAAGACCAGCTAAAATAATCTTGCAACATAGCTGACGAAGGCTACTATTACTGATATCATTAGTTCTAACAGATGGACTGCCTCTAAGTTTAGATTGTTGTCCAGCAGAGGAAATATCAGATGGTTTGACAGGAGACATAGCTGCACAAGATAATGTTTCCATCGTTGACTGTGCAGGCGAGCCAATAGTATGAACAGAGGTCAAAGGAGATGCAGGATTTGAAGACTGAAAATTCGAAGAATTAGCAATCGTGCTTGGAGGTGGCAGCATTCCTGTCTGTGATAAGCTCGATGAGGAAACAGGTGGCACTCCTTGACTTAGTTGACCAACAGGCAATTCTGCCGAAGAAACTGATGAAAGAAGGGACGGCAGAAGGGAGTCCCAGTTAATGCATCCAATACCACATAAGCTCCGTAAAACAAAAAGAAGAAAGTCTGCCCTTGGTCCATGGCCACTACACTGCACTACTAGCGATATAAGAATCGCTTCTGTAACAGAACGCAATTGATCTTGGTCCTGAAAACAAAACATCATGATCAACAAATATACAACAGTAACAACAACAACCAAGCTTTTCCATCTCGATGGAGTTGGCTACATAAATCAATCAACATCATAACATTTTATAGTAATCATGCTTATGGACAAACTATTAGTCACTCAATCCTTCTAAGACGGCTTTGTCTGCCTATAGTTTTTCTTCACATATATAACGAAATAAAACACAATGTCACGTTCTCCCTTCAGTTAAGACAAACCAAAACCGAAACAAGAAAGGGAGACATATGAAATTGCACCGCATAATTTCAAACTCACAGCACACTGGCTCTGGAGTTGCTCAAAATCCAGAATGAACTGCTCATTTGGTGGAGGAAGCTCCCGATTCAGGGCGTGTACGCGTTTCTGCGTCTTGTTCCTGAAATCAATCATTCCCAACGTTGAAAAAGTAAGAATCTGAAAAACAAAAAAACCAAAACCCATCACAGGAAAACCCTACTCATTTTAAGAACCCTTCAAAAAACACCAGACATTTTGTAGTTAATAAAATCACTGAGCTAAGAAAAAAAAAGGGGGGTTGAATCGGAAAACAATCATTCAGAACTAAGTACAATAAGTGATGAAGAAAACAAAAACGCTGTAAAAAAAAACTATAATTATGACAATTTATTTTGTAGAATAAAAAGTATTCAGACGTTGCAGTATCGGAAAAAACCTATAACCGCATGAAACAAGTTTTTTTCGCGTAACGAAAAGCACGTGTAAGTGTCGCTTCGTAATCTCTTCAAATTGCATTAACAGTTTTAAAAAAATGCAGTGAGAGCACTTACGGTGGGTCGCGAAGTGAGTCATCGGGTTTCTGGCGACTGTTTCGCTGAGAGAAAAATGAAAGAAAAAAAAAAAGTGAGAGTGAAGAAGAAGAAAGCAAAAAAGAGAAGTAAAGAGAGCGAGAAAAAGAAAAGGAGAATACGCCGAGTCCTAAGTAGAGGTTGAAGAGATCGAGAATGGGGACACGAAGGGGGTGGAATTGGAAAGAGCGCGAGGGTGTGGTTGTTGATGTCGCTGGTCTCTGATTCTGTGATTGATCCATTTTTTGATTTAGCTTTCATTCAATTTCACAGGATTCTTCATAGATTTCTCTGGTTTAATGCAACAACTAAAACTACTACTCTGTTCTACCAAGTTGAACAAGTTGCTTAGAACTACTTGGGTTTATTCAGTTATGATGATTTTGGGTCGGGTCTTAACCCGTGTTTGACTTGACTTGTTATATTCTTCACTTTCTTTTTGTTCTTTCAAAAATCAAAATATTAGCACCTTTTCATTTCTTTATTAGTTTTTAGAAATTTTTAATTTGTAATTTTTTCTCATAATTTTTTTCATTTCTCATGCATTTTTTCTATTAATTTTTTGTTAATTAAATTTTATGTAGGATTTTTTTTCTTTACAATTTGGTGGTCTTTCATATATCATAATTTTTTATTCAATCTAATTAAATACTTTAGAGGTATATTTGTACTTAAAAGACTAAATTGAGACATTTTAATCTAATTAAAAAATATATTTAGTTTCTTTCTTTCATGTCTAATTCCTATGTTAGACATTTATTTTGTCCTTTAAGTATAAGCATGGCTTTAAAATTTACTGTCTTTGTTTTTATTTATAAGATTTAATTACCTAGTTCATCAAAATTAAAGAAAGTGAAAAATAAATTTATCTTAAATTTATATTTTTTTTTCTAAAACTATCATTATTGTTAATACTCATTTTTAATTCATCATTTACATCTTGCTCAATTCACATTAGTTTCTCATATCACTTTCTCAAAACATTAGTTTATTCAATTATGCATTCAACAAGAATCATTTTCAATACCAATTTGAGAGTATTTCATGCTACAACAATTAAGACATATACATGCATCATCACTTCAATAATTAGTATTTATACGTCCTTATGTACATATATTTATTCAAACAAAACATATCATAATCATCTTATATTAGTTCATAAAGATGAGATCCATTTACACCAGTATAAGAATTGATAGTCTTACACCATTTAATAATTTTTTATTGAATAAGTATTTTACAAAATCCACCATTAGATTGAAAGCTTATATCATGTAGATCACATGTCTCAAATTTCACAAAATTTAAACATCAATAGAAATGTAATCAAATAGTCTAATTTTCACATATTTTAGAAGTACATATTACATTAATTTTTATATGCATCAATTAGGTATCAAATAATTTCGGATTAATGTGAAATTTGAGACATGTGATCTACATGATATAAGCTTTCAATCTAACGATGGATTTTGTAAAATACTTATCCAATAAAAAGTTATTAAATGGTGTAAGACAATCAATTCTTACACCGGTGTAAATGGATCTCATCTCTAGTTCATAAAACAAATCTCATTACATAATAATAATGATAAATCAACTTCTTTCATTCCATTTAAGGTTCACATACACCTCAAGAAGCATTTAAGATTTAATTTCAATTGAAATGTGTCAAAGGAAACTTGACAAGCACCTACACTTAAGCCAATGTGAAATTACACTTTAGTCTAGTCGCGCTTAAGCCTGGATCCACATATGCTTAAGCTTAATCATGCTTAAGCCTAAAATGTAACACCTCAACTTACAGTCTTGTTATTATTGATTTTTAATGAAAATTCTTTTCAACTTACTTAAGAGCACCTAGTTGAATATAACAAAATTTTGCCAATAATTGATACTCCAAGAAAAGTTCATCACTGAGTAATATTTATAAACCTGAAGTAACATATAATAAGAGTACAAACTGACACTGGTTCTATTACATAATACAAATAACTAAAACACTCTGTAACAAAAGAACACATCTTCAAACAAAACATCTTCAAACTAAACATCTTCAAACAAAATCCTCTTCCTGTAAGCAGCTAGACAGTCTCTCTTTACTGTTCATCTGCTCACCCGAATGGAAATCGAGGTCATAGCAGGTGTCAACTACAGACACAAAACACAGGGTAAGTTCATAATAAACATAGTTTAAGCAACAGGTTATATTCAGTGCGCAGTTAT
>CM023949.1:20045604-20056158 GCA_013407115.1 Glycine latifolia | reverse complement strand
ATGAACTTTGATAAGAGTAGAAGAACAAACACTACGAATTATGATTTGCTATATATTGAAAACCCAGCAACAAGGTTTAAGTAGTTGATATTATTGTAGCTAAGGCTTAATTTCTACGTCTTCTGTCCTTATTGACTATTCCAAGTCAAAGTTTCAAAAAGGTAGAATTATTTAAATGAAATGAAAATGAAAGGAAACTCCTCATGCCACAAAATGAGATAATGGAAATAGAGATGAAAATGAGAGTCACAATTATCTCTTTATCGTATTTTCTTTTTTCGTTTTAAATCGACATAGAAAGCAAAACGAATGTATTAGGTGTTCATTTTTTTTAATTACTATGAAATTTAATGGACAATATATTTCAACTGAATTATTTAATATTTATCAATACTTCATTTTATAAAATATTTAAATTTTTATAAAATTACCATTTTAATAGATTGAAAAAAAAAATAAAGCATAAACAACTATAAAACCGACGGAAGAGAACGCTCAGACCTCCGATTATCATTTATGAGACAATAATTAAGAGAGGATGTGCTTGATATTTTTTTTTACAGAAAGAATATTAAATTGCTTAAAAACATAAATATTTAACAACATAATGTTTTATAAACATTATTCTTATAAAATAAATGTTAAAAGATTTATATCGAAAAAAAAAATGTTAAAAGAGTTTAAAATAAAAATAACATTTGAAAAAATTTATAAAATCATGAAGAATCATTGTTGAAAGAGGATTATTGGTCCCAAGGAATTTAATTGTGGAAAAACTGTCTTCACTGTACTCTTTTTCCACACTTAGGGCCACTTTGACTAATACATGAGCTACTTCCTATGAAGTTCCAAAAATATCAACCAAATCAAGGAAATTAGTTGTGGAAAAACTGGGTCTTCAGTCTTCACTGCATTCTTTTTCCACACTTGGGGCCACTTGACCAAGACGTACATCAGCTAATTGCTATGAAGTTTCAAAAATATCAACCAAATACAGAGATATATAAATGCCATAAAACAAAAATAAAAATATCAACCGAAAGCATGCAACGATAAGTTAAATTAAGCTTTTACAATATTTTAGGTTTAATTCTTTATTTTTATTAATATATCTGAGATTTATAGAAAAGGTGACGATTTTTGGTAGAACGGGAACTTCTAACAAGATGTCTTTTAGGATCCTATGATTCACGTGATTCTGTAATTCACATCAAATATTGCATTTTGTTATGTTCTTCATCGATGCAAGAATTGAGATATTCGTTGTTAAGAGTCATTGTATATATAATGTAATGATGTGTCGTGACGATGTCTGCACGACATTGTCTCCAGGCCCCCAAGAGTCATGAAGTGCTGGGATTTGTGTTTGTCAATCGGGAGGAGGTCAGACCAGTTAGATGCATGAGGCGACCTAGTTGGTTTGTGATCCCCCTCATGAGACGACACAAAACAAACTGCGCTTGCTTTGTGGATGAATATGGATGGATAAACAAATTCGCTGGTCTCCTTTCTCTAAGAGACTAAGATTATTCATGTGTAATTTAATCTACATTTTTCATGCATTATATATACAAACTGAGCAAATAAAACTGAACAAATATTTATTTGCTCAGTTATAAAACAGGTCAAATACGCACGCTGCTATCATCATATGTGGTTGAACCCCGAAGTACCCACCTTTAGTTGTTTCTCTCTGCAGGTTTGCGCATACCACATCTCTATGGAAGTTGATATGGCTTATTCACATTGAAGATAATACTGAAACAATTATTTAGAAACTGAACCACATGGTTGATTGGCATCAGCCTTGCAATTGTGTGAAGGGAAGGATAGGTCATGGTTCAAATTACCCTGCTAACAAAAACTAGCAAACTAACAATTAACATTTGCCAATAAAAAAATTAAAAATTGTGGACATTATTAGTATATCAGATGAAGTCATGCTTTCAGAAACAATTCCTTCTGCATGAATGCACCAGAAATCGTATATTTTGAAATAATGGTCGCACATGATGATAATCTGAGTTATTGGTCACACACACACACTCAACGAGTGGTTAGGAATTACTGAAAACTGTAATTTAAACTAAAAAACTGTCCTCACTTCATGAGAAAATAAAGGTTTACCTGCTTTTTATAATCTTTGCAATACAGTTATCTAGGTTTCAATCACCAAAGAAGCCCCGTTCCATATGGTACTGAACATTCTCCAAAAATTAGGGATATTTGTTTGATACACTCTGTTTGTTGGACTCTTAAACACCATTTTCTACTTCTAACAGTAAAAATTCAATCTGGAATGGAATCTGCATTACGTCTCTTACACTCATTAAGGAAAAAAAACATGAAATAGAGGAAACCAAATCAATTAATTATAATTTTTGTTTTGATTGAACATTTCGTATCTAATTTCACAAAACAATTAACAAGCATCATAGATTAACAAGGATAAAGCCCTTTAACTCAGCCCTTACTAAAAGCATCTCAAATTCTTCTAGAAAGTTGGGCTTTTTGTTCTTTAAACAAATGTATTTACACCTTCCCATAATTTTGTAGTGTGATCCTACTAGCCCTAGAACTTGTATTGTAGTTTAATGTCAGAACCAAAAAAGTGTCAATGTTGTTAAGGGGAAACAAGGGTAACATTTTCTTTAGTCCTTTCTTTAGAAGGCATACTGACATGAAAGTTAAAGATTCAACATATGAATTGACTATTTTCAACAAGGAATTATTCCATTGTTTTTGTATATGACAGATAGAAAGAAAAATGGCTATGGTCCTCCAAGTACAGCATTCTCAATGTCTTCTCTGCTCAAAGCATAACTAAACCTTCTCTCCACATCTTTTTCAAGGTTCCCAGGTCCACTCTTCAGATACCTGCACCAATTAAAACTCGTCAATATCTAAAAGGAGAGCATTAAAACCCACCTTACCTTGACATTAACTTGCTATGTAAACCTCAATATGCATCACCATTTTTTTTATCAACCATTATGCAACACCAATTCAATGAGATTATTCTATACATAATTACCAAGTATTTCACATCCAACTTTAAAAGACCAGCAATTTACATAGTTATACAGATAGTATCATATATGACAAACTGAGGGATGTAAAGGCTAAAGCATCAATGAGAGAACGTTCAGCCCCATCACCACCCCCAACAGACAAATCACAAAAAATGCAGACAGAAGACCTTATTCTTGTTCCGACCTCAAGTCTGTTGACAACACTAGCGTCACCACATATGAGGTATTATCCTCTTTGGTGCTCAGTGACTCATCACAGTTTTGTCCTTGAAAAGCACCTTGGTAGGTTAAGGGAGGAGGGTGTTTATAGGCTACCCTTAGTCACAACTCCTTAGCGATGTGGGACTTTTTGACATACCATAAACAAGTCCACTTATATATTATCTCTAGGCATTTATCAGTCACCAAAATAAAAATCTCTAGGCATGTATCTTCAATGACTTCACTAATATCAGCAGAATCTCCAAGAAGAATTCAATAATCATTTTTTAATAGTGACACCAAATTACTTCTAAGATCCAATTATATCACTTCAAGTGTGCAAACTTTCCTGAATGGAAACAAAAAGCATTCCTATTTTCACTTTGCAAACATTCTGATTGGCACATCCTCCTAACACTTTTAGAAAAAATCATATTCCTTCGAGGCAGGGAAGGGAAAGTATCTCCAGACGAAATAGAAATAATGACATATGATCAGTGATACAAGAAACATAAAACAGAAAAAGCACAACCTCCACATCCTTTTAATTTTAATCAAAGAGAAACCTCTTATCCTTCTCCTCCCTTTTAATCAAAGAGAAACCTCTTATCTTTAACCATGTAACACATTTAATTGTCAATCTTTAAAATTTTTAGAAAGAAATACATTAATGTATGACTCCGTTCTAGAAAAGAACGTTACTCTAGCAATGGTGCCTGATTTCTTTTACATTTATTGAGAATAACATTTGTAATTTTAACAATGGTTATCTTAATACTTTTTGCTGGTAAACATCATTTAGCTTGCCAATTGTTTTCAGTCCTTTTGCAGATGTATATAATGGACAATTACTTTAAGTTATATTTTTTATAGTAAAAACAAAAAGAAAGAAATGGTTGTCACAGTTTATTTTTGCTCACCATCATTAGTACTATACATATTGCTCCTAGAACTTTCTTTTTTCACTACATTGACAGAAAAAATTAGACAAATTTCATGTTTGATTTGATCTACTAGTGTCAATATCAATAGGAAGCCCCCTCATCCAAAAAGCTAACATGAAAAAAATTAGTAAAACATACAGCAGTAAAGAACTTAACACCGTTAATAATGATAATAGTTTAGGCAACTGGTCAAGTTTTAACCATTCTACAATATTCTCAACTTTCAGCAGGCTATAACGAAGATTTGCATTTTGCAGTATCAGAGTTTCTCCCAAGTTCTTGCTTGTAATTAAAGTTTACAGAAAAGTAAAAGAAACATTGATTTTTTCATTCCCAAAAACAAGAAATTAAATATTCCTCCAAAATACAAGGCATGGATTGGGGACAAGAAAGATATGCCAGTTTTTACGTTTTTCTTTTGATTAGGGCATTAGAGCATTCACTGCATACTTTTGAGATATTAAATTTAACAAGTCTTATATTCATACCTCATCTTTTTGTTCCATCTCTTTTTCCACCCAATTTTCTTCCTAACTATTTATTTCTTTTCCAACTAAAATACTCCACCTTCCTAAGAAAGTGGTGAGTACTGTCACACATTAGTCTCTGAAACTAAGAAAATGTTAAATTTAACTATTATCAGTCATTTTAATCCCTAACATAAGTTAATATTATCACTTTAGTCACACGTTTTATTCCAAATTTTAGACAAATGTGATTGACGATTTAAACTTTCAAGGACTAATGTGATAGTGCCGCCTTCCAGTTTCAGGGACTAAAGTGGCTGTTTACTCTTTGAACTACACATACATATGTATGATCTATGTTGACACCAACAAAGGCAGTGGTAAGCCCTGAGGGCGGTCCCATGTTTAGAGGGACATCAATTTTTCTTTATTTAATCTACATAAATAAATAAATAAACTAGGCCAGATTCGAACACATGACCAACAAGTCACCAAGACACAACTTTATCACTCTCTCAAGGCTCACTCTCATTTAATCTATATAAATATTAAAATAAAATTTTATATAATTTTAAATTACATAAAATTATTATAAAAAAATGAGATGATTACTAATAATTTTTTAGGAAACTAATTACTAGTAATTAGTCAACAAATGGGTGATGTTTACATTTGTCAACAAAAATCTACACATAAGTTTGAAACAATGAACCAATAATTTATGCACAATGCTAAATGTAAAGAGGATGATGGTATGGTATATTATTTTTCTCCACTTCTATCGGCATTGATGTAATTACATAAACAAGGGTCTTGAATTTTTTTGTTCGCCCAGGGCAACAAAAATCTCAGGAATGACACTGAACATAAACGCAACACCGCAATCCGACAACCTTAAAAAAAAATACTGAAACAACAAATAGAGCACATAAGCAAGCAAGAAAGAAAGGTACCCCACCTAATGTAGAGATCGGTGACATCAAGGGAGAGATGGGCGTGCCAATCGGGCTTGTGAACGACCCAGAGGGCCCTGTCCTCCTTGCTCTGGCAGAAGCCCAGGCTCCGGAGCCAGGCCTCAATGCAGGGGAGGCTGTGGGAGTAGAGAGGCTTCGACTTCTCCGGGAGCTTCTGCAGCCACTCGTCTTCTTCCGGCAGCGGCGTGGCCTCATCCGCCTCCGAGCCCTCGGGGGACTTGCAGAGAAGCGGGGGAAGGAATGGTGGTGGGGTTTGAATTCGCAGATGAGGAAAAGGGAGGGGTTTGAGGAAAAGGGTGTGGAAAAGTGGGAGTTTTTGTGAGGACAAGGAGGTAGAGAGGGAGAGGTTGGAGTTTCGAAAGGTTGAGGAGGGAAGTGTGGACATAGCTATTTTATTTTTTTAAAATGAAAAGGGACGGAAGAAGAAGCAGGAAATAAGTAGTATGTTATGTTATGTTATCTATCCTGCTGCAGCAGCACAACACAAGACTCAAGAGTATGAAGAGTTTTTTCTCTCGGTTCGGGGTGTTTCTACTTTATTTGTCTCTTGTTTGAGGAGGAGGGTTCGCTTATTTCAGTTATTTGTCCTAATGAATCTTTATTGTAAGCTGCACGGGGCATACTTCATAATCAAAGGTTTGCTTATAAAATTTTATTACTCAATTTTTATTTTTTAAAATTTTATTATCCAATTTTTGTTTGCAAATATTATTACTAAAGCTTTCAATTTTTGTGAATTTTACTATCGTTGATGGTCATCAAAATATAGTTAAAGAAAAAACAAAATAAGAAAAATAAAATAAAATCGTGTTGTTAATAATGTGATGATAAAATTTGAAAAAAAAGAAATTTAACTGATAAAATTTGTAAATATTAAAAGTTTAATGATAAAATTCACAAAAAAAATTTGATAGTAAAATTTATAAAATAATGAAAGTTAAATAGTAAAATTCAAAAAAAAAACTCGAGTGATACAATTTCTAAAATGTTGAAAGTTATTTGCTAAAATTTGTTATTAAACCAAAAAAGTTATATATTACTATTAATTAATTAATTAGAAGTGTTTTTAGATCATTTTTTTAAAAATTAATTATAATAAAAGTTCATTTTATTAAATACTAATTTGTAATTGAATTAATGTTAGAATGATAAAATAAGTTGATTAAACTTTTTTTCCTGTAAAAACCAAACTTTGTTTTCTTTTATTTAAGCGTATTGACCTATATATCAAAAATGGGTTGCATTGACATTAATATTATCAACTCACTTTAAAAAAATAGGTCTATCCAATTCAATTTACCTTTGAGACACAGATAGTGACTGACAAGTGAATTGGACTGAGATGAGTTGACTTCTTTTATCACCTTTAATTTAATAGGATAATCTGTAAAACCTTTTAGAATCATGAAGTTGATATAAAGAACTAATATATTTTTTAACACTTTGAAAAAACACTTTCTTTCTTATTCAAAGCTTTAGAAAAAAACTTAGTTAAAGTTGTGAAAAGGATAAAGTATGAAATAAAAATCCAAGATTTTTATACTGATTCATTATAACTAAATACTGCGTTCAGTCCTTGATATACCACTAATATTTTCACTAACACAAACATTCTTACAAGAATTTTTTAACCCAAGCATCTTTAGACTCTATAGGCCATGATTGGAACATTAATTTCATGAGCTATGTAAAGCAGATACTGCATCATCTCTTCCTTCTATAGTCTCAAGACACAAGACCTGTTCGAGCTTAGTAAAGAGTCTTCACTCTTGAGTTTCCAAAATCAGAAGGTCACTTGGCTTTTCATGTTTGGTGAAAGCCGAAGTAGCTAGCGATCGACATTGTTGGCTCACCTGGAGTTTCTTTCAATACCTCCTTGACAAAGAAGATTACAAATTGGCATTCAATTTCTGACATGTGCTTGGAGAATGATAAAACTGATAATGTGTCTTACTTTAAAAATCAAAATTCAATTACACATATGTAAGGCTTCTAACATTTTTCAATTATATAACATTGATCGAAGTAATAGTAATTGTATTTTGTAGATACATTAATCACACACGTATAATGTAGCATATATCTGAAACTCACAATTACAGACCAATTCCAATATTAGCAAATATTTGAGCCTTCTAAAACAAAATATTCTAATAAAAGCTCGTATATCATTCGAGAAGTGGTATTTTTTAGTCCTGTTGCATCTTTTATTCCATTCCCATCTCTTAAGATTAACAATTTATCCTAACAAAACACATTTTACATCTTCTAATCACACTTTCTCGACCTTTTGTTAAAACCAAAGAGAGACAACAATGCTGGCATTGAAAACGCTATAGTTAGCATTAATGAGATTCTGTACACTGAGAATGAGACCAATATTCTTGGACAAGTTGTCTGAACAATGACCCTTCTCGCTTCATCAAGATATTTGGTTCATCATAGTCGACCAATTTTCCTGAAAATACAATCATGAAGTTCATCTTCTTTTAATAAAACAAACAAATGATCAAGCATATTATTAACATTTTTTTATTTCTGATAAGTGATAAGAGTCAAGTGTGAAATCAAGTATTCCATATTTTACATGTGATAACACGAGTTGAGTTGGGTTGCATGTTGGTAGGCCTCCTCAAGTGGACCCAACTACTTTAAATTAAAAAAAAAAAAAAGAGAGAGGAAGCAATATACGAGAATTACAAGTGCCGCTCTGATTCTTGTTTTTAACTTCTTTATCTCTTGCACTGTCACATGAGAAGAAAGGGAATTTTGCCTACTTTGCGATATTTGTTGGATACTCATTTATGCTCTGTTTTGGATAAAATTTTAGCCAATTATTCCTAATGTTGTGGGCTTTCATCTGGTATACTCAGAACTTTATTTCTCTCATATTTTGGTAGAAGATATATTTACCCCTTTGTGGGTCTCTATTTGAATATTGTTGCTTTGTCGATTTCCATTATTTTAAGAGTGAGTAGGCATTTACTTGTGAGGTTTTGTTGTAGAAACTCTTTGTTGTATTCTTTGATATTTTACATAGTGGATATTTTTCTGGACTTGATCCCGTGACTTTTGTCCCTCACACTGGGGTTTTTCCACGTTAAAATTGTTGGTGTTCTTCTTGCTATTATCTATTTATTTTTTGTACCCTTGAATTTTTAGATTGCCGTATATTACGCTTCTCACAAGTTCACTCAAGCAAGAAATGTTTTATTTACCACTACATATTTGTGTAATTTTTCCGTTGTGCATACGTGTCTTTCCCAACAGCTGGCATCAGAGCTAGTTTATTTTTCTGGGAAATTTGCTTGATTGAATGATGGAACCCAATTACGGTAGAATGATTAGTTTGAACAGAACTAATTACCACAAGTGGTGAGGTAAGATGGAAGATTTACTATTTGTGAAAAAATTACATTTACCTGTATTTGCTACTCAGAAACCTGATAATAAATCTGATGAAGAATGAGTTTTTGAGCATGAGATGGTTTGTGGTTTTATTCGTCAATGGGTAGATGATAATGTTTTAAATCATATTGCTAATGATTCACATGCCAGAACTTTATGGGACAAGCTTGAAAGCTTGTATGCTTCTAAATCAGGGAACAACAAATTGTTTTTGCTAAAACAGACTATGAATTTGAGGTATAAGGAAGGTACTTCTATTTTCGATCACTTGAGTGATTTTCAAGGTTGCTTTGATCAGTTGTCTGGCATGTTTGTAAAATTTGATGATGAAAATTTGGGACTTTGGTTACTTAATACTCTACCTGATTCCTGGGGAAACCTCTGTGTTACTTTGACTAGTTATACTCCTGGTGGTATTGTGATCATGGATTTTGTAAAAACTGTTATTTTGAATAAAGAAGTCAGACGACGTACTCGGCAGGCATCCTCTTCACAAGCAGAGCTTTTGGTCACTAAAAATAGGGGGAGAAGTACAAACAGGGATCAAGAAGGAGGTCATAGAGGTAAAAGCAAGCGCAGAAGCAAATCAAGGTCTGAGCAGAAAACTTACAAGTGCAGTTATTGTAGTAAAAAATGTCATTTTCAAAAGTTTTGTTATAAGCTGAAAAATGATAACAAAGGCAAGCAAGAAAAGAGATATGATGAGAATGATGATAGTGTTGCCACTGCTATTGCAGGAGATCTTTTGATTGTTTGTGATGAGAACTTGATCAGTGTTGCTTATGATGATTCTAGCTGGGTTGTTGACAGTGGTGCTAGTTTTCATGTGACTTCTAGGAAGGATTTTTTCTCATCTTATACTCCAGGTGATTTTGGTGTGTTGAAGATGGGTAATAGTGATACATCAAAGGTAATTGGCATTGGTACTGTTTGTTTGGAAATCAGCATAGGAACACAGTTGATTTTAAAGAATATCAAGCACGTACAAGACATCTGTTTGCATCTGATTTCTACTAGTGTTCTAGATGATGATGGTTATTTTAATACCTTTGGTGGTGGACAGTGGAAGCTCACTAAGGGTTCCTTGATTGTGGCACGAGGTAAGAAGTTTTCAGGTTTGTATTGGATGAAAGCTTATGTTTTAGTTGATGCTATAAATGCTATTGACTGTGATAGTTCATCAGATTTATAGCACAAGAGACTGAGTCATATTAGTGAGAAGGGACTGAATTGTTTGGCCAAGAAGAATCTTCTTACAGGTTTGAAATGTGCAAGGTTAGAAAAATGTGCTCATTGTTCGGTTGGGAAACAAAATAAGGTTTCTTTTAAGAGCCATCCTCCCTCCCAGAAATCAGAGGTACTTGAATTGGTGCATTCAGACCTTTGTGGTCCTATGTGTTGGATTAAGGGGGAGCTACTTCAGGAATGTGAAGAAATTTGATGCAAGATTTGGTTTTGAGCTTTCAACATGCATAGGATAGCTTGAAGACAATTTAGGATAAAATGTGTAAGAGAAAAGCAATTCTGA
>CM023949.1:20019836-20045594 GCA_013407115.1 Glycine latifolia | reverse complement strand
TGATCCAAGTGCATTGCATTCATTTAATTCATATATTCAACTTAATTAAGTCAACTAAAATCACAAGGCATTAGCAACTTAACTGAGGTTTTGAAATAATTCAAAGGTTTTATATATAAAAAGTATTTCTCACTGTAATAATCGATTACAGTAATGGCTTAATCGATTATTTTGTTCTTCATCAAATCTGGAAAACCATCAAGAACAGTTTAATCGATTACCATGTCGAATTAATCGATTATTTGACCTAAGTTTTCATATAAACTATCTTGTTGAACTCTTTAATCGATTATGATGAAGTTGTAATCGATTAAATGTCTATATATGATTTGTAATCGATTAAATGTCTATATATGATTCTTTCCTTAGACTGGTTTAGGAACGAAGGTTTTCATTCCCTGCCTACTTAGAACCTCAAGGCCTTAAGAAATTTTTGGAGATGAAGGGTACTTTCTACCCTGAATTGGTCAAGGTATTCTATACCTGTGCCAAGTTCTCAATGGAAGGAACTACATAACCCAAGTAAATGGGGTGGCCATTGAAATAACCCAAGAAATATGGGAAGAGGTTGCTGGCCTCACTTTTGATGGTGAAATAAGGTTTGAAGAAGAAGTGGGTGGCTACAATAGAATTGATACTTATAGGGGAATGCTTAGTGATCCTCAAATGAGGTTAAGACTTAGGTTAAGCACTGGACCAATGACCCATGAGGATAGACTTCTCCATTACATCATCACATATATTCTTACACCTAGGGGCACAAACCATGCCCAGGCTACTGATGATGATTTACAACTTGTCTATGCCTTGAAAAGGGCATAAAGATGAACTGGATTCTTGTTTTCTAGGAAATCATGCTGAAATCTAAAAGGTTGGTCAACTATCCTTTCCCATATCCTGTCCTTATTTCTAGATTCCTTGACTACTTCCAAGTTGATGTCTCAAATGAGGTAGTTGATGACACCAACTCTAGCAACAGCCTCATCAAGGAAAAGCATCTCACAAAATTAGGGATGACCAAAACCCCTCTTGGATGGCAAATGGCTGGCCAACCACTTCCTGCCCCTGAGCAAGGTGATGATGATGCAGATGAAGATTCTGATGATGAAGATGCTGCTCCTTCATACAGTCCATTTGAATCCTTGATGATTCAGAAAATGGATGCCTTACTTACACTACACCATGAGCATAGGGCTGAAACAAACACCTCTCTAGCACAAATTGAGTCTAGGCTTGAGACCATAGAGGCTAGGATTGTACTGGATTACTCTGGAACAGAGAACTAAAAGCTTAAAATTTTCATGTCTTTCTTCTATTTTTCTTACTTTTCAATGTACTGCAACTAATTCATAATGAATGAAATATGCTTAGTTTCTTTTCCTTATTTGCTGAGTACCTTACATTTTTAACTTTAACAAGCCAAATAGGGGGAGAAATAATTGATTTTGATCTTAAACAAAGCAACATTGGACTTACTCTGTATTATACTCTGTTTATCCCTATTTTTTGTTTCAAATTATGTCCAAATTTCGTGTTGAATGGATTATGCAATTTAGGGGGAGCTAAGTACTTAAAATGAACCTATTAAGCACATAAATCATGTAAATAAATGCTGAATGAATCACATATGCTTTTAACACTTGTTCTTGGCAAAAGAATTTGAAATTTTTTAGGTTTGCAAAAGCTCAAGTTTTCCCAAATTGCTTCCTCACTTTACCTTCAAGCCCAACTGGAAATCAATTAAAGATTTGGCATGTTTAAAGCCAAAAAGGGGGAGATTGTTGGATTAAGGGGGTGCTACTTCAGGAATGTGAAGAAATTTGATGCAAGATTTGGTTTTGAGCTTTCAACATGCATAGGATAGCTTGAAGACAATTTAGGATAAAATGTGTAAGAGAAAAGCAATTCTGGTGATCCAAGTGCATTGCATTCATTTAATTCATATATTCAACTTAATTAAGTCAACTAAAATCACAAGGCATTAGCAACTTAACTGAGGTTTTGAAATAATTCAAAGGTTTTATATAAAAAGTATTTCTCACTGTAATAATCGATTACAGTAATGGCTTAATCGATTATTTTGTTCTTCATCAAATCTGGAAAACCATCAAGAACAGTTTAATCGATTACCATGTCAGATTAATTGATTATTTGACCCAAGTTTTCATATAAACTACCTTGTTGAACTCTTTAATCGATTATGATGAAGTTGTAATCGATTAAATGTCATATATGATTTTTAACACCGCACTGCTATAATCGATTACCATTTATCGGAATCGATTACATAGTTTTTGGAAAAATCATGCTGCACTGGCTTAATCGATTACCAGGTTTTGTAATCGATTATCTAAGCTTTCTGAAAATACACTAAGACTAGATTAATCGATCACCAGGTTTCGTAATCGATTAAATAAGCTTTTTGGAAAATGTTCTTACTGGAATAATCGATTACAGATCGAGATAATCGATTATATTACTCGTTATTCAAACCCAAAAAATGTATGAACAGTTTAATCGATTAAAATGATGACTTAATCGATTACATAAATATTTTAATCGATTATAATGGCAATTTAATCGATTACTGGAAGTTACAAACTTCTGTTATAAATAGAATCTTGGCTCAGCTGTTTTTGTAACTTTGTGGAATATTACCCATTCGAATTTTCTGAGTAAAAATAGTCTTGCAAGCATTTATTAATTGTTTTCTGAGGGTTTGATTGTGTCTAGCTCCATGATACATTGATTATGTGTTCTTGAGTCACTCTTGGAGCTTGAAACCATTTCAAGATTAAGGAAAGCTATGCTTCTTATGTTTTAAACATTCAACCTGATCTAGTAACTTCATTTTGCATAGCATACATTGGATCATCAGGTTGTTTCTCTCCTTAATCTGGTTGTAATTTTCGTTTAGGTTATTTTCTTGGATTCTGCTATTGTAATTTAGTTTTTGCTTGTAACTAGAGAAGGGTTCTCTAGGTGGAAGAACTGAGTAGTGTTCTCAGGTTCTTGTCTCTTAGAATCTAATAGGGTTTTAGATTTCAGACTTTATCTAGGGTTGATAAAGGGAGACATTGTAATTACTTGTAAGAACATAAAATTAAATAGTGGAACTTCAACCTAGTGTTGGTTGAAAGAAACTGGATGTAGCTTCATAGTTTTGAAGTGAACCAGTATAAATTGCTTGTGTATAGTTTCTGAATCTACTCTCCTCATCTAAGTTGTTTCTTGATTTATTTGCTTATCTTAAAAAGTCAGTTTTGATCCATTGAATTCTAAGGGGCTGAGCTACTTGATTGAATAAGGTTTCTTGGTTTTGAAAGTGATAAAGATCCTACAAACTCTGAGTTTTATTAAAGAAATTTTTAATCTACCAAGGTCTAACCAATTCACCCCCCTCTTGGTTAAGTGTGAAGTATTCATATCATTTTCACTATGAGGACTAAGACTTTCAGTGGTGGACTGTATTTTGTTACTTTTATCGATGACCATTTGAGAAAACTTTGGTTTACGTCTTGAAGACTAAAGACCAAGTGCTTGGTGTTTTTAAGCAGTTTCAAGTTTTGGTTGAGAGAAACAGGTAAGAAACTGAAATGTATTCGTACTGATAACGGTGGCGAGTTTTGTGGACCTTTTGATGAATACTACAAGCAGATGGGTATTCGACACCAGAAGATGCCCCCCAAGACTCCTCAGCTCAATGGATTGGCAGAAAGGATGAATAGGACATTGATGGAGAGAGTCAGATGTTTGCTTTTTGAAGCAAAGTTACCAGCTTCTTTCTGGGGTGAGGCTTTATGTACTATTGCACATGTTATTAACTTGTCTCCTGTTGTTGCTTTACAGGCTGATGTTCCTAACAGAGTGTGGTATGGGAAGGATGTTTCCTATGACTATCTTCATGTTTTTGGCTGTAAAGCATTTGTGCATGTGCCAAAAGATGAGAGGTCCAAGTTAGATGTCAAGACAAAGGAATGTATCTTTATTGGTTATGACCATGATGAATTTGGCTATAGATTTTATGATCCAGTTGGAAAGAAGCTTCTTAGAAGCCATGATGTTGTTTTTATGGAGGATCAAACCATTGAAGATATTGGGAAGGTAGAGAAATCAGAGTCTTCGAGTACTGATGATTTAGTTGATTTTGATCTAGTTCCTGATACCCATACACCTGATATAGCAGATGTTGACAATCATGATGATGCCCCTACTCATATTCCAGATGATCCAGTTGAGAATATTGATAATGATGATGCTGGTAATTTTGTTGAATCTGATGTTTCTTTTAGAAGGTCTTCTAGACAGCATTTGCCTTATACTCGTTATTCATCTGATGTGCTCCTCACTGATGGGGGACAACCTGAATGCTATGAAGAGACTGTGGAAACTGAGTATAGGAAAGAATGGATTGCAGCAATGGAGGATGAGATGAAGTCTTTGCATGATAATCATACTTTTGAGTTTGTTAAGTTGCCTAAGGACATGAAAGCTTTGCAAAATCGGTGGATTTATAGATTAAAGACTGGAGAAAACAATTCTGCTCCACAATACAAAGCGAGATTAGTTGTCAAAAGCTATCATCAGAAAATGGGGATTGATTTTGATGAAATTTTCTCTCCTGTTGTTAAAATGTCTTCCATCCGAGTTGTTTTTGGTTCGGCAACTAGTCTTGACTTAGAGGTTGAGCAGATGGATGTGAAAACTGCTTTCCTTCACGATGATTTAGGGGAAGAAATTTACATGGAGCAACCCGAAGGTCTTATGGTGAAAGGTAAAGAGAATTATGTCTACAAGTTGAAGAAAAGTTTGTATGGGTTGAAACAAGCCTCGAGGCAGTGGTACAAGAAGTTTGAGCCTGTTATGATCCAACATGGATTCAAGAAGACTACTTCAAATCATTGTGTTTTTGTGCAAAATTTCTCTGATAGTTATTTTATCATTTTATTGCTATATATTGATGACATGTTGATTGTTGGTCATAATTTGTCTAGAATTAACAGGTTGAAAAAAGAGCTTAGCAAGTCTTTTGCGATGAAAGACTTGGGACCAGCAAGACAGATTCTTGGCATGCATATCACTCGTGATCGAGAAGCCAAGAAGTTGTGGTTGTCACAAGAGAAGTACATTGAGAAAGTACTTCAACGTTTTCATATGGATAAAGCTAAAGTGGTAAGTACACCTCTGGCTTCACACTTTAGGCTTAGCACTAGACAAGCTCCTTCTAGTCATAAAGAAAAAGAAGACATGCAATTTTTTTCCTATGCATTTGCAGTAGGAAGTTTGATGTATGCAATGGTTTACACTAGGCCTAATATAGCCCATGCAGTTGGTGTTGTCAGTCGTTTTCTTTCCAATCCTGGTATTGAGCATTGGAAAGTTGTGAAATGGATGTTGAGATATCTATGTGGTACTTCTAATTTGAAACTGTGTTTTGGAATTGGGAAGCCTATTCTTTGTGGTTACACTGATTCTGACATGGTAAGGGATATTGATTCTAGAAAATCTACTTCTAGTTATTTGATTACTTTTGTAGGGGGAGCTGTGGCTTGCCAGTCTAGGTTTCAAAAATGTGTTGCATTGTCTACAACTGAGGCTGAGTTCATTACTATTACTAAGGCATGTAAAGAGTTGCTTTAGATGAAAAGTTTGTCCAGAAACTTGGTTTTGAGCAGCAAAGGTATATTTTATTTTGTGATAGTCAGAGTGTTATTCACCTTGGCAAGAATCCTACTTTCCATGGTAGATCTAAATATATTGATGTGCGATATCATTGGATACATGATGTTTTAAATTCTAAGTTACTAGAACTTGAAAATATTCATACAGATGATAATGGTTCTAACATGATGACAAAGACATTACCAAAGGGGAAGTTTAAAGGCTGTTGATTTATTACCGGTTTGGCATTTACCTTTACTTGAGTTGTAGGGGGAGTTTGTTGGTGGGCCTCCTCAAGTGGGCCCAACCACTTTAAATTAAAAAAAAAAAAAGAGGAAGCAATATACAGGAATTACAAGTGCTGCTCTGATTCTTATTTTTAACTTCTTGATCTCCTGCGTCGTCACATGAGAAGAAACAGAATTTTGCTCACTTTGTGGTATTGGTTGGATATTCATTTGTGCTCTGCTTTGGATGAAATTTCAGCCAATTATTCCTAATGTTGTGGGCTTTCATCTGGTATACTCAGAACTTTATATCTCTCATATTTTGGTAGAAGATATATTTACCCCGTTGTGAGTCTCTATTTGAATATTGTTGCTTTGTTGATTTCCACTATTTTAAGAGTGAGTAGGCATTTACTTGTGAGGTTCTGTTGTAGAAACTCTTTGTTGTACTCTTTGATATTTTACATAGTGAATATTTTTCTGGACTTGGTCCCATGGTTTTTGTCCCTCACACTAGGGTTTTTCCACGTTAAAATTGTTGGTGTTCTTCTTGCTGTTATCTCTTTATTTTTTGCATCCTTGAATTTTTGGATTGCCGTATATTACATTTCTCACAAGTCCACTCAAGCAGGAAATGTTTTATTTACCACTACATATTTGTGTAATTTTTTCGCTGTGCATATATGTCTTTCCCAACATTGGGTTGGGTTTGAAAAAAATCCATTATCCAATTCAATTAAAAAATCTTGAGTTGGATTAGGTTAGATTCTAATGATTTTGTTGTTAAACTCAACCTAATTTGGTTGAGTTGGGTGGGATTCTAATAATTTTGTTGTCAAATTCAATCCAATCAAATCATGAAATTTAAAAATTAAAATATTAGTACAATTTTTTTAAAATAATTTTCTTTGAAACTTACAATATAGGTTAAATTTTTAAGTTGTAATTTTTTGTCTTCTAGTTTTATAAATTAGCGATTTTGATTCCTTTGGTAAATTATTAACAAATAATTTTGATTAATAAAATTATTACAACTTAACATTTATTATATTCTTATTAATAATATTAATATTTTTATTTTTATTATTATATGATCGGGTAAGATTGGATCATGGATTGACAATTCATAACCCATTACCAACCCAAATATAAATAGATCCTTATTAGATGAGTTGGGTCCTAGGTCATCCTGAATCCATGAACACCGTAATTCCTTCTTCTCACAATTCATTGACTGATATAATTTTGCCTCCGGAAATTCATTGTGACTCAACCTCTGTTAATTTTGATGAATATACCAGTTTCACCTTGTGACAGTTGATTTATGGCTCTTGTTTCATAATCACCTTTATATTAGAAATCCATTCATACATGGAACATTTGAAGTGATTTAATTTGGCTGTGTTCCATTTCCAAGATCTGACTTTGATGAGCTCCATAGCCTTTTCCACATCGAGAGGATCATCATTGAAGAGCAAATTATTTCTTGTGGTCCAAATAGTCCATAGAGCTGCTAACCATACAGTCCACCACATTAGTTTTATTTTATTTTTTTAATTGCACCAACCCTGCAAACTGCCAAAAGAATTCCTCTACTGACTGATTATATGCTGTTTGAATTCCACACCAATCTGCACATGCATACCACAGACTAGACGAGTTCTTGCAATCAAAAAATAAGTGAGTAGCAATTTCATCATTTATCCTACAAAGAGGACATTACAATTGAATCTTTAATTTTGTAAAATTTTTATAATTGAATTGAGTTCTTAAAATTAATTTATAGCCAATTAAAATTTTCCATGGTTTTAAAAAATTTAAAGACTCAGTTGTAATTTCTTAAAAAAAAAATTAAAGACTCTATTAAAACTTTAAAATTTAAAAATCTAAGTAATTAAGATTTTCTAAATAATTCACAAACGACTAATTAATTTAACCTTTTTATTCTTACCCCTACTTGCCCCACCATCAGCGCTATATTTATAATCAATCATGTCTTATTGAGCTAGACTAACTTTACCAGATTTTTCTTAAAAATTATGGGGGCGCTTTTCCACAGACCTCCCTTAAGGATGCGCGTCTTAAAATACCTCTTTTTTAGTAGTGCTTCGATTCCTAAGGATTAGCGATTTTTGCTTTTACGCATGCAGAGTTTTTTACATAAAAAAAATATTTATTCAAATAATAAAACCCAAAAAATATTTATCTAATGATACAAAACATAATAACAAGTGAGAAATCGGTTTATTCCAGACCGATTTCTCTTTTTTTATTTTATAAATCCTTATAACTTTTTTCTTTTTAATTATCTATATTTATATTTAAATTGTTTAAACTGAATATAATTTTATTTTTTTATATGATGTTATTTTTTTTCATCTTTTTGTTTTATCATTTTTTTAAGAGTTGAAATCTTTTTTAAAAGTGAATGATGAAATATTACTGATTTGAAAAAATAAGAATATGAAATTAAGTATGCTTTTATTTCTTATATCTTTATTTTGTAATAATTTTACCAAAAACATAATAAAAACTAATAATAGTGACTAAAAATTCATAAAAAAACTGGTTCAAAAATTATAGAATATTTTGATACCGAAACAAAAAAAAAGAGAAGAATATAGAATCAAAATACTAAATAAACCAAAAACAATTCATAATCAATAAATAAGTATTTTTTTAAAAAAATAAATGTTTTTTTTATTTGTTTTAATTTATGTTAAATTTTATATTTTACTTATTTATATATATTAATTTATAAAAGTATAATTTATTTAGAATAGTATTTATTTTATAAAAACAATTAATCCTTAATGAAACTCTTGAAATAGTGAGAATCGGTTTTGGAGAAATTACTCGCTTAAAAATTATAAAATATTTTAATACCGAAACTAAAAAATAGAAGAGAAGAAATATAGAGTCAAAAGACTAAATAAGGATTATGTTTAGAGAAGAAAATTCGGTTTGGCATAAATATTTATTTTTTTTTTATATTTTTTGGGTAAAAAACTCTTGAAAGATTATGTTTTTTCAAGGATGATCACCAATAAGTTGATTCAGGTTAGTAGAGTTTTCAAGTCTAAACCAATTAAGTTCTATTGAAGTACTCTCTCTCTCTCTCTCTCTCTCTCTCTCTATATATATATATATATATTTAGTTTTGATATCAAAATATTTTATAATTTTAATGCGAGAAATTTTTATGAGTTTTTAATCACTATTATTAATTATTATTATGTTTTTGATAAAATTATTATAAAATAAAGATATAAGAAACGAAAACATGCTTATTTTTTATGATCTCTAACCAGTATACGTTGACCACACTTATTAACATATAAAAGGGATCAACAGTTTGAATTTATTGTGTACTATTCTAAATTATCGAAAAGATAGTTTGCTAAGTAGTATAATAATTTATTCTAATTTAATTAGCAGATTTTGAGGATATGACTAAGAAGACTTTTTTTTTTTTTTTTGTAAAAACAAAATATAGTTAACGTAGATATACCTATCGATCTTTCTAATAATTTGATGAAGGTTTTGAGTGGCATGTGAAACCAATATTTATTATCATGTTAGTATGCATGTACCTTTTAGAATAATAGGAATACTTGAATAGGCCACGCCATGTTATAGTTTGTGTTAGTATGAAGGTCTACCATGCTTCAAGTTGCTTTCTCGTTAGTAATGAAGCATTCCTTGACATTAAGTCGCTTCTATATCTCTCATGTTAACAAGTATGAAGGGTCTACAGTTATTGGTGCAACGAGGGAAGAAATATCATGGAAAGCGATTTAAAGCATGGTACCTTGAATTCATACTAAAACACACCATAACATGGCGTGGCCTATTCCAGTATTCCTATTATTCTAAAAGGTGAACGCTTCAATATTCTAACACACAATCACATACTAAAATCCAATAATATTATCTTATGGCCGGAGAGGAAAACACTGCTTCGGTGCCACTTCCTCTAAGGTCCTACGATACCACACTTCTACTGTATATATTCTCTGCATGCAGTTCCACCCTCTCCATCCTATTTCTTTTTAAGCTTATGCTTTTTTTCTAGTTTGTCTTTCTTCTCATCAAACAATGAAACATAATAAAGCTTGTATAATTCTCATGGGCTTCTTGTTAACTTCAAATTGGAATTAAGTACGAAGGCTCAAGCAATAATCCCTTCAAGCATTCAAGCCCAATTAAGTAAGATGTTTTTCCTCACAGCAGCATGTTGTCATGTCTTTGCATCCACAACTTGAATGAGCTTGCCAACTACTATTTTCATATCCCACATGTCTGGCGTTGTTGGATGTCAAGGACTATTGTGGATTCTCATGGACGAGTTTTTACTGTGGTATATCATTGACGTGTTTCTCTTATTGGTGGCCTCATTATGCTTCAATAACTGCAAGGATATTATTGAGCTCATCCGTGGCACACGCCACTTGCCAAATTTGGAAGAACAAGAAGCTCGAATGTTATATATATATATATATAGATAGATAGATAGATATATGTGTGTGTGTTTTGCAAGCGGGCCCATAACTGTTAAAAATAATTTAAATTTCAAATGTCAAAATTTTAAAATATTGTTTAAATTTAAAAGAATATTATTTTATATTTAGAATGTTGTTTAAATTTAAAAATATTATCTGTATATTAGACATTCATTTGCTCTTTTAAAATTAAGATAGTTTATAAATAGAAATTATTGAAATGAGAAGAACTATCAACCTTATGGTTTTAACTTTTATTTTATTGCGTGTTCTATCATCATTGCATGAGAAAAGGTGTGACTTTTACCGAACAATAAGAGCTGCAACGTGGAGTACGTGTCTTAATTTCCTAGCTTTTAGGAGTTTGTTTTCTTCAATTTACAGTTCAGAATTTCTTTGTTTTTAAAATTTGATATGTTGTTATGCCTAAAATTAACTGGAATGTAACTTATATGTTTTATGCTTTTTACATAGCGCTTTTTTAAATAAAATATTAGCAATTCTCCCTGCACATTATGATTTTTCTCTTTATTCTCATAGAATATATACACCAAATTGACACCTAGACCCCTTGTCTTTGAGAGATATGTGAGTTGAAAGAAACATTATAATGGAGGGAGAGATACATCATATATACACGAAGGGTCCACTACCAATTTTCGATGCTAAGTAGGAATAACAAAAAAAATTGCATCCGCATGAATAAAAAATGAGTGTCTTTAATATAGGTACCAAAATGTAAGTTTGAGTATATTTGGTTTGTTAACAACCAGTGGCATGAATACAATTGGATTGAAAAATTGATAGATTTTTGGGTGATATTTGATATGAGAAAGAGGGATGGAATGAAACTTGTAATACGAACATATATTGGTTGCTCTTTATATCTCATGGTTTTTGTATTCTAAGAAAAACTAAATTCCTTTCAAATCAAGCCAGGTACAAGTCTTGATCAAGTTCTTGTGATCTTCATGTGTGTGCATACATTTTATTGCTTATGAGAAGGAAAATAAAGTTGAATTGTGTGTTCAATTGTGTGATGATTGTGAGTTGATAGCTCCTAAAGCAATTGGTGGCTGAGTGATATACATGTGCAATGAGAATCAGACATTTTAGAAATTGTCAAGTTATGATTGTATGCTTGTTTTGTATTTTGAATTAAAAAAATTTCATCCTTGTTATGTTTTCAGTTGAAAGCACCATTTTTGAGTTTGAATCATTGGTTTGGTCTTTGATGCTAAAAGAGAAGCATGTGCTCATTTGTTAGGATGAAATTGTTCTTAGTTCATGTATGTCATTGTTATATAGGTTCTTATTAAGTAGTATGTTTTTTTAGTTATATTATATATTTTGCTTTAAGACAAGCAAAACTCTACGTTTGGGGGAGTTGTTAAGTGCCTAATACATGTACCTTTAAGATACTAATTAAGACATTTTTCTTATCATTTCTTAAACTTAGAGAGTTGTTTTGACTCTAATTGTGTTATTTTTATTAGTTTACGAATTCTAGTATAATATTTTGGTCTTTTGGCTACTTTGTAGTAATTTATCTCATCTTTTTGTAGATAAAGAGTTTGAATAGGAAAAAGTATCTTGGAGAGCAAGCTTGGAGTACTGAAGCTCAAAAGGATCATCTTGGACAAACAAAAATTCAAGAAAAATGAAAACTGACATTTTGCCTAGCTAGAATCCATGGCTAAGCGAGTATGCTCTCAAAATGGAAATACTGTCTTTTGTATTTTTGGGCTTGACTTGCAAATATATTTTGATTCCCCCTCTCTTTTTGCATCATTGTTGTATTAGTTAAAGTTTTGAACTATTGTGTTGAGGGAGAAAAAAAATCTCTGAAGTGTTGATGTGTTCTTCATCCATTTTCTCATTTTTCCATTCAAAATCAGAGTTACTCACTTTCATGAGTGGCTGATTTCCATTGTTGTAAGGGATAGATGTAGTCAGTTCTCAACTCTCATGTATCTTTGAATATGAATTAATATATATATATATATATATATATATATATATATATATATATTTCGCATATTTATGTTCTATGTTAGCATTCTGTGTCTTTTCTTAATGTTTTTTGTGGATTGATCAACCATGACACGATTTTGGGATGTAAATAATGCTAGAAAACACTTTTATTGTTTTACTAAACAAAATGTCCATGCGGCTTGGTGTCTAGGAATGGAATTGAACTAAGTTTTTTAGTAATCTTATGGTTACAAAACTTAAAATTAGTGTCTTTGTTAAGTCTTTGAGAGATCTTTTGACTTAGGAGAGTTATCTAAGGTTCTTTTAACCTAAGGAATTAGCTAGGATTAAGAAAACTTTTATTGACTAATTTTGACTTATGAACATGAATGAAGTATGTATAACACATTAATACATGAAAAGATTGAAGATTTGATGAAATCTACCCCTACAACAACTTCTATCATATGTGTAGCACCTTGTTTATTGTGTTTCTTGTTTTTAAAACCACATAAAACATCTATTTTTCTATGTTATAACTTGATATGTCTGTTACTCAACAAAATCACCTCTAATGTTCATGTTTTTAATACTTTATTGTATTGTTCTTAAGTCTAAGTTAATAGTTTGTTGCCTTGCTTATTTTACACGAGTCTATTGAGAAACGATATCTAAAATTATTCATTTTATTACTTGTTCAATTGGTGCATTTGTCAGAAATATCCCACCACTAACTCAATTTACAAGTAATATAATCTATATACTAATTGATCCTTTGTTTTTTTAATTAACAATTTAAATTGTCAAAATAACCACTTAAAACATTAAAAAAATCATATTTGAATATCATATCTAAGTCTTTTTATATTCATTTTTTGAAGATGTTGAGTCGTTATATATTCATTTTTTGAAGATGTTGTGGGAGCAGTTGGTGCGATATCATCAGAAAGTCACATGTGAAGGATGACTCAATTCTGAAAAAACTATACTTTGAACTCATTGATGATACGTATGAATACATTTATTAAGTTAAATTCAACCTATTATAGCTAATAATTAATTTGTTTTACTTCTAAGTCTATAATGACATATTTAACCTAAGTTTAATTTATGATTTGCCAAATCATCAAGGATTGATTTCAGTATCTTTATATGTAGGGGAAGGATTGAAAGTTTCTTATGTGATGAACAAGCATAGGACCCGTGTATCGTGCATGGGGCACAAATATTTATTATTATTGAATGATTTTTAAATGTATTGTGTTTAAGCATATAATTTGATACATATTTCAGAAATAAAAAAATATTTCTTTTATCAAGTTAATTATTGTACCGTCCAAGATCTGAAAAAATATATGTGGCCACTTATGTGGGACCCTCGTATACGTATCAACCTTCCACGTCAGCCCTACTACAAGAGCACATACGTCTACTCTCAACAGGTAGGCTGATTGAGCCAACAGATTATCTTTAATGCTTTATTATTCAAATGTTATAGATAATATTGCAACCACCTTATCATATCACAGATACTAAATTATCTATAATCCATTATATTATCTATAAACTATTATCTATAAGCCTCAACTTATCTACAAGCTACAGATTATCTATAAGATACACATTATCTGTAAGCTTAATTATCTATAACCTACAATTATCTGTTAGCCATTACCTATATGTTAATAGTTATCTACAAGGGCCCAAGGTCCATGCTCATTCTATAAATATCAGGTTCTATCTAACCTTTCCACACACCAATTCACACCTAAGTACACATTCATACATTCTCACCTTGACTCACATGTTTAGTTATATGTTTTTCTCTCTATATAATTGATGTACTTATTTGAGCGGCAGAGTCATTTGCTTTGTTTTGCAAGTGCCCCCTCTTAGCAAAGTCGATTCATCATCCGACGTGCAAAGTCTAGAGCCTACCTTGATCATGTCCACCCTGACATGATCTAAATCCATATTTTGGTAAAAACAATTACTAATTAAGACAAACAATATATTAAAATCATATGACAATAAATCTTAAAGATAGATGCAACTTCCGTGTCCAATATTGCAAATCATATGTAAAGTAGTCATACAAAAATATCTAAAATTTGTAACAAATAAATTCAAAATAAAAGAAAATAATTATAGTCGTGGTGCCACTTCAGGTTTAAGTTTAATCATTAACAATATCACATGAAAAATTAAAATAAAATCCAAAACTATAACCTAGAAACCCAAATATTTTCCACAAATGCATTAAAATGGACAGGAGAGAAAAATAATTTCACAGAAACAAACTTTGGAAGCATTTTCAAGATATTTGAACAATACAATTTTGTTTTGTTTTAGCTTGGTGCATTCAATCACTTGCAAATTCCATCAACTCATAATTATAAAAATAAATTTTGTAAGAACAAATAAAAAACACTACTAGAAAAATGACTTTTTACATCGATTATTGAAAAAATCGATATTAACAAAAATGTAGTGGCATATTCGTAAATAATATGAGTTTGTTAACATCGATTTTTTAAAAAATCGATGTTAACATGAGTTTGTTGACATCGGTTTCCAAAAAATCGATGTTGAGTTTCTTGTGAATAACATTGGTTTTATTAAAAAAATTGATGTTGTTGGTTTGTTGATTTTTTAATAAAATGATATCTAGCGCCCAAACCCTTCACTCCCGCTCTCACTCTCGCGGTGGTTGTGAAACTTTGGACTCACTCTCGAGGCGATGGTGAAACTTCGGTGTCACTCTCTCACTCTTGCTCTCTCACTCTCGCTCACTCTTCACTCTTGCTCGTGACTTCAAATCCTCGTCCTCATGTTAGTAGTGTTCTCGCACTAGTATATATGTTTGTTTCTGAGCAACTAAAGCTTTGTCTGTTCTTGGAAACTTAAACGTTGAATGTGTTGCTTTGTGATTTCTCTATTCTTGCCAACTATTTGTTTGCTAAAATGCCTAATCTGTGTATGACGATATTATGTTGTGGAGGGATGTGGATGTTGGGGGGGGGGGGTGGAGTAGGATTGGTTGTTCATTCTTGACTAATTAGTTATCTGCTTCTGTGGGTTCTGGCATTGTTCACATGTTTCTGAAGAACTTATCTTTGTTACTTTGTCTTCTCAATGGACTACTAGTATATTGGAAAGTGTATATTGAACATCCTTTGTTAGGTCAATTTTTGAAATCTGTATCTTATTTAATAATAAGATTACTAAAATATTATATATGTTCATCCAACACATATGAAACACATACAATTACATTTTATTCCAAGTGTTTCATCAATATTGAGGGATTTTTTTTATCACTGTCATTGTAGTGAAATGGTTAGACTTTTTTATCATCGTTTATGCAGAGACACACACAGGTTGATTTCTTCAAATTAACACAATATAATAGCAAATAATGATTAGTATCATTTTCTGTTTAATTATCAAATAGTGACAAACAGGGCTTCATTTGTGTATCTCTTTAATTTAGCTTCACCATTTTAAAATTATTAGTTGTTATGTTGTATGTGATTTAGAAATAATGGGTGAGGATCACCAAACTTTAAAGGGTATGGCAAAGACCATGATGATGATTAATAGAAAATCAAGTGACATCCTGAACATTTTTCACATTAAGGATCAAGTTAGAAATATTAATTATATTCTACATTATACATGACATTATTTAACAGACAGTATTGCTAATGTTAGTTTACTTTGAGTGTAGTGTTGTGCTGAAATAAGTATGAGTTTTGCAATTAGATGGAAAAATGAATTGGAAGACACGTGACATCTGATAGATGCTGATGGAAAAAGACATTTAGTAAAATATAACCAATGCCTTGAAAACCCTGGCTGGGTGGACAGAAATTAGAGATTACTACAACCTCTCAAGTAATCACCAAATTACCATAACACATTTCGAACAGTCAGTATTCCTTCTGACGGTATACAGAAGCACTTCTCAACCCCAAGTTTTTCCCAAGTGGCATAGCTTATAAAAACAAAATCTCAACTCAATAATCTTCTGAATCCTGCTCAACGAATACAAAGTTACTTGTAGTAGCTTGGTGAGTTATTTATTTATTTATATAATAACTATCTTTGCATGTCAAATTTTAATCAACATATACATATCTAACATAAACTTAATGTTTATTTCAAGATATCCCAAGTACTATGTACTATTTTTTGAAAAATGCAGGATTCACCCATGTGGATTTTGAAGGTACTGCACAATGCAAAATTGTGTACAATGATTGGAGGAAGAGTGCTAAAATAGGTGTTGGATGGAGGTCCTTTGTAAGTGAAAATGGTTTGCAAGCTGGGTATGAACTTGTGATGGAGTTCCCATATCCAACTTCCAACATTGTTCTATGATTCATGGTTCAATTGTAACTTATTTGTATTATAGTCTACCAAACTTTGAACACTTGTTTTATAACATCTTTTGGTTATCTATATTTATATGATGATGCTTTTCTTTTGTAAATAAACTTATGAACTAAACTTACAACATTATTATATTATATATATTACATCATGCAATCTTATTAGTTTTGGTTTTCATTTACTAAGTTTTACACAACTTCATCTTGTGTTAGATTGGTCTGTTTTTCCATTTGCAGGTTTAATTTGGGTAAAATTTAAAAAACAGATAGTATATTAAAAAAGTTAAAAAAATAAACATATGTTTTCTCAAAAATCGATGTTGATTTAACATATTTTACAGTTTTTATTTGTAAATTTCTTATTCGGCAACATCGATTTTTTAAAAATGGATGTTTTGGTGTTATGTTAACATTCATTTTTAAAACCGATATTAACGTTAATACTTTGAACGTTGGTAGTTTCGACATCATGTTGAATGTCAAAAAAATCGATGTCAAATGCTATTTTTCTAGTAGTGAAATGTTGAACCAATAGCATATCCGAATTAACTTTAATCAGTTTGATAATTAGAAGACAACCAAATTAGCCAATATTGAATTTACCGGAACTACATTGTTTAGAATCATGATTCAAAAGGTAAGAAGTGCAAAGTTCTCCAACTTTAATACATTAAATTATCATAACAATAAATTAAATAAATTTAATTGAATCCTAATAATTTAAATGTCAATGTAATTTTAGGTAAATTGTTCAATCTCATGAATTTTATTTCATAAAAATTTCATCCTATGAGTTTTATTTAATTTAATGATAATAATTTAACTGTTAATGTAAATTTAGGTAAATTGTTCATTTCTGTAAGGTAATTCAAAATTTCCCTAAAAATTTATGTATTTTAACACTAATGATTTAAGGGTTAATGTAGTTTCAAATAAATTGTTAATTTTCAATGATTTAAATGCAAAATACCCCAACTTTATTTCATTGAATTACTATAACAATAAGTTAAAGAAATTTAATTTAACCCTAATAATTGAAATATTAACGTAGTTTTTAGTAAATTGCTCATTCATAAAAACATGTCAATACAATGAATTTTATTTAATTTAATCAAATAATTAACTGTTAATATAGTTTTAGATAAATTGTTCATTCCTGTATTAAATTCAATCAAAATCCACCTACTTTAATTCATAAAAAAAATGTTAATCTCATAAATTTTATTTTATATATAAGTTTAGATATTTTATAACCATAATTTCTAAATTAATATATTTACTTATAGATATCAATGTATAAAAAAACTAAACTAGCATAAGTTAAAAATGAATGATGATTTGCTTAAAAAAATATTTTTTTGGAAAAGCTTAAAAATATATTTATGAAGTTTAGTTTACTCATTATTTTTTGTTTTATATAACATTTCAAAAATTAGTTAAGTCATGATTTTAAGCAAGAAAAATATATTTATATTAATTTATTTATATATGATATTCTTTTGTATATAATATTTCATATTATTTATATATAATATGAATGTATATAAGAAAATTTAAATTCATACTTATAAGAGAAAATCTTCAATATTTTTCATAAGTAAAAAAGAATATTAAATGAGAAATAAAAAATATTTGCATAATTTTTTTAGACATTAGTTTTACTCATACTTTATATGCTAGGTAAAATAAACGTTAAATAAATTATTTAAGTCTTCAGAAAGCTAGCAAGAAAAAAATATGCTTATATTAAATTATTAAAACAATAAAATTAACAAACTTATTCTAATTAACCCTAATAATTTAAGTGTTAATGTAGTTTCAAATAAACTGTTCCCTCATGTGAGTTAAACTGGAAATTCTCAAATTCATTTCATAAAAAATGTTCACCCCCTCTTCTTTATTTAATTCAAGCCTAATAATTTAAATGCTAATGTAGTTTTAGGTGTTTTTTCTTCTTTTAAAATGTTAAATTCTACAACTTTATTACATTATAAATTATTATAAAAATGAATTAAAGAAATTTAATTCACTCCTAATAATTAAAATTTAATTTTTATTTGACAAAAAAATTTAGTAAGAAAATTCTTCCCGTGAATAAGTATAAATTTCCTTTACTTAAAAAATATCCTCGTGTTTTCTTTAAATTTAACTATAATATGTATATTAATAAAAGTATACATGCATATCGAATTATAAAAGAACAAAAAATTGTTCATTTAAAATAAAATCTTGAAGAATTTATTTAACTGCAAAGATAATAAAAAATGAAAATAATTTGTTTAAAAATTAATCTTAGACACTAATTTTGCACAAAGATGATAATGATGATTATTCACTAAGTAAATATTTATTTATTTTATTGAAAATACAGGCTAAAAGACCTATAGCTATTTTATGAAAAAAAGAAATATATATTAAAAGAAAAATAACTATTTATGACTAATATATAAGCTATTTCTCGTTAGAACAATTTAAAAAGCTTCTCTGCAAAACTTTTGTAACATAAGTATTGATAAATAACTGATTGACTGTAATGGAAAAAGGGAAATTAAAAATAGATATATATGATCCAATTATTTACGTACATAAATAGTATCAGTTCATTATGTGTATAATATATATTGGGACTAAGTATCATTGTTTAGAAAATTGGAAAAAGGTATCTATATATAGAGATTGGAAATATTATTCTTGATACGTCATGCAGCTCTCCTTCCATCTTCGCCTTGCAATGTAATTTTCCAGTCGCAGACAGATTTCCAACTTTCTACTTCCAGAAAAGCTACAATCCATCACACTAACATGGTGGGATATGGTGCATGTAAAGAAACATTCCAGCCTTCATTGAACAAGAGAGGATAAACTAGAAACTGTTGTGAAAGAGACAAACTATATATTATCATGATTCTCCTTTTAATATAACTGAATTTTATTCACAACAACAAATTTAACAACATTCCACAAAGGAAAAAGGTAATTTCTATCATAAAAAAGTTCAATTGCTTAAGTAGCTTCTGTTACAACTTTAGTGGCCAAACCTTTTGTAGATCCCATTACTTTAGGAAGGCATTAACAACTATATATCTCCATTTTTCTTGTTAAATTTTAGTCCGAATGGCCTCCCACAAATGTGCTCCAACTCTGGTCCACATATATGTACACAGTCCAACCTTGAAAATCAAGTGACTAAACTCATTAAATTCATAAGAAAATTAAACATAGCCTTATAGCATAAGTATAAGTAAGATCTAATGTCCTGACATTTAAACAAAATTATCAACATATTCCCATGCTGCACACTTCTTTTGATAAAAATAACTTCACTTATAATTAATTTAGTGGAAAAAAGAGACAGAAAATTGAAAGACGAATGAGAAAAACATATAGAAAGTAGATATGCTTTCATGCTCAAACACGGTTTTAAACATTTGGAACTACAGAATTCAGCCTAATTTTTTAACCAATTTTTTATAAGAGAAATGAAAGCAATATGCTGAATTAGATAAGTTAATTCATTTCAGGTGAACTTGTATAACTATAATGCATTCATTGTATTGGCAGCTCATGCCAAGTTTGAATATCAGCTCAAATACCAAGGTAATGATAGAAGTATATATAAAGGGTTTACTTGGACTCAACATAAACATTGAATCTGAAACAACACTTAACTCAAAACTTTCGTCAGTTTTTGCCCACATTTTGTGTAGAAGTTTTTTCAATCAATTGCCAATAAATGTATGTCAAATATACCGGCACTTAACTGTTAAAGACTTTCCAAAGATTAAATAAAAAATATCAGTACAAGGCAATCTGCTGCATTAGCTACATCTCAAGAAGGTTCTTCATTAAATTATCAATGAATGTATGTCAGCTTAAAAAAAGATATCAGCATATGGCAATTACAGCCATGTTGTATGCCAATGTAGTGGTTCAAACAATAAGGATAAAAAAATAATTATAGGCCAAGTAAATGGCTCAATTGTAATGTTGATTAAAAAAAAAAGAACCAAATTAAATGACGAACCAATTGTTGTGGAGCCCAGTTGCAATCTTATCAAGCACCGATACCGACATGGCGTTTTCGATACGTTTTCGATATAGAATTTTGATACGTTATTTCAAAAATACTAATATTTCGATACATTCCCGATATGTCTTAGTATTAAATAATATTTTTTTATATAAAGTATATTTCATATATAATACATCTTAATGCAAATTAAAGAGAATAAAAATACAATAAAACCTATTATAAATATTGTTAACATTATTCTTTGAATTAAATTTTATATTATATCTCAGTACAGTAACTTCCATTGACCAGCATTGACAAATTGTTATTGGCATATGTTAATTTTAATTAATTAAAAATACTGACAACAATATGACAGGTGTCCATGTTAATTAATTAATTAATGTCATTTAGTAATTAAAAATCAGAGTGGCAGGAGTGGTAATTGAGGGAAACCTGGAGGCAAAAAAAGAGAGGGTAGCATTATTTGAAGTAAAGAAAGAGAGAGAAAGTAAGAAATAGAGAAAGGAGTGAGTGTCTGGTTACCAAGAGAGAGAGAGAGAGAGAGAAATAGAATGACGGCAGTGGTCATGGTCTAAGAAACACCGATACCGATATGGCATTTTCGATACGTTCCTGATACGAGACTTCGATACGTTACTTCAAAAATATTAATATTTCGATACGTTCCCGATATGTCTTAGTATTAAATAATATTTTTTTTATATAGAGTGTATTTCATATTAATAACACCCAAACTAATTAAGGGTGCATACATGAACAATGGAATGATGTAAATAGCAGTGCGTTTCCAGAATGGGTCAGGCTCAAAAGGAGAGTGTAAGGGGTGTGGTTATGAAATTGGAGAGTGTAAACAGAAGGGAACAACACTAGTTGAATAGAATAGGCCCAAACCCAAAAGCCTTGCCCAGTGGTGACATGTACAGGAAACCGTAGCCTCCCTATATAAGTGTTCTCTTTTCGGAGCCATTCTTTTTAGTTCTCATCCATTTCTCTCCTCTTCTAGCATCTCACTCTCCACCGATTCAGTTACGGACTCTCTTTCTCTTCGATTACCGCACAACACAGCGTCACCGGAGCTAGATCCGACCTTCTCGATCTCCTTGACGACGTCCATTCCCTCGACAACCTGTCCGAACACGATGTGCTTTCCGTCGAGCCACTCAGTCTTCGTCGTGCAGATGTGTGTTCGATACGTTGAATTTTTTTTAGGGCAATGAGAACCTCTTTGGAAAATTTACAAAAATACTCTTTGGAAATTTGATACGTAAAATGGAGTATCATACGCGTATACATATTGGATGTGTGTTCGATACGTTGAAATTTTTTTTTTTACGTATCCGTGCTTCATAGTTGCAATGAGAACCTCTTTTGTAAGTTTTCCTGATTTTGCTGGGCACTGGTAGACAAATTTCAAAGATAGAAAGCACAACTTCTGAGATATCTAAATTTCAAAAGAGCCATAGTTCACTATTAGCAATGCTGGATAGACAAATTTCAAAAGTGAATTTGCACTTCCAGATAAAAAAATACTATGAAAAACATTAAAAGTGTTTTCCTGATACCCAGCAAGGCTATTTAATTTGTTTTGTGTGTGTGAAAAAGAATGATAGGCTTGTTGTTACTTGGTAGAGTGATCAGAGGTAGTATCCTTGGTGGAGCAGGAAATAAATTTCCAAAAGCTTTACACGTGTAATTAGCTGGATAAAGTAATAATTTACTAAAGTTCCTGTATAGTTGATTTTCATGGAATATGAGATAATTATAGAAAATTATATCCTAATAAATTTAAAAGACCAACAGTGATTGTGAAGGAGACATGATATCTGAGGAACTTTATCTTCATCCAACACTGAATGGTCCCTCGGGTAAAAAACCTTTAAATAATATTTATTTTTTGAATTCAAGCGTTAAATAATAAGATAATTTAATTTAACTTAAAAAAAAATTAAAGGACATAAAAGTAACTAACCTTTAAATTTTTGGAAACATTTATTTATAACTTTTAATTATATAGATGCAAAGATCTTTATATTATTAATAATGCATGTAATTAATTTTTATAAAATTAATATAATTATGAATAAAATGCTATTATGTGGAAATACTTCAGGTTTTTGACAAGTTTAATAGAATTTGTATTATTAAATTTATAGACAAAGATAAAATGATGACATTTTGAAATTTTTGAAAGATTTTTTTTTTTACTAATTGAAGGAATAATGTTTAAAATGCACTTATAATGAGTGAAGAAAAAAAGAATATATACATAAAATATCTAACTGAGAGAGCTTAATAGGTATAAAATGTTTTTACCTTAATATAATTCTTTAAAATTGTTATTCGTAAATTTAATATATAATTTATATTTGGTATAATTATTTTTTAACACATAATTTAAAAGTTTAATAATATCATTTAATTTTTATAAATGGTTCAACTATCGATCATTTACTCTTAAAAAATTCATTTAGATTCTTTTTTTTATAGATGATTCAATTTGGTCTCATTTTAAACTAATTTTAGTCCTATTTTATAAATTTTTTTTTAGCAAATGAAAATAAAATAGGATCAAATTAACTTATGTAAAAAAAGTAAAAGACTTAATTCAACCTCCCAAATCCTTCAATGCTATTAATTCTCTAACATTTTCCTCATTCAGTGCTATCAAATAAAATTCATTTCTCTCATTTTATATCAATCCGCGGTACTATGTTTTTTTTTAAAAAAAAAAAAAGGAAAGTAATGTAATGTGCCTAATGTTCAGCCATTTTTTATTACGGAAGATAGAGTGTGTGGTAATTTAAAAAAGTATGTTATTCCCCGTTAGGGTCTGGCTTAGGTGCTTTCCCCTTCATCAATCAACAGTATAAAAAGTAAAAGAATGATAGGCATGTTGTTTCGTTGGTAAAGTTAGTGACCAGCGTAGTCACCTTGTTGGAGCAGGAAATAAATTTCCAAAAGCATGACACGTGTAATTAGCTGGCTAAAGTAATAATTTTGGGAGTTACGAAAGGTCCTTTATATCGTAAGTAATGGATAAAACATTCGATGTCTTTTAAGTGATGTGTCATGTGATCCTGTTAAAGAGAAAAATGAGAAGTGATGTGACACAATTGTCAAACAAACATGGTACATAAACTCAAACGCAATTGTCATATTGCAAAAGGACGGCATGTTTCCTCATCATACATGGTTGAACCATTCTATCATGTTTTGTTATATGGATCATTCAAGGTTCCATATGAAATTCATTCGGTACTCTACTAAAACCAATGCTCGGGGTAGAAAATTTTCAGTGTTTCATTAGTTGCAATTAAAAATAAGTTTTTGATGCCTGATACAATGGTAATCAATTAGAAGGTTTAGGTGATTAAAAAAAATCTTACACTAGGTAAAAAATAATATAATCATAAAATCGCATATAATTCTGTGTTCTTATTTACTTAAAATTGAAGGGATATCTATGCAACATTATTTTTCATTTATATAAGTTGTTAGATGTTAGTTTTAAAATTTACATCATATAAACTTTTTACACCGTCAATATATGATTATTTTTTTTCTATTTTTAATTCTCTATGTATTTTTTATTATATTTAGTTTGGTTTTCTATCTTTTTTGAAAAGTTAAATTTAGTCATTTATTTTTTTAACCGAGTCAAAGTGGACGTTGTGAAACAATGATTATATTTTGATTTTAGCATACAACTTTAAACTTTTTGTTTGATAATTCGAAACATGAAACTTGTTCTACTAGAATCACACTAATGAAAACTATAAAAATTAATTATCATTTGAACCAAATAAATTCTAAACATGATAAAGATCACTTATAAAGTGAAATCATCGAGTAATAAAAAAATTAAAAAATCTAATTATATTCATATTTCTTTTTGAACATGAGACTCATTATTCATATGATTTTTATTATGTTTATGATTTTTTTTGTTTGAACATTAATTAAATTTCATATTTTACAGGTAAGTGAATTTAATAAAAAAAATCAGGTGTTGAATCATTAAAAAAAATTATGTGTTAAAATAAATAAAAAGTTAATTTTAACTCACTTTTTAAAAGTTCGAAAATTTTTGGACGAAAGAATGCGGGTCATATCAAGTACAATAAGCTAACACAAGTCATGAAGGGCCAAGTATCCAAGTCTTCTCATAGGTAAATTTATTACATGCATGTTAGGTGGAGGTTGCAACAAATCCATGCAAAAACATCTTTTGGGCTGGCAACCACGTGTTTAGATGCAAATATTTACTAATTTACACACTTATTTTTTTAAGAGTAGTTTGTAAATAAGTTATACCATATTAATATTTAGTTGTCATATTAACACACTCATACTAAAAAAATAAGTTGTGTATATTAACATATCCCATAAGCATAATCTATGATAACGAACCTACAGTGTCAAAGGGTCTCACACCCCCTATTTTTTTTAAAATCCATAAGTATTTTTTTACAAAAAAATTATAATTTATTCCCAATTTTTGTATTTTTGTATATTAACATATCATACATGTATTTTTGTATTTATTTCTTTTATATTTAAATATTTGAACTTATGGTTTCAATTTTTATAATTTATTCCCACTTTTTCAGGATCCTGGATAAGTCACTAATAACATATACATGTTATTTTAATATGAATGTGTTATTAAGTTACATAATTTATATATTTTGAAATAATCTATAGTTATAGTTTATTAATGCACCTAAACTAAAAAACAAGTGTATAAATATACTTTAGTAAACTTCATATTTATATATAGGAGAGATTAATTAAGAGTTATCCATCATTTTTATTATTTATTTTCTTAAAATTTAATTATTTTAATAAATCATTAATCTTATCTATTGGCAAATTTTTAAAAATAATACAATTTAATTAAATAATTAGCAAAAGGGGGCGATTTCAACAATATTTAGGCATTTGGGGTCACCAAACACGCCCTG
>CM023949.1:19959883-19999836 GCA_013407115.1 Glycine latifolia | reverse complement strand
AAAAAAAGGGCCACAAAAACATCATTTTTTTGTAGTGTATCATAATAAATATAAAAACAGTGAAGCGTTTAAAACTACATATAGGCAAGAATAGAACATACATGTAATAATGATTTGGTAAAGAAAAATGAAAGCAACTTCACCGTCTACGTTATAAAAGGAAGAAGCTTTGCGTTAACCTCCTTAATTACTATAACTGCATTAAACTATCTGATATACAAAATCATACGATTTGGAATATATATCTGCTTAATGTAGACTTTAATAAAATAAGAGAACCAGATCTTCCTCAATTTTAAAATCAGTTATAATACATTAAGTTGACTCTTGATCTTGAAATTATAATAACATATTAATGTGTTACTAGTGGGAATATTTTAATGACATGTTGCCACAATTAAAATCATAAAACCTGCATACTCTACTTTTTAAAAATAAACCCATAGCCTTTGAAAAAATCAATCTTCAAAAGCACGTTTCAGTAACGAGTTGTTTTAATTTTGCATATACTTCCTACAGAAACCCTTTTATAACTCTCACATTCGTAACATCATTTTTTTTTATCTTACCTTTCTTTTCCTATCTTTTCTTTTTATGGTTAAAAAAAAAGTTATATGCTAAATGTTAGGAGAAAACAAAATAGGAAACTGTTTACTAATAAACAATGAGAGTGTTTATCTCATCATTATCTAATTTTTCAACAATAATAAGATACATGCATCCATCTTCACCCGTGTGTATATGCTAAATGAGTTACACCAAAAAAATTGCTAAATAAGTTCATAAATTAACTATTTTCAATTATAGAAAACATCATATTCCGAAATGTCAAAAACTTTTTATCAAAAGATTTTTTTTTTTTTTACTTGAATGGCAGCGACAGGTATTCCTCCTCAACTTATGCGGTTGCAGTTCTCCCTCTAATCTTGGTTTGTCAAAATTCAAGTAGTTTCTGCGTATGCCCTTCCTTTGATTCTACAATTGGGGTATAGTGGCATGAAATCAAATAATTACAATTATCAAATTAATCAAAAAAGTTCATGAAGTAATTTAAACCTTACAAAGGCAGAAAGACATCTCTTGCAAACACATCATTTTGTGTCTCATTAATTCTCTCACAATGATCTTCATACAAATGACTACTCAAATGAAAAATTCTAATTGCATGTGATTTGGAGGTTCAGATTCCTTTGATTGTAGCATATGAGAAAAGGCTATCAATGTATTGTTACTCATAAGACAACAACACAAAGTGAAAAAATCAAATGCAGATTTGAAGGTTCTAGAGTACCTTTTTATTTCCAATTTGTTGTATTTATTGTCCCTTAATTAGTCCTTCTAAATGTCATTTTTTTGCTGAATTTTTAAATGTCAATTGTTAAGGAACAAAAAACTGTATTAAATTGTCTTAATTTGCTTTTAGTATGAAATTGAAGGACTCAAAATAAAAGAAATGTAAGGGTTAGTATGAGATGGAAGGCAAAAAAGAGGGAGAAAATAAGAACATGTGGAAAATTAAAGGCAACACCTTTCTTCAACCTCTCATATAAATGAATTGCCCATAATATCATTTTTTTCCTAGCACATGCTCTGCGTTGTTAATTACCTAACAAATGTTATCGATCTTTTAATCAATCCATGCATGAGAACAATTAATGTTGACGAAACCTCTTAAAAGCTGTCTCTGCAAGAATTGTGAAGCAAGGTGAACCTATCTTATGGAAAATAGAACAATGTGTTCATACTCATACCAAAGGTATAGGCGTATAGCTGAGGAAAATTTTGTTTCCCAACAAATTAAATCGTCTTTATCACAGTTCCTTTTCACTAACCAATCAAGGAATTCAATTTTTTAATAATTGACTCAGAACTTATATGTTATAAATAGATTTCACTTTTTATAAACGTATATATCAACTTAGTGTAAAATAGAGCACGTGCAAGTTACACATGCTATAATTTTAGAAGCGTAATCAGAATAATAAAACAGGATTTTTTTTTAAAATAATAAAAATCTTTATATATAAACATAACATTATGCACGAGTGTATTATCAAATTTACTCTAAATAAGAGAAAAACCAAAAGACGCTAATGAAACTGTTTTTACACCTAAGGTCGTAGGCAGAGCCCTGGCTGCCGCAAGGCGAATGAGGGCAGGCGGCAGCCTCAGTTTATATTGTTAAATTTTATATATGTTTTTTTTTAATTTTTTTAGTTTAAAATATTTGATAATAAATTTTATTATATTATATTTACTTTATTTATTAGTGAAATTATATAATTTGAAATATGTATATACATAAATATTGTCATAAATTATTTAAGAATTAATACTCATTTAAAATGTTATTTTTAGGAAACATTTAAAATATTATAACAAAAATTCATTTAAATTTACTATAAATCCATGCCAAAAATTAAGTTTTAGTGACCATTAATATGATGTTATTGGTCTTGTCATTTTTTCACCCTAAATTTAAAGGTAATAAAAATATACTATCAAAATAAAATAGAGTAAATTATACTTACACCTTATATGTTTGGCTCAAATTTAACCTGATATTCTTCCATTTTTTTACATTACTTTTACCTCCTTCTATTAACGTTATTAACTAACGTCAATTGAAATATATCATCAGACAAAATTGCTCTTATATTTAGTTTATTAACTATTAAAAATTTTCAAATCAAACTGCTTTTTTTTTTTGCCAAGCATTCAAATCAAACTACATTAAAATAGAATAATGTATATTGATGTTAGAATTTAATTAGAATGTAGAGAACAAATTATATTATCATGGAATTATATGACTTGTCATGTATAATATTTGGAGTGCGTCGCCTAGAAACAGATGGGGGAACAAAAGTGGTGGTTGGCATAAATGGATCATTGCGAAGTCAATCCCTCCGAAGATCAGGACGATGCAGCAGAAGAGGCAGCTTTTAATTTCAAGGAGCAAAGAGAAGAAAATGTGAATTAATTTTGATGCATATGAAGACATTCTAGTGAAGACGAGAGATGAAATTATTAAAATATTTGCTGTAGATGAGTATCAATTAATAATATTATATTATTTTTTATCATCAATTAATAATATTATATTATAGATTATTTTAAATGAGATTAAAAATAAGATTGATTATCATTCAATAAATAACTCGTTGAAAAATTATTATCCACAGTTAGAGAATTATAAATTTATTATCTCATTAAGTAAATTTACACTCAATAACTCTCTCTCATCTCTCAGAACTCTAGAAAATTGACAGAAATCCTCTAAGATTAATTAAGGTTTTTACATGTCAAGCTACGTTCATAGAGGATGAATGTCAATTCATGTATATCTTTGACAATTTATTAAATTTTATCTACTAAAAATGCTATAATTTATATCTATATGTATTAATGTTCTATAATGTTTCATCAATAGGAATTAGAAACAACTTATATACATTTTATAGTTATAGTTGTTAATTGTGTGAACCACATTATTTTAATTTCTTCATTCATATTCATGAAATTAAAATTAATGGTTCTAATATTTAGTATGTGATAAGACAATTATGATTGACCTTTCTTTTTCTAATTTTCTTTGAATTTCGTTGAACAAAAATATTTATATTTTATGCATGAAATTTGAAATTTGAAATTGTTTGAGGGCTTTTGCTTCTTGTTATAACTAGAATAACATTCAAAAGTTTGTATGATTTCATGAACAAATTTAAGAAGATTTAGAAATCTTATTTCGTCATAAAACCTTCAATGCTCGAAAACTTTCAAGTCAAATTACTTTCACATGGAGAATCCTTTGTAAAAAAAAAAAAAAAAATTGGGGCCTTGAAGGTTTTATGAGCAAATAAGATTTCTAAATCCTCTCAAATTCGTTCGTGAAATCAAACAAATTTTTGAATGTTATTCTAGTTATATAACAAGGAACAAAAGCATTCAAAGAATTTCAAATTTTATGCATAAAATATAAATGTTTTTTTTTCAATGAAATTCAAAGTAAATTACGAAAAGAAAGGGCACTATGAATTGTTTTATCACGTACTAAATATTAGAACCATTAATTTTAATTTCATAAATATGAATGAAGAAATTAAAATAATGGGGTTCACACAATTAACATCTATAAAATGTATTTAACCTGGCCTTGATATCAATTGATGAAATATATATATACATGTTGGGTATAGCGATAACATCTAATAAATTATCAAAGACATGAATTTGCATTTATCCATGAATGTAGCTTGACGATAGAAATCCTTAATTAACTTTGAAAGGATTACCGTATACTTTCTAGGTTTAAAGGAACGTAACTAAGAGAGAGACAAAAGTGTAAATTTACTTAATGAGATAACAAATGAGATAACAAATTTATAATTTCCTAGTAGTGACTAGTGACCTCTCAATGGGCTATATGCTAAATGATTGGCCAACTCATTACAAGGTTAATTTTACCTTTAATTTCATCTAAAATAATCTATATTCCACATATGATAATTATCATATATTCAATTGTCGATGATACTAAAAACTTACCTAATATTATTGATCGATACTAATTTAACACAAATATTTTAACAGAATGTTTTTTAACAGTGATAGTTTTTATCACCACTACTATATTAAAAATACTTATTTTGAAGGTTCAGTAGCATAAATGATCCACCGGTGGGGAAGTAACAGTACTGCTATAATAGATAATTTTAAACCGTTGGATGTAATCTGAATAGTCAGGTTTTAATATTATTATGTTCATGATGAACAAGAATGTCCAACAAGGATTGCCAGTTATTCATGTATGATCAGACTCTCTCTCTCTGAAGGTATTTAATGAAATGGAATACCTCAGGGAAGAAGATCACAATGCTAGAAACACCTCAATTGGCGTGGGTGTGTGCACTGTGTGAATGGAAAAGAGAAAGTCAGAATCGTATACCTTATTCTCTGAATGTAGCTCTATTTATAAACACAGACTTGGAAGTTATTTGTGGAGATACCCTCACGATCTTGGCCGACATATTCGGTTAGTTGAGACAACGTTCTCTTTACTGGTGTTGGCTGAAAGGGTGAATTAACTTAGTCTTGTATGGGTTTCTTTTCTAATTGGGCCTACCTTTACTATCCGTAACAGATGCCCCCAGCCCGATTATCAAGCATTCTGGATGACCGGGATGCACCGTTTGGTAGGCCCGTTCTATGTTTGAACCAGCAGTTCCATGCCGAGATGTCTAGCCCGGCCTGGAATGTTCATCTAGGGCGGGGTTCTTGTCTGTGTTGATCTTGTGGTACGGCTATTGCCGGGTTGCCCCTTGTTGCTTTTTCAACAGTAGCTGATTGGCCGCTACCATCTTCGAAAAGTGAAGCATTTTTGTCCTTGTCCAGATATTGGAAGTGACACATATCCCGATCATTTAATGCTCTGTCATTTCTTTGCACGCTTTAATCATTTCCCTTCTACAGAAATCTAACGCTTTTACCCCCGCGTGTCTTTTCACATCCATCAGTTACCTACTCCAAGCGTTTCGTATTTTGCCGGTTACTTTCCTGTTTGGCTTTATATGCATTTTCTTCTTTGTCCCTTCTTTGAGCCTCATTCAGTTCCCTAACATTCTCTGCTCGTGTTATTGCTTTTGTGCTTACGCTCTCGCTCTCCTTTCCACTACTCATATTTCTCCAGGATTTTTCTCCCATTCCAGGTATCTTGCACTTCTCCTTTCATGTTTGTTTTTCATTACGTCTGTTGCGATTTATTTTGGTTTCCATCTATTGCTTTTGGTTTACTTGTTCTTGAGTTACTTCCGTCTTTCATCCATTTTCGCTTCTCCCTCTGATTTGCTTTCGAGTCTCTTCTTTCTTTATTTTGCGCATTGAATTTCATTTTAGTCTTCTACAATGGAATTCACTCCTGAAGAGGAAGCGCGGATACGCAGAACTGTCCCCCCCCGATCTGCCTTCTGGTTCTTTGGCCTCCCTCTTCCAGAAGAGGAACAAGAAAAGACCCCTTTGCGCTCCCCTTCTGGTCCTGGTAATCCTAAAACTAGTCTCACCAAATCCCCAAATCCCTCAAAGTTAGGGTTACCAACTCAACTAGGGTCTAGGACATCATTAAGATTAGCAGAATCTGGGGTGCCCCTTGGAGGTTCCGTATCTTCTAACATTGCCCCCTTAGGTTCTTTAGGATAGAGTAATGTGCCGGGGCGTCATTTTGAGACTCGGTTTGAGCCCTGTTCCAGATGTCTTGATGAATTTTTGTACTTTGCAAGTATTGGTCAAGATAACTGAGCCGAAGCTTTGCTTGACTCGTGTTGGCATAACCCGATTGTTGTTCCTAACCCTATTCCAAACAGGACCGGGGTTCCCATCTCGACTCTTAACTCGGAATCTGTTACCGGGGTATCGACTTCTCACAAAGCTACCCCGGCATTGGTTCGAATTTTGTCAAATTTTGACCATTTCCCTAGGTATTCTTTACTAATTGTTGTTTTTTTTTGTTTTTTCGTAGGTAATTATGGATATACGTGCAGTGGAAGTAGTCGAGGAGTCTCCTTCTGCTGGGTCTCAATCTCAACTTCCGTCCCCCGTCTTAGCTGCCAAGTACCCTTGGGTTACCCACGAGGTGTTACGTAATACCTCAGTCCTGGATCCGGGGAGTGTTGCCATGCTTCCTGTTGGGAATCAGGAGGGTTTTAGCATCCGTGTTCCCAATCCGGATGAGCCCATCTGCTCTACCCGGGAAGGGGACGATCCTGACTTTTTCTTGTTTTACAGGGATGTAATGACTCGCTTAGGAGTTCGCTTTCGCTTTTCTGATTTCCAGATCCAAGTGTTGGATCACCTTCATGTTGCCCCTTCCCAAATTCATCCCAACAGCTAGGCTTTTATGCAAGCCTTTGAATTTCTCTGTCGAGAACTAGGGGTCCCTTGTACTTATTCTTTATTCTTTTATTTATTTATTGTGCATACCGGTCGGTTGGGTAAGAAGCCTGCCAATAGGAAGGGGTGGGTCTCACTCCGAGGTCACAATGATCGTAGGCTCTTTGCTGTGTATGACGAATCTTTTAAGGGTTTTAAGGATAAATTCTTTAAAGTTGTTGCTGAGCCCGGCCGCCAACCCTTTTTTCTTCGTTCTCCGGATTCTCATGCCGGGGCATGGAACTTTCCTTTATATTGGACCTATGCCCATCATGACCTCCCTCCATCTTCCTATCGTATTGATGAGCCCGGGCTGTCGGACTCCGATGCTTCCTCCGTGACTCGGATAGTTTCATATAAAGAGTCACACGGTCTTCCTGACATAGCTTATTATATCCGCTATGGTTAGTTTAGGCTCCTTTTTATGTTGATAGGAATAGAAAATGCCTTTATTGTGATTATATTGTTCAGTATTTGACATGTTGTTGCATTGTTTTGCAGTTGTTGAGATGGAAGCTGCTCGAATCCCGGGATCTTTGTCCCCGGCTGCTGAACCACTAACTCGGCCTCCTGCCAAACGACCCCGGATTCCCCTGCCTCACCATTTAAACGCCATTAAGACGAGGAAACAACGGAGGGTAGCAGGAGTTAAGGCTAAAGGCAAGGATATTGATTCTGTCCCAGCGGCGGCCTCCTCAGATCCGGCGCCTGAAGTTTCGCTTTCCTCAGATCCTATGCCTGAGGTTTCGCTTGCTGAACTTGGGCCCTCTGCTGTTGATGCGATCCTGGATCCTCCAGTCTCTGGAACCTTGGCTCTTGTGATGTCCGAGCCGTCAGATTCATACATTCAATTGGCGCCCCGATCTCTCTGGGAAAGGGGTGTCACTCAAGAATTTTTTAATGTTGCTCGGGCACCGAGAAGATTCTCTGAGCTGGTGCTATTCTCTAAGGCCGAGATGAAAGAACTCAGTGAAATTGAGTTGGCAGTGCTAAAAGGTGCCACCCTGGTTGAGAGTCTAGCGTCTTTAAACACCAAGGCTTGCAAGGTGGCCGCCGAGCTTGAGGCCTCTCGGGAGGAAAGCAAACAGCTGTAGGAGGACATTCTTTTGGCTTGGAGTACTGCGGCCAGGGAATTGGAGGCTTCCCGTGCCGAGCTCGAGGCATCTCATGCCGAGCTCGAGGCATCTCGTGTCGAGCTTGAGACATCTCGGGCCGAACTTGAGACATCTCAGGCCGAAATTGAGGTATCTCAGGCTGAGACAGAGAAAGCACAAGAAGCAGCGACCAAAATGGCATCTGACGTTTGTGCCATCCGGGGCAAATATCGCAATGCTTTTGATCGCTGCAACAAAATGATTAAGTTGCACGACAAGAAGGTAAAGGAGTTAGCCGAGACGGAGGCCGAGCTCAACTATGTGAGGTCGCAGCTTACCGGGTCCTTGGAGGCTTCCTTCAATAATGCCCTGGAACAAATCTGTTTCTTGAACCCTGGGATTGAACTGAACACTTCAGGTATGCATTTTAAATCATACATTGGTGGCGGCGAGCTGTTGACTCTTTCTTCCAGTGAAGATTCAATGGAGGTACAAGATCCAGTGGAAGATGAGCCAACTTTAGCGAACCCATTTGAAGAAGTCCGACCCTGGGGGGATGACTAAAGGGCCGGGATGCCAGTTTCTATTTGTATATTCTTATTTGTATATATTTGTCGGGTTTGTTCTCGGCTTTCTTTGTGTGTTCATACAATTTGCTTTTATCTTATTGTGTTCTGGCCAGAATCACTATGTTTGCATGCTTTATTATATATTCATTTGGCTTCAAATAACCAAGTATAATATCGACCGAGCTGGACGTCGGTATGTCATTCTCGGTAAAATGTGTCCCGGTCTGTATCCTATGACGGCCAAACATGTAATAATCGCTAATTGATTATATTAACCTGATCAGGGTTTGATTACACGTTTAGTATTGTTTAGGATAATAGATATTGTGCTGAGCACGCTATATATGACTTCCTTGTGGAAGTAAATATTTATTAATACTTTGAAATAACTACAAAGATTCATGATCTCAATGAAATAGGTGTGTATGAGCAACGAGTGTCTAACTAATCGACCTCGGCTCATACTCTCAATTAAAGAGAAACATATGAATTGTAAATTCAAAGAAAAAGCTAAGCACTCATGTCGTAATGAGTCCTTATTAGGAGTAATAACTACTTTCAGCCGCGCATTCTAGCTGTAATATATCTTTAACTTGTCCACGTTCCAGGTGCTTTTTATCGCTTTTTTATCAAGAGTCTCCAAAATGTATGCCCCCTGTCTGAGGTTTTGTGCTATCCGGTATGGCCCTTCCCAGTTAGCTACTAACTTTCCATTCGGGCATATCTGTTTCTGATGTCTGCTCTGCGTAAAATTAAATTGCCTTCCTCAAAGCACCTTGGTCTCACCTTTTTGTTAAACTTTTTGGCCGTCGCCTTTTTCATAGCTAGATCCCGGTGATGTGCCTTAACCCAGACCTCATCTATCAATTCTAGCTCGGCGGCCAATGTTTCATTGTTGGTGTCTTCTCCGTCATGGAGTGCATGCTTCCTTCTCCAGGACAGTTGGCCAATCTCCATGGGAATTATTGCTTCGCAGCCATACGTCATTCTGAAAGGGCTCTCTTGGGTAGATGTTTGGGTTCTAGTCCAGTGTCCCCACAAGACATAATATAACTGCTTTACCCAACTTGAGCCGACTTCGTGCATGCGTTTCTTTAGTCCATCTAGAATGACTTTGTTTGCAGCTTCAGCTTGTCCATTGGATTGTGGATGTTCTACTGACGAGAAATGGTGTTTGATGTGGAACCCAACCATCATTTCCTGAAACCGTTTATCAGTAAACTGAGTTCCATTATCTGTGACAACTTTAGCCAGAATCCCAAACCTTGATATTATACTTCTTTCAAAAAATTTCTGAACTCAGGCCAAGGTGATGGTGGCTAAAGGCTTGACTTCAATCCACTTGGTAAAATAATCAACGGCGACTATTAGCCATCTCATTTGACCTTCAGTAGCCCTAAAAGGCCCTAGAAGATCCATTCCCCACTTGAAGAAAGGCTAAGGGGCGAAAATTGACGACAGCTCGGCGGGAGGAGACCAAATGATCTTGGCGTGTTTCTGACAATTGTCGCACCTTGTTACGTGATTCGTGGTGCCAATGTTCTGTTCGTGATGAAAATGAATGTCCAGCAAGGATTGTTAGTTATTAATATATGATTAGACTCTCTCTCTCTGAAGGTATTTAATGAAATGGAATACCTCAGGGAAGAAGATCATAATGCTAGAAACACCTCAATTGGCGTGGGTGTATGCAGTGTGTGAATGAAAAAGAGAAAGTCAGAATCGTGGCGTCTGCTTTCATTGTCGGCCAATAGTACCCAGCCCGGAGGGCTTTCATTGCCAAGGCTTTTGCCCCCATGTGCTGGCCGTTAATGCCTTCATGTATTTCGGACATGACGTATTCGAATTGGTCTGGTCCTAAGCATAGCAGCATTGGGGTGTGTAGGCCTCGCCGATACAGTTCGCCATCTACTATGGAGTACAGGGCTGCATCCCGGACTAATTTCTTGGCCCCAATCCCGTCGTCTGGTATTGTTCCTTGTTCTAGATAACTGATAATAGGTTTTCTCCAGTCTTTGGCTGCTGAGATCATCATGACACAAGTAGGCTGGGAGATTTCTTGTTGAATGACCGTTCTATGATTTCCCGTGCCTTTAGTACTCGCCAGTTTTGACAATATGTCGGCCCGAGAATTTTCTTCTCTAGGAATGTGGGTAACCACCACCTCGTTGAACTCGACTATAACTTCCTTAACTTTATTCAAATATTTAATAAGTAAAGGACCTTTGGCTTGATATCTCCCTTCAATTTGCGTTGTGACAAGTTGGGAGTCGGTGAACACGGTTACCTTCTGTGCCCCGTGTTCCTTCATCTGCATCAACCCGACTATTAGTGCTTCGTATTCGGCTTGGTTGTTTGATGTTGGGAAATTGAGCTGTAGGGATTGCTCAATGGTTACTCCTTCCGGACTCTCGATTATGATGCCGGCTCCACTTCCTTTAGTGTTGGATGAACCATCCACGTACAATTTCCAGATTTCCATGTTGCCTCCATATGCCGGGGTTAGCTCTACCACGAAGTCGGCCAGAGCCTGGGATTTGATGGCGTGCCGGGCTTCGTATTTTATGTCGAATTCGGATAACTGGATAGCCCAGCTCATCATTCTGCCAGCCAGATCCGGCTTGTGGATGATTTTCCGGATTGGTTGATTAGTTCGGACTATGATGGTGTGACCTTAGAAATATGGACGGAGTCTTTTGGCAGTTATGAGGAGTGCAAACGCAACTTTTTCCAACTTTTGATACTGCAACTCCTAGTTTTTAAGAGCCCAGCTTACGAAGTATACCGGTGATTGGGACTTATTGATTTCTCTGACTAATACGGCGCTTACCACCTCTTCCCCTACTGACAGGTAAAGGATAGTGTTTCACCGGGCTCCGGTTTTGACAATACTGGAGGAGAAGCTAGACACTTCTTAATTTCCTGGAAGGCTGCTTCGCACTCCGGGTTCCATGTGATGCGGACTTCCTTTTTCAAAAGGCGAAAGAAAGGAAGAGCTTTTTCTGCTGATTTTGGAAGAAAGGGTGTTAGCGCGGCTATCCTTCTTGTTAACTGTTGAATTTCTTTTCTATTGGCCGGGAACTGCATGTTTAACATGGCCTTGCACTTATCCGGGTTCACCTCTATCCCCCTATGGGTCAACATGAACCCCAGGAACTTCCTTGCTGTTACACCAAAAGCACATTTGAGTGGATTTAACCGGATATTGTGTGCCCTTAGTCTCTGGAAAGTCTCTTCTAGGTCATGTATATGATTCCCGGTCACCCTCGTCTTTGCTATCATATCGTCTATGTATACTTCAATGTTGTGGTCGAGTTGTTCGCCAAAGACCTTATTCATCATACGCTGATATGTAGCCCCGACATTCTTTAGTCCAAACGGCATCACATTGTAACAGTAATTAGCCTCACTTCCTCTGAATGCTGTCTTCTCTTGATCTCCCGGGTACATGGCAATTTGATTGTACCCAGAATAAGCATCCATGAATGACAATAACTTGAACCCGGATGAATTGTCTACTAATTGATCAATACTCAGCATCTGGTATGAATCTTTAGGGCATACCTTGTTCAAGTCGGTGTAATCTACACATACTCGCCATTTCCTGTTGGATTTCTTAGCCATTACCACATTGGATAACCAGGTGGTGTATTGGATTTCTCGTATAAAACAGGCTTCCAATAATTCGGTGATGTGCTTTTCTAGCGCCTGTTTTCGTTCCGGGCCAAGGTTTCTCTTTTTCTGGGCTACCGGTTTTGAACCGGCATACATAGACAATTTGTGGTAGCAGAAGGTTGGCTTTATTCCGGGAATCTTGGAGGCTTTCCATGCAAACACATCTTGATTATCTCGGAGGCATTTTGTGAACTTGGCTTTGACGGCTGGATCAGCGATCTTGCCTATCTTCGTGATTTGGGTCAGCTGACTTCCTATCTGAACCTCGTCAAGCTCGTCAATCGGTTCCGGCCTCCACTCTTCAATGTCCTCTCTCACATCAAGCTCCACCAAATTTATCAATTTTTTAGGCCGGCAATGATCAGCTTCGCGTCCCGCCCGGTCTCCTTGGCGGATTCGGGGTAGTGAGGATGGGCCGCCCTCACTTTCCTTTACAGAATTGTAATAGCATTGGCGGGATTCTTTTTGATCCCTGCAAATGGTGATGACTTTGCTATTGCCTCCTACCATCTTCAGCTTCTGGTGCTTGGTGGACACCAGCATATCCCACTTGTGAATGGTTGGTCTTCCAAGGATGACATTGTATGGTGAGGAGATGTCAGCTACAATGAACGTGACTCTTTCTGATTTGAAGGCCTCCCTTGTCCCTAGCGTCAGTCGGAGGTCAATGGAGCTTTTGATGCCGGTATTCTCACCATTGAAGCCTATTAACATAGTTTTGCATGGCTTCAGATCTTCCTCATCCAAATTCATTTTCTTGAAGGCGCTCCAAGAGATGATGTCGGCTGAACTGCCGTTGTCAATGAATATTCTCTTAACTCGGCAGTTAACAAGTGTCCCGGTTATTACTAGGCCATCTGCATGGCCGGGCACCACGTCCTTCATTTCGTCCTCTGTGAAGTAAAGTAGGGGGAGCTCGGCCTTTATTCCCTTTGAACTTGGGTTGATATTTTATTGAAAGGACTTCTTTGAGATATTTTCTCCGTTGATTAGCCGTATCTCCTCCACCTTCCATGGCTCCGGAGATGACATTGCATTCGAACTCTGGTTCCATGAACTCAGCGTCATCATGTTTATTTCTTTTCTCATCCCGGCTCTTTTGTGGTTGGGCTTCATTCTGTGTGGCTTTCCGCTTGTTGCCCTGACCTTGGGTTTTGATCACATATTGCTTCGGCTTGCCTTCGTGGATAAACTTTTCTATGGCATCTCGTAGGTCCCAACATTGATCCGTAGTGTGGCCGGGCCCGTTGTGGAATTTGCAAAAATGAGAATAATCGAGTCCGGCCTTCTTGAAAACTAGACGAGGTCGATCTACCTTTTTCATGTCGGTTAAAGTGACTTCTCGCCATACTTGAGCTCGAGATGTATTTAGCGGAGTATATTTATCGTACTTGGTTTCGTATCTTCCTGACCTGAAACCGGGATCAGGGTTTCGGCCGGGGTGGACATTTCCCTAGTGATGTCGGTTTCTTGGCGGGGAAGGCTTCCTCCGAGGCTCTCTAGGGACCATGTTGGCAATCTCCATTTGTTCCAATTCCAAGTATTTCTTGGATCGCGCTCTGAATTCTAACAGAGACTTCACTGGATCTTTGTATATTGACTTGGCTAATCGTGACGATCCATTAAGCCCAGCTGATAGGAGATGCACATGCACCTTCTCTTTCAAACCTTGTACATGTAAAACGGCCTCTTTAAAGCGGTCTAAGTAGCTTTGCAATGTCTCTTCGGGCTGTTGGCATATCTTTCCCACTGCGAACTCGGATTTCGGCTGTTTTTTGCTAGTTGCAAAATTCAACAAGAATTTTTGGCCTAAGTCTTCGAAGTTTCGGATTGACCATGGCGGTAATGTGTGGAACCACATCTGAGCAGCGCCAGACAAAGTAGTGACAAAAATTCGAGAGATTATGGGTTCGTCAATACCTCAGACACACATCTGCATATCGAACTAGTCAATGTGCACTTGAGGATCTTGGCTCCCATCATATTTTGAAAGAAAAGAGCCATCAAAATCTTCAATGTATTGCACATTAACAATCTCATCAACGAAAGAACTATTATTCTGTTGTCCCCATCGATATTTCCTCCGGTATACACCACCTTTTATTCTGGGCTGGTGTACGGTTTCGATAGCCGGGATCTGACCCTCGACTAGCGTTTGCATACAGGCACATGTTGGGTTATCAGTATCGTGATGTTCCGGATCATCATTCCGAACCTGATAATGGGATGATCCTCCAACTTCAAAATGACCAGCTGGCCCCAGCATTTCGGCATGCATTGTTTGATTTCCAACAAATGCCGGGATCGGGTTGGTTTGACGAATTCCATTGAATACTGGGATCTAATTGGCTTGACGAAGCGCATCTGAATGAGTGAACTGTTCGTGGTTCTCTCCTTGAACCGGGCTCTCCATATTTCTTATACGTCGCTCTAGATATTGTATGCGTTGCTGCTCTTCGTGCCTCCATTTTGCACTGCGTTCTTCAATTTGCATCAACACGTTATGAACGTCCTCTTACCGTTGAAGAGCATGTCGTTTTTCAAGGTTTTCGATCTGGGATAAAATGGAATTGAGAGCGTTATGGATGAAACGCTCGGTGGATTCTTGTTCTCTCACAGCCGGTGGATTGTTTGGCAGAACCATTCTTGGCTGAGCAGGAGATGAAGCGGTGTCTGAAACTACATCAGTCACATGCACAACTTCATGTGGAACTACTTTAGCAGGTAGTTCCTGTCATCCTTCTATCGGGTTGCTTCTCGTATTCACCATTGTGGATTGTGGGAGTTGAACTTTAACGTTCCCCACAGACGGCGCTAATGTTCTGTTCGTGATGAACAGGAATGTCCAGCAAGGATTGCTAGTTATTAATGTATGATCAGACTTTCTCTCTCTCTGAAGGTATTTAATGAAATGGAATACCTCAGAGAAGAAGATCACAATGCTAGAAACACTTCAATTGGCGTTGGAGTGTGCACTGTGTGAATGGAAAAGAGAAAGTCAGAATCGTGTACCTTATTCTCTGAATGTAGCTCTATTTATAAACACAGACCTGGAAGTTATTTGTGGAGAGATACCCCCACTATCTTGGCCGAGATATTTGGTTAGTTGAGACCACGTTCTCTTTACTGGTGTTGGCTGAAAGGGTGAATTGACTTAGTCTTGTATGGGCTTCTTTTCTAATTGGGCCTGCCTTTACTATCCGTAACAAATATGATTTTGTAAATGATTTTTATTTTATTCTTTGGCAACTGTATATGAACTAGAATTAGAGTCTGTGCAATGCACAAACATACTGATTTGTTGTAGACTATCACGAACTACAATTATTATGTGATACAATTTAAGGAAAAACTGATTTTACATTTTATGGTCATAAATTTAGAATTTAGAATTACACTCCTTCTTACTTGATTTAAAATTTATGTGCTTACATCCAAAAAATGCAAAATAACATTTAAATCTATCTGAAACTTAATTGAAAAAGTCAACTACTAATACATGAGTAGTATAATTTAGCAATTGAAGACCAAAGCTAACCTGATTGTTGAGGTTGTTTTTCATATAATTGTTCAAGTTTGATGATTGAGGAGAATAATCTGCATTTACGAAACACATTGGCACAATTAAACATATGACTACTATTTTTTATAAGGCAGAAGAGTAAAATTCCTTAATAATAGTTTAGTTCACTAACTGGAATGTTGTTTGGAACCTGTTGTAGTACAACCACTATCCAAATCTTCACAACATAATGATCTTTTATTAAGTCTGATGTTAGTATTAACCTCACTATTTTGGATATTTTCAAATTTTGTGATAGAACAAATTGTTATACATTGTTATGTTATAATAAATGGTTATGTTATTGTGAGTATGATTTGACAGAAATACTTTTTTACATTGACACTAAGAAAGGAAATAAAAAAAGTTACCATTAGACAATGTGGATAATGGTATTCTACTCCAACTTCTATTGTGTACATGTTGTGCATGTTCAACTTCTGTCATTTGATAATAGAGAGAAGCATGACATGGATTTGTTTGCTTGAAATTAAATTGAAAAAAAAAAATTATATATCGTTACCAACTGATGAAGTTGAAATTGCATCAACATGTTGGTCAGGTAGACTAAACTCCATTGACATAGTACTTTCAGTAAAATTTGAATTGTTTAGAGAAAAAAATGAATGCAAAGCTGGAATAGAAATCTGATATCAGAAAAACAAAAACAAAAAGCAATATGACTAATGAACGTACTTAAACTATTGATATTGTTTTCTTTATTCGCCATTAGTATATTCCTTCTCATTCTTACTTTTTGAGAGGAGCTTAACTCCATCTCCATGGACCATGATTAGTCTTCTACACAATTTCGGTATGTGTTAACAAACAATGGACTTTGATAAGAGGTAGGGTTGACAAAGTGGGCCAGCCCACCAAAAATGGGCCGGGCTGGGCCGGGCTGGGCCGGGCTGGTCCACTTTTGTAAAGTGGGCTGGAAATGCTAGCCCACCCCACTTTAAGGTGGGTTAGTGGGCCAGCCTGACCTGTTTAATAAAAAATAATTTTTTTAAAAAAAAAGACAAAAGAAGCAAATCAAACTCTATGTTTAAACTGAATTTTAAAACAAAGTTATCACTTGTGTCTATAGATGGCAATATTTGAAAGTTACCCAATAAAAGTGTACTCTATGGTGTATAACTGTAAATGTGTTAACTATAAACTAATTGTTGTGCTTGATGCTATATTTGAGTTTGGTATTATTTATAATTTTAAAAAGAAAAAAGTCCCTAAGAATCATATTATGTTCAAATAGTATTAATTTGGAAGTTTGAAGACAACACACTACACAAATAACACTTTATGATCAGATTAAGGAATACAATAATCGACCACTCACACATCCAAATTCACACTTTATGATCTTTCCTAAATCATCCATTTCCCAATTAAATTATGAATTAAATTAGGATTGAAGAAATCAGCCACGTTCTTGATTAAACTAAACCTAAAATGCTAGTACAAGTTTTGCTTTTACACCGCAAATCATCCATTTCTATATTTAGTCTTAGAAGCTGGAATTTTGAAAATATTGCTTTTATATTAATTGCCAACGCGTTCATTGCTAGAGCCAAGAAGACCACAAGCACATGCACTCATCAATGCCTTTCGCGGTTCTCTGTTCACCCTCGCTTTACAAAAATTTAGCAACACCTATTAACTATAAACAATAAAGGTTTGACTATCACTTTCTAAAAATACTATGAAATGAATCCCAATCCAATATCAGTTCATTAAAGTGCAAAAACAGGAGACAAAAATACAAAATAAAGCAAGAAACAAGATAATGGAGCTTCAGTTTAGATGACTAACAGTAGGAGTAGCAAGAAACAAGATAATAGAGCTTCATTAAAGTGACTAACAGTGGGATGTGCGACCTGCGATGGTACACAAGAGTCTGGACCGTGGTCCGTGGGTGTCGGAAATGGCCTATGGACGGTGGATCGTGGTTTGTCGGCTTGAAAATGGCGTCCGAAGTCGTCTCTCTCTCGACCTCGAGTCTCGTCTCCTCCGGTCTCTCACTCTCGAGACTCTTCAGTCTTCTCTCTCAACCTCCCTTGGCCTCTATCAGACTATCACTCTCATTCACTCTCAACCACTCACCACTATCTATTATCTAATAATATCTTTCTAATTTTTATTTTATTTTTATTAGAGGCAGACTAATTGACTAAAGTCTAAAAGATTCAAAATGCCTAAATGAATTGACGGCTGAGGCGTTGGACAGTGGCCAGTGGACAACATGTATTATATTTTTATTTGATTTATTTGGTGGGCTGTGGGTTCGGTGGGCTGACCTAGCCCGGGCCCGATTTTGGCCTGCATTTTTGTGGGTCGGGTTGGCCCGGCCCATTTACTCAATGTGGGCTTGAAATTTCAACCCAACCCACATTTTTTGTGTGGGTTAAATGGGTCGGCCCGCCGGGCCAGGCCCGTTTTGCCAAGGCTAATAAGAGGGTATGACAATGTATTTTTTCCTTGCTATAGTTTTGGTATTGTTTGTAAAACCTCTCTTCTTATCACTTAGCAGTATGTGTTCCTCGGTTAATGTTGCAAACAATGGACCTGCTTTTTGAAATGGTTAAAATAGCAACTATTATGTGGTTTTTGTAAGGTTCCTACTTGATTAGTGTGTTAAGCCAAATATACCTTGGTTGTATGCATAGTCAACTTTCATTTCCATATAGACTTGGAAACACGTATTCCAAAAGTTTTTTCTTAAAACTGAAAATGTCTAACTGTTAAAAGAAATATTCTCCTTTTTTCCTTTCACTGAATTGTTTATTTATCATATCACCATTTTTGTTTAAGCTTTCTTCCTATGCAAGACATTTTAAAGATGACTCCAATTACACTACACTATTTTATTGTTATTAGTATATTCCCATTTCATCTCTAATTCTACTAATGAAGGAGTCATTTTAAAACAGGTTTCACTTATTATACTGTTAAAAGGAATTGACTACTTTTTTATCTTCTTCCTAAATAGTTTTGTCATGCTGTCAGTTCCATTTTTTTAAATTTATTTGTTGAAATGATACTTATGTATGGTTAAGGATGTAGGACTTCTATATTTAGATTGAAACAATAATAATTATGTTAATTGATTATTAGGACTTAAGTTATATCCATTTGTATATTTAGCCTATATTTAACCTATAATAAGTTCAGCACTACAAATTTAATAACTACAGTTCTTGAATGGAAATTTAAAAAATGATGCAAATTATAAAATAAAGAAGTCGAGTCCAAATTCCTTACTAATTCTGCCACCCACTATGAATTGGAGGCCAAAATAGAAATACATTTGTCAACAACAACATTAAGTCTCCAATCACAACTTAAACAACATAAATTAAAATCTAACTTAACATGAATAGAGTACATGAGTCTGAACCATCACCAAAACACTTCTTAATCAAAAGACAATAGACAAACACAACAAAACAAAACAACCCCAGCTACATAACTCCACTTTTTCAGTAGGTACAAACTACTAACTTTCCATCAAATCTTCTCAACCTTGATTTTTTTTTCTTCAAAGCTTTTAGTGAAAAATGCATTTCTGGTTGAATCTAGACAGGTTCAACATCCACACCAAGAGCAAGTGTCTTCCCTTTAATGCTTTTTCAATAGTTTTGTCCTTTTCAAAATAGCCACCTCCCACTTGGTTGATATTATCTGCACCTTGCAAATTTTTGGGTTGCGTAGGTATTTGAGTTCCAAAAATAGTCGCAACAGGAGTTTATTCCTCTGAATCCTTCAATTTAGGCTCAATTACTTTGGACTGAGCGGCAGAACCACATTCCATTGGACTTCTTGTTAAGACCTTTGACAAAACAATATCTTCCTGAGTTTTAGAAACATTTTCCACTACAACATCTTCAAACTTTTCCATAAGATCCTATACCAATAGTGAAAATAAATTTAAATTAATGAAAACTATACTATTATTTTATATTTTATATTTTCTTATTCAAAACTTAATGAGTAAGAATGACAAGATTTTGGAAGATTCCTTTTCCATTGATTCCTTGAACTGTTTCATGATTACTACATCAATGCAGATTTTTTTGCACCCTAAATGATTGACCAAATTTGGAACTTTCTGCCATCCTAACATCCACTTTGAATAAAATGGACTTGTCTTTCAAATTAGTCATTTATTTAGGAAAGCTTCCAAAAACACCATCCTACATTTGGGAAAATTCAATAACCATATGACCAAATAACCAAATTTTCCCAAATAATCAAATACAATTTGTATGATGCGTGATTTTAGATGATAATCATACCTTTTAGTGCATTTCAAACATGATGTTACAGAACTTGTTTAATAGAATTGTAGCTTCACGATCCCAAATCACAAAAGTTGTTGAGGCTATGTCATCACTAACCCTAACCATGATTCCGTACCTAAACGCCACATTGCATATATAACTAAATGTTACCTCAAAATATAAGTAACACGATTATATATGTTACATAATCAATAACAGTGATACAAATGTCACCTTAAAACCACATGCCCAACATGTTTGTTACATTTAGGACAAAAGAACATGTTGAAATCTAGATACACAGCCTTACTACAAGTATAGGCTGTGTACCACCATTCTTCATCATCCACAATATGCTTGATAGTACACAAAATTGTAGCAAAACAATCCTACAACACCAACAATACAAAAACAAACTATTAAGAAAAGTTTATCTAATATAAAAGTAACTTTCAATGTTTATGCATATTATATTATATATTATTATTACCTACTTGCAATCTTTAATCCATTCAATCTTTTTCTTTGGTGTAACTTCAAGAAAATCAACCTCCGTACTAACTACACTATCACTAAGTTGACTCAAACTTACACATGGTGAATCCATATTCTGAAGCTTCCTGCAACATAAGACTGGTTAATACAATTCACATAACAATCAATACAAAATTGCATTTTAATATTCCAATATTAGAATCTACAAATCTTACAACAGTTTTAAGAATAAAAAAAACCTATACATGTTCAAGCAACACCAAACAAATATAATACCTCTTTGCTAGAACCTTGGCAGCCTCAAAATCTTCATTGTACACTACTTTTGTACCATAGATACAGTTATGGAGATGTATTTTATCTACAAAAATACATCATCACTTTAGTTTAATACCTTTATACAATAAATCACACCATAATAACATAATAAATAACTACAACTATAACTATTTCAAATACCTTGAAAAGTCTTGACTTTGGCAAATTGACCAATGACCACAACATTGTCAAATTCTCCAGATGCCAAAAAAGCATTTAGTTCATCCCCTAATGAACCAAAAAGAGTACACTCAATTTGATCACTAATTTAAAAGTCATTTATTAGTTCCAAAAATTTAAAATAGATAAAAGAAAGAAAAAAATGAAATATGGAAAATTGGTATCAATACCCATCAACCTCTAGTTGGATAGCATTCATCTTGCTCCTTCTATTCTTTCATTTTCATGTTCAGTGCCCACACCAATCAACTTTCCCATTGCATCTAAGTTAAAGTAAAGACATTAGCTAAAGCACTTTTGTCTAATTAATTATGACAAAGAAGATAAACTATAAATTTTTGAAATAATTTACTAATTGAACTAAATAACTTACCCACTAAGTAGTCACTATCTTAACCACCACTAACTATATCACTTATAGATACAAAATCATATGGCCTATCAAGAACATCAACATTTTCCACCTATGTAACCTCAGTAGAGTATTGAAACACAATCTTATATTTGTGGTGGGATGTTCTATAAATACCACTATTTTCAGCAACCCTGAAATGCGGGATTGAATAAACTTTGCCTTCCTTCAAAGCATTTATAAATATGTAAATTGAAGTCCTTTTGATAGAACCATAAATTCTATCCCCCTACAACCAATCACAATGGGTTAATCTTTTAACTGAAAATCACCAATCAGAATAAAAGGTTCTAAAATTTAAAAACACAAAGTCAAAAAAGATTCAGTAGAAATGCAAACCTTAGAGTCCACGAGACTATTTCCATGGAAAAAGGCAATTTCTGGGATGAGTTTTCCTTCTGATTGGATACATCAGACACCATCCACGTTCGGATAACCCTCACCAATATCCTCCAAAAATCCTTTTCAGCAATAATCTCAACAACAGAGTTATCTTTGTTAGCCAGTTTTCAAAATCAAAAACAACAACAAAGTTGTATTCCTTCAACAAGTTGTTTTTCAGCAAATGCCAAGCATAACTCATCCCTCATTTTTGAGTTATTTATAGATGAACATAACAGATAAGGAGAATGTAAGCCTTTAGGGTTTATAATATCATGTATGAACATAACAAAATGTAGTGGGAAGGCAAACAAAATTTAAATTTAAATTCAAATTCAATATCTGCTGCGTGATAGTCCTTGTTAGTTTATACTTGTAAGTGTATGCAGATAATACTTTCATGTTTTCCTTTCAAAACTGCTATTTGTTGTGTGTGTTATGCTCCCTCTGCTACGTGATAGTAGTTCTCTACTTCCAACACCTGTTGTGTGCATCATAGTTTTACAAAGGATTGCAAGTGAGCTTCAAACAAATACAATTTTGAAAAGCAAATTTTCCCACTGAAGCAATTTTGTATCTATTGTTTTTAGCTAGCATAATGGGCTTCGCATGTAATGGACCAAAAATGGGCTTCAAAAACATTACTATTTCAATAAAGCAATTTTGAGAAGCCATTTTCCTAAAATAGATACAATTTTTGAAAACAATTTTTTCTTTTTGCTGGTGACACCTATATTTTTTTTCCAAAAAATGCAATTTATGGGTTCTCAAATGTTATTATTATGGATTTTGTTATAATATTTAATTAAATATATCTCTTATTGAAAGGTCATTTTTAACCCTTGGCCATGTTTTATATTAATGATAGGTTACCCGTTATAAGCTATTAAATGCTAATAATTCTCTTCAAAATCATAATTAAGGGACAATACTTATGGATTATTGACAGAATCAGGAATCTTGGAAGAGACATGGAGCAAGTCAGCATCATGTGTGCTGTCGCGCTATGTTACTGGAGTGCTCCATCTCTCACTCCTGTGTGCTGCCACGCTCTGTCATCAGAGCAATTTGGTAACAAGCCTCGTGTACTTCAAAATGAGCAAACTCGGATGCGCCAAACAAACTCAACACCTAGTTTCTCTCCCATGACTCGTCGAAACCCAGCATTAAACCATGCTTCTGTGGAAGAAGTCACTTCATTGAAGCCCCCAACCAAACAAACTCAACATCTAAGTTTCTTTTCCTTTTCTTCATTAACAACAAAACAAGGGATACAAAAACACAAACACAAACAATTAAAGAGAAAAAAAAGAATCCCCCAACACACATGAATGCTCAATGCATGTACTGTAAATTCAAAATCAAATACACAATATAGACTTTACAAATCTCAACAATTCATCACAATTACCAAGAACCAACAATAAAAATGAATAATTAAAGAAAAAAAGCCCAGCGTAGCTTGATAATATGGTACTAGATCTTCCACCACCACGATCGATCGTCGCAACAGACAGTGTCAGATCTATTCATGGCGTGCAGATCTACAAACTCAGAGATAGTATCCTAATGACTAACCACCGTCGATTATCGACATTGTAGATGGCTTGTTTGGTGATTTAATAAAGAAAAACACAAAAGGTAAAATTTGCAACAAAATTTAAAAGAAGAGATAAAAATGCGATAGAAGGATTTGGTGGGGTCAAAATTGTCAAAAAATAATTGGAGGAAAAAGTGCAACTAAGCTTAAAAATAATTAATAAACTTTAATTGTTGGCTTAATAACATTTTATCCCAATAAAAAAAAATAGCACATTTTATCGCTTCTTTAAAGAAATTTGTAAATTTTAACTTTTCGCATTTGAAATTGGTAAATTTTAACTTTTCTCATTTGAGCCGACGTGAGATAATGATATTACATTTTTTTTTTACCACCATCTTATTTTTTTTTTTACATTTTTATCTCCAACTTTTACTTTTTGATGAATTTCATCCTAAAATTCGTGGACAATTAATGGATCAAAGATGAAAGATAAAATTTGCAAATTTTTTAAAAGTTGGACAAAATGTGTTAAATTAATTTGTTGGATAAAATTCATTAAAAAGTAAAAAGTTATGGATAAAAAGTACAATTATGCCTTAATTATTTGATTTATATTTTTTTCTTGAAGATAAAAATAATAATTAAGTTTGAGGTTGTAATAAATCTTCAACTAATAAAGATTAACTTAAATAAGGAAATCAAATACCAAAGATATAATAAAATAAACTTACATAAATAATAGAAAACTAACATAGTTTTGTAAATTTAAAAAATTAGATATAAATAGTATTTTACTTAAATACTCACTCAAATTCATGAAAATTGCATGATTATAAAAAATGAGTGTCCACTGTTCAACAGGCTTGTCAAGTAAAATACTATGTGAGAGTGATTAAGAGAAGGGTAGAGGTATATCAAGTAAACAAAATCTTTAGAAGGAAACTCAGAAGATCAGTCAGGGGACTAGTATTTTTCTTAGTGTTTTTGTAAGTTCAAGTAAATTAGTTGTAAAGTTCATAGATATTGAGCTATATGGTTTAAGCCTTGAGAGGATTATGAAGAAAGATTACATGGGTAGTTATAGAAGTAAAAATACTGACTTTGAGAACCTACAAAAGTGAAAATATTGAATTGATAACTTGTGGAGGTGAGAATATTGATTGTCTGACCTATAGAGGTGAGAATACTGACTTAGAAATGTGAAAATACTTGCTATAGACCTACATAGGTGACAGTAATGAAAGGTGCAATGTAGAGGTTTGAAAATAATACTAGTGAAACTTGTAGATGCTTGAAAAGAATATTGGGTAGCCTGTAGAAGCTTGAGAAGAATATTGATTATGAAAGCTTGTGAAGGCTAAAGAACAAAGAATGCATTGTATTTGGTGTATTCCCGCTAAGAATCCATGGCTGAGTGGTTAAAGCACCCAACTCATAATTGACGAATTTGTAGGTTCAATTCCTACTGGATGCACGTCAATGGGACCCTCCCTCCAATAAGTCTATCAGATTTTTGTTCAAGAATAAGATCTTATTGGAATTGTATAAAAGGTAAGAACTGGACGTGACCCAAAGTTTAGGGAATATAACCAATATAAAATCTTGGGTGAAGTATCATTTCTACTTGCTTCTTAATTGCTTACAATATAGTTAGAAGCTTAGTGTTTGTTTTGTTATTAAGTTTTTAGTTGAACTAAACATATTTACAAAAATGAACTTCAATTAGTTTATATAGTTGAAAAGCATAGTCAAATTGTAACAACAAAAAATTATACAAGGATGACTTTCGATACAAGGATCCTAAGATCTAGGATTCATCCCACCAATCCATCTTACTTATCTGAGTCGGTCACTAGGTCAAACCAATACCAATTATTGTGCAATCGAAGGGGATAAACATTGGAGAGATTTACACCAATGAACTTCGAGCAACCATATAAGTGAATCTAACACTACATTTTAACCAAAAACCTTAAGGTTCAAGCTTATAGGTCTTTTCCTTCACTTCCATGATGTTTAACCTTTTTATTGCTACACGATGTAAGACTTCATCTCACCCTTGTATTCCAACAAAGATGTTTCTCAACACTTAGATTTACTCTAATTGTTTATCATGTGAGAAAGCTTTTCCTTAGACCTAACCAATTTTTGATTGCTAGGAAACATTTAGAGCATACAAAATTAGAAAAATTCCTTAGTGTTGTATAGAAAAAGGCAAAACCTGTCAAGGGTCACTATTCAACTCCTTCAAGTGACTCTTTAATTCATTTTAGTAAAGATGTGAGAAAAGAAGAAATCAATTAAAGTGAAAGCTAGAAAGATTTTTAGTTGTTCAACCCTTCACACCATAAGCCCTTTTTAACAAATCCATCAACAACTATAACTACCACTAACTGAAATTTAGTTGCTCCGAAAATACTAATTACTCCTTATTTTATTCAAGTAATATTTTACTAGGAATGCCCTCACTTATTATCCCCAGTTAAGTACATATGAACCTTCTTGTCCTTTTCTTTTAATTCCTCTCTTTCATTTCTTAGCATAATACATTTTACATATAACTTCTAATCACACTTGAACAGCTTCTTGGTTCTTGCTGGTAGCAAAGAAAGAGATGCTGGCAAAAAATAAATTATTCCCTTCATTGTAATTCTGCACACTGAAAATGAGACCAGTATTCCTTGACAAGCTTTCCAAACAATGATTTTTCATTCTTCATCAAGTTCATTGGCTCATCATACTCCACCAGTTTTCCTATAAAAACAATCACACATTTCATTTCATTTAAGGAGAACAAGTAAATGATAAAATGGTCTATTCACCCTTTCAGGTACCCTTGATGGCTATATTTTATATGTTCACATTTTTGTCACAGAAGTAAAAACGCCAAATCAACTGCCTCGTATTTTTTATTAGGCTAAAAATATGGTCTCTTTATTAGTAAATTTAGTTTTGGGTCCCTAATAAATTTTGTTCATTTTGTATTAGTCTTTTTAGAAAATACTTTGATAAGAACTAATAACAAATAAATATTTAATTTATTAGGGATCAAAAATAAAATTTACTAATTAATTAGGAACTAAAATAAAATATCAAGAATTAAAAATAAAATTTGTATTTTATAAAAGACTCATTGCAAAAAGATAATATTATTGAAGACACAAAGCAAAATTTGTTAATTTACGAGGAATTTAAAACATATTTTAAATTTGTTGATTTATGAGCAATTTAAAACATATTTTAATCCTTTCACTGTGTTTGGTGTGTGTCTAAGCAAGACGTATATTAAAATTGTAATAAGGATCATAGGGATGGACTAGTATTTGTACTCTCAACTTGTCCACTTACTAGCAAAATATTATGAGGTCAACAGCAGGAGAAAAAGGCAATATATAGAGTTATGGGTTAGTCAGATAAAGTGTATGTTTAATCAAATTAAATAAAGGATACTCAATGTGAAACTTACCATCACTAATGGCAAGAACCATAGTGCAATCCATCACGGTTGGTATCCTGTGAGCTACAGTGATTACTGTACAATTTCCAAACTCAGTCCTAATGGTTTTCTGCAGAATCAAATCTGTTGCATTATCAATTGATGCAGTAGCTTCATCCAGCACCAATATCTTACTTCTTCTCAAAAGAGCACGCCCTAAACAGAACAACTGCCTTTGACCAATGCTCCAGTTTGATCCATCTTCAACAACTGAGTAACATTTTTGTCACTAATCTTAATAACAAGGAAAGAAGTGTTGAATCAAAGTTGCAACAATGAAATTTGAAACATTGGAAGTGTACCTGAGGAGTCTAAGCCACCTTCTTTATTCTGGACTGCCTCTTGCAATTGACACTTACCAAGAACCTTCACAAGCAAGCTATAATAATCAGTTCACATTTGTAATGAAAGCAAAGATAGTTAATAAGACTGTAGCATGTGTTACTGATATCAGAAATTCACTCGTTGTAATATTTCACAGGCCCTCTTTCTCTCACACACACTAGTGCACTCACACAAACACAAACACACACAAATTTACTGGGGCGGAAACTCTCTAATATTATTGATAATAGTCTGCCAAAGCCACACAGAGCTCTTTACATAATGTGCTATTTATAAGCACCAAAACCCTAAAACAATTCAAATTTAAATCTAAACAATATCTTCTCTAATATCTTTCTATATTATCTCTTTTCATATCTTATCTTTCTTCATATCTTATCTACCCATATCTTCTCATATATCTTTCTCATATTTAAAATTCAAACTACGTAACTAACTCTATTTAAACGTTTATCCTAACAGTTACCTCCCATATCTCTTGATCAGAATGCTGAGATAAAGGGTCCAAATTATATCTTACTGTCCCATTGAAAAGGGTAGGATCCTGAGGTATGATACAAAAACGCGACCTCAGGTCATGAAGGCCAATAGAAGAGATGTCTACACCATCGACTACGATTTTTCCACCTGCCGGCTCCACCAGACGAAATAAAGCACCGATAAGAGTGGACTTACCACTGCCTGTCCTGCCAACAATACCAATCTTGTGCCCTCCTTCAAATGCGCAAGTGATACCATGGAGTACAAGTGGACCTTGAGGCCTATATCTTATCTGTTTAGGTATAAAGAAGAAAATAAAGCATTTCATTTAAACTCCCATATTTTTAACACTATGCTGCAAATTTTAAAATATGTAATATGACAAGTACCTGCAGATCATGTATTTCTACTTTTCCGGTATTAGGCCAATTCAAAGGAGGGCGATTTCCTTCTATTACTTCTTCGGCCTCACTTGGTATATGCATATACTGATTTAGCCTCTCTACAGATATTATTTGATTTGCTAGAATGCATTGACTTTGAATTGAATAAACTAAGGAAGCGTTTAGTGAAAGGCCATAAGAAAGGGCCATGCCAATATATCCTGAAAACAATGGATATTAAAAGTAAGAATTTGCATGAGATATTGGTATAGTCTAATGATAATAGCATACAATTTGAAGGATTACTAGAAGACCCTAACAGCTACATTTCAATGGTAACAATAACCGAAGTCTCACCAGAGGTTAAAGTCCCAGGTGGAAGCACAACCATGCAAAGCACCACGGAGGCAAGAACAACTGCACAGGCTGATTCTAATCGAAGGATCAACCACTCATTTGAAGCAAAACTATGGAAGAAAGGACTAGCATTGGTATCTATTAGATTGAGATTCTTCACAAAAAAACGATCTTCCTCTTCAAAAGCCCTTATTGTCATTGCTCCAGCAACAGTTTCGGCTACATGATTAGCTACAAAGGATTTTGTTGTGCCATTCATCCGCATATATTCTTTTGCAGAAGCAAAGTAACGCCTCTATAAAATAAAAATCCCTTATATCTACATGACTTAGTAATATAGAATCCTCATGAAAATGTGATCTAGAGTTCTATCCCTAACAATCCTATTCCAATTTTTTTTTTTGCTTAATTATGTTTAAGGTCCTTAATAAATGATCAAATTTTGTTCTGAATTTCTAATAAATTTTTTTGTTGTTTCGAATCCCCAATATATTAATGTTATTATTTTGAGTTTCTACCATCAATTAAGGGATAATATTAATGATTGTGACGTGTTACGTTGTCACTTAATTGATGACAGAGACTCAAAACAAAATTTTTAATATATTAGAACTCAAAACAACAAAAATATTTATTAAAGACTCAGAACATAATATGATCATTTATCAGGTACCTTAACCATGTTTAAGACATTTTTTTTTATAGGAAATCTGAATTGGTGAGAGTGTCAAGCATTGTTTATACCTTAACTTTTTAGATATATAATGGGTTCACAACACCAATCAAGAATATTCTAAATTCTAATGTCAAAGCAAATTATAGAATGATTACCGAAAGTTACAAAAAAAACTGATAAGGAGTTACCGAATCAACCAAGTGCCAAAAAGATAAAACCTGAATAGTTAAAGAATGTACGTCACCCCACCCCTCTCCTTCCAAAGAATGAGGAGCAAAAAGTGGAGTCTTGGTCAGAGCAAGCCACCCTATTCTATTACCAGACATAATTAGGGATGATCAGCCACACTGGGACTGAGACACGGCCTGGACTCCCATGGGGGCAGCATTGGGGAATCTTGGACAATGGTAAACTCATATCTCAAGGGACGGAGGTACCTTAGCAAGCACCATTTCATTGTTATAATATAATTCAAAGATAAATGGGCTCATTACCTGCAAGAGGATAACTACATAAACCATTGGTATAGCGACAAACAAGACTTGCCAGGTGACGATTCCTAAAACTGTGAGATCAGCATAGCAGTTTATTGTAGCTCCCACAGTATAAGTGAGAACGAATGGGGCATCAAGATCCACAATGCTCAAATCCAATGAGACCTAAACAAGGAAACAACAGTAAAAAATATAGTATTTCTTTCATTTCATTGCAAGGCGAAAACCTCTTACTAATATGCTTACCCTGCTAAGTATCCTTCCCAAAGGCGTCGAATCATAAAAAGACATAGGCGCACGGAAAAGTGAGTTCACCAACTTAGAAAACAAATATTTTGATGATTGAAGACCCAAAGCAACTCCAAGAAGACTTCTGATCAACATGAAAACTATAGAACCGACTCCAATCAGCAGGTAAACAACGATCAATTGCAATGTGCTGACTCGGTGATTGTCAACATTAGCAGCCATCCATGAGTTTTGTAATATCTGGCAGATCACAAACATAAGATGAGACAGAGAAGCCACAGAGAAGTATATATAACCTCTGTTCTGATTCAGATACTGTGAATAAGGCTTCAACCCTATGTCTCCTCTTTCTTTCTCTTCTTGCTTTATTAATTGATCACCATTTAATGGTTTGAATTTCTTCTCTATGAAACACTGATTAATCTCTCTGCCAGAATTTGAATGTCTTGAAGCAGAAGTAACTTCTACGAGCTGACCAGAACCAGCAGTCTCTTTGTGAGCATTGACAAGGTCCCGAAATTTTTGGTTTGAAGTCAGTAATTGATGATAAGGGGCAGCTTGTAGGATTTTCCCATCTGACATCAACTATATATAAAAAAAGATGTTGTTCATTAACAATTTTTACATAGCAAGTCTATGTTTGTATTATTGACGGAAAAAAAAGAATTGAACAAATAAGAATAGTGCTCGATAGATTAAATCAGAAACAAGAGGACAAATATCAACTCTTAAGGTCAAGTATTCAAATCAAGCCTTTTTCCTTAGAAAATTGAAATAATTTAAGGTGGCAATCTTTTATGATTCTATTAGAAACTAGCAAGTATACATGATTTAGTGAAAAAGTCTTGGTAATATATATTTTTCATTCAGAAGCAGTTAGTTATTATATAAGGGGAACTTCATTATATGATGAGATGCTACTACCAATCTTTTTGTAAGCAACAGGTAGGAAGAAGATAAACGGTACGAGAAGAGAAAAAACCTAGAATATCATATGTTCGTAAGGCTTTAGTTTTGAGATTACTAAGGTAAATGAAACTTCGAAAGAAGATTCTTCTAACTTCTAAGGATCTAAATTACCAGAAGAGATATGGAGACTAAACATAACAAAAATCTTAACTTCAAATTTTGTCACTCATTTAAAATTATCAGTTACATGCAGAATATAAAAATGAAATGAAAGAACAATGTTCTAAATTAATGCCTTGAGATAAAAGAAATTACCAAAACAGAGTCAAATGCTGGGAGAAAGTCAACTTGATGAGTCACAAGTAAGACAGTCTTCCCTGCAAGACCTTCCAATATGTATTCCTGAAAAATTTCAGGAGTTCAAAACCATATTTCATTAAAGAATGATGCTGAAGATAAAAATGCAATTTGTGAAGAAAGGAAAAAGCCATTACATTAAACAAATTTGTCGCTGTATGAGCATCAACAGCACTAAATGGATCATCCAAGAGATATACATCAGCATTCTGATAAAGAGCACGAGCAAGTTGAACTCGCTGCTTCTGACCCCCACTCAGGTTAACACCTCTCTCTCCTATTTCAGTAAACTCACCATGAGGAAACAACTCAAGGTCCTTCACCAATGAAGACCTATGAAGTGTCTCTTGATACCTTTCAACATCCAAAGCTGATCCAAACAAAATATTTTCCTGTATTGTTCCTGTTGGTATCCATGCTATTTGAGAAACATAGGCAAACTTCCCATAAACTGCAATCTGTAAAATACAAAGAATTCAACACTGATTAACTTTACTGATAAAGAGAAAGAGAGGAAAAAATACACTCCATAAGTTGAATTTAGGCACAAAATGACATATATACAGGCAGAAATTTATATGGTCATCGTAGTTATAACCAAATATAGTATCAAAAGTTTTGGTTGAGTTTCAGAAAGATGTTAAAGCTTACATTTCCTTTAGTGTTGGGAACTTCTCCAAGAATTGCAGCGAAGAGAGTTGATTTTCCTGAGCCAACTTCTCCACAAATAGCAATCTTTTCCCCAGGTCTAACCTCTAAATCTATGTTTCTCAGTGTTGGCTTCGATACATTACATTCCCATGAAAAGTCTGCAGATTTGATTAAAATTGAACCCTTGAGCTTCTCATTAAAGCACCTTTTCCTGACATTTGAACTCTGCAGCTCCGGTGCATCAAGGAACTTTACAATCCGTGCAAATGCAACTTTTGCTTGAATGACCACTCCAATTACATCAGGGACGACAGAAATTGGATCTTGCACGAGACGTAAAGTTGCCACAAAAGTGAAAAGGTTATTTGCATGTAAAGGAATTTTTAAGAAGTAACATGCAGCAAAGGAAGCTGCATAGACCAAAATAGGCGAACACCAAAAGAGAATGATGTTGTATGCTTTTTGTAATAGCACTGAATATAACCATTTGATTTCCACATTTCTTAAGCTTTTTATAGCATTTTTGAAATGGATTTCCCATGCATATAACTTCAACACTTTCATATTCAGTAAAGCCTCCGAACTAGCTTTCAATCTCTCATCTTGTGCCACCAAAAGTTTGGTAAGGAACTTATGCTGTAACTTTGCCAGTGGAGTATTGCATAGCACTGTGAGAACTATCACCACCAATGAGGCAATTGTTGCTAGCCCAACAGCATGAAAAAGAATTACTAATGCAATACATAGTTGGACAATTATTGTCCACGTTTGGTGAAACCAAAATGGAAATTCTCCAATCCTATATGCATCTACTGTCACATAATTCATTATCTCACCACCAGAGTGAATCAATCTAGCAGCATTGGATAATCTCAGTTGTTTTTTATAAATGGCTGCAGTAAGTTGTGACCTAACTTTCATACCAACAAGTCTGCTACGGAAATACCATTGCCTTTGTGAAATGGATTCTACAATCTTTGCAAATAAAAATGAAATGGCCAATGCATAACCTTCATATTTGAAACTTCCTTTACCCTCAGAGACCAATATAAAGGCATTCAGTAGTAGAGGACTAGCAGAAAGAGTGAAAACCTTGAGCAATGCAAAAAGTCCTGACATCAAAATCTCTCTTCGATGGCACAAAATTATTGCCCACAAATACGATTTTTGTGACAATGGTTCCTTTTTTTTCTGCCTACTCAATTGATCTACAAATGACAAATAGCAGCTTTCCGCTCGATCCGACTCTGGCAACTTTGGGATATCCTCATCTTGAAGTGTTTTCTTTTGACCCTCTTTCATCAATGGACTCAACCACCAAAATGAAATCTTACTAATGAATCCAGCTTTGGCAAATGGACTTGCATGGCTAATAGGATCATCTTCATTTAATTGGCCACTTAAAGGGGCATAAAGACATTCTTCATTTTCTCCATCATTTTTTTCATAATTACTTATTTTATATGTGCATAAGAGTAAAAAAATTGCCCCAGAAAGTGATAGAACATCTAAAGCTGCCTTGAGGGACAGTTCTCTGCTACTAATTGTGCAAGACATAGATAAAGCACAGAGAAAACCAGAAACAAAGAACATAAGAATACTCAATAGCCACAAGCATGCCCTTGGAAGTTGTTTCAGCTTAAGACTTACAGTTAAACCTACTAACAACCATGTGAATCCCTGAAAGAATTCTGGCAGCCACCAACTAAGTGGAAAACCAATGTGGGTTTTCCTTAACTTCTCTAAAACCCAAATGCCTAAGCACAAATGCAACAACCCAACAGAGGCATTGAGTATGGCTGAAACTAGCTGCAAATTCGAATATCTTTCCACCCAAAACTGCCTCAACGAAGACTTCTGAATCATAACAAATGCCATCATGCTCAGCAGTAACACATCAAAGAAAATGATTATCAAATGTATGATGCATGTGGAAGGATCTTTCAAAAACCTCAAATCATAACAGAAAGGCTTTCCCATAGTCTCAGAACAAACAGAATCCCCACAAATCATTCTCCAAAAATCCTCCATCTTCTTTGTAGCTTCTCTTTTCGGCTCCAACTCTGTAACTTCAAATAATAAACCGTAAGACAACCTTGTCTTTACTGGGAAATTTTTTTTCCTTAAACTTGAAAAGTACTAAACCCAAAACTTAGCGATCAATAAGCTTTAGTAAAAGCAAGGCAACTTCCAAACATCGCGATAAGCAATTTTTAAGGGAAAAAATAATTACCTAACACAAATATAATGACAATAATAAATATTAAGCTGCATGTATTTCTGAACGTAAAAAGTTTAATTTAATCATATAATAACAATAATAAGTATTAAAACTCTATTTACCCCAGAAAGTGACAATTTAACCATACGAATTACAAACAAGACTCTTAATTGTGTTGAGCAATTTGCTTATAACGACAAAATCGAACCTTCAGTCACTATATTGAGGACTAGATGAACGTAGCAAACTCAACGGTTAAGAAATGTGTTAAGATTTAACTTTTAAGAAAATCCAGCTTCTGTGAAGTACATAATAGTAGCAGAGTTTACAATGCATGCAAAACCGCCAAATAATTCAGCATTGCCACGGGTTGGTAACATTACTCAATGATTCATCCTAAGATACCCAAAAACATTATGTTCATATAATCAGAATTCAGAAAGAAGAGGGAGAGTGAGAATCTGAAAGAGACACAACACTGTACATTGAACTCAATGTAAAAAAATATATAAATAAAGAAACAAATGACATAATTAGTATCCGAAAGTTGAAGACCAACATATTCGTTACCTTAATTTAGTCGTATTTGTCTCTTGGTAAAGCGTTAATAAATAAATGATGTGTTGCACACTTGCACCAGAATTTTTTGTGTTAGAAAAAGAAACTAAAGTTTTGTGTCTGTTTCTCTTTGGATTGTGGAAGTGCTATAATATATATTTCTCGAGGAAGAATGTGGAAGCAAGAGAATGTGACTGAAGAGAGTTACGTTGGAACTTAGATGAACACAAGAATGCATGATTGAGTGGGAGGAAGAGTGAGTGAGTGAGTATATATGTTGCCACCGTAAACGTTCCTTTCATTATTGCTACTTTGGCTTTTCCATTTTCAAAATGAAGACATTTACTTTTTTATTTTCTGAAGTTGAATGAGTTATTAAAAATTTAATTTGTGACAAATGCCAGGGCAGTGAAGAATGTAAGAAAATTTCAATTTATTTTTAAATTTATTTACTGCATGTTTCATTTGACATTGGAAAATGAATTCTGAATCTAAAATTGATTTTGGATGTATTTTCACATGTTTAATTTCACATGAGAAAAAAAATTAGAATTGATTTTGAATCCAAAATTAATTATGGTTTCTAACAACTTTAAATAACTTATGTATTGTATAAAATAAGTATAGCAAATTTTACTACTATTTTATAATAAATCATTCAACATAAATCACATTACTTCAAAATCAATTTTATAAAAGTAATTTTCTCAACATCTATCCAAACATACAATTACTTTACTTTTCTTTATTTTTCAATTTAATGCTAACGTTACTACTCAATCATTGTAATTTTTAATCAAATTTAGGAAATCGTTGACGTATCCATATATTTAACCAACTACCAACATGTGTTGATACGACTGCCTAGTGGTTATACCAGCTGGCTGAATGGAACATGACAAAGTTTGACATATGAAGACTATATAGGTTTGAATGGTCATTCTTCTTTTCAGAATGAAATAAATTTTAGTATCTTGAATTTTGATACAGGCCATTCCCTCTCCTAAAATTTCTTTATAAAAAATGAACGATTTTTTATATTTTCTTAAATTAATATACTCAAATCAATTTAAATTCATTTAAATTAATATTTATTTTCTATATCAAGAATTTATTCTATCAGCAAAAAGAAACATGTATTAAAAAGTAGGGTATGAGTCTATTAAATGTATATTTGACTTTCTTTTAATTTACCTTCCTTTATCTCTATAAAATTAAATTTTATTTTTTAAAATACAATAGTAAAACAATCTTATATTTTAATTTAATTATTTACTGTAAATTTAAAATATAACTTATAAATTAAAAATATTTATTCATTATATTTTTATTGATATATTTATTATAAATTTTAATTATATAAAATACATATTTATCATCTACAAACTAGCATCTAAAATTATGGTTAAAGGTAGCTTGGAGTAATTTCTAACTACTGAAAATCAAGAAGAAAATTAAAATGATTTATTAGTTAATTTCCCACACTCCTAATTCCTAATTTAAAAGTAAAAACCAAACCTCAGCACCGAAAAAACAAACAAACAAAAGAAAAACAAAAGCAAAAGCACGAAGTTTTGGTTAGGGATTCCACCAATAAAACAACCTAGTAACTAATAATCCAAATCCAACAAAAAAATCTTATATCATCCCTTAAATGCGAAATCCGCATTCCGCAACATCTGTATTACACTAACACTAGCTAAACACCTAACATAAATAAATTAAAGTTTCTATTTTGCCAATAAAATATACATCAAACTACTATCAACGGCACTATAAAAAGACAAATTATCATACATTGATTATACAAAACTTGAAGTTCTTAACAATAGATTTAAAAAGGAGTAAGTAGGTGCCCCAACCCTTCTTTTTGTTTCCAAATAATTGAATGTAATAGATTTCATTTTAAATATATAGGCTTCCATTATAACTGCTTATAGCTTTCCACTATATAGTTTTTGACGTCTTTTTTTAGTATATTTAAATAACTAGACAAATAATTTTTGTTCCTCTAAACTTTAGAAAATAATTATTAAAAATAATATATGAAAACTACTATATAAGAAAGAAGAGAAGTATAAGTTGGTGTTAAGAGTTTTGTAATGTTAGTCTCTATATATAATTATCTAAAATTATTTTATTTATCTAATCTATTTATTTTCTCATATAGTATTATTTTTTAATGCAGATAGTTATATACGTTTTTTTTATAAGAAAATATTAGATACAAATAATACATTAATTTTTGTATATTTTATGCATGTGAAAATTTAGTTTTTTTTACTATATTTTTTTTGTTACTCCCTCAAACCGAATTTTTTGCTTTGTCCCTCATATAGATACTTGAAAAAATAAATATTCGACACAAACAGTATATTTGGTTAGAGAGAAATAAAGGAGAGGGTGATTTTTCTTTTTAGTTTTACTTAATTTGTTTAAAAAAAATTAGAGAGAACATATATAAATGTTACACAAACAGTATATTTTGTTTCACTGATCACTTCATAGAGGACTAGAAGAAGTGGCAAACTCAACGGTTGAGAAATGCATGTGTTCTTTTTAGGAAGAGAAATGTGTTAAGAAAACCCTGCTTCTGTGAAGTACATAGTAACAGTTTTCAATGCATGCAGAAGCGCCAAAGAACTTCAGCATTGTCACGGGTCGATAACATTACTCAATGATTTCATCCCAAGATACCCAAAAACGTTCTGTAATTTCTGTTCATAAAATCAGAATTCAGAAAGAAGAGGAAGTGAGAGAATCTGACAAGGACGAAACACTATACATTGAACTGAATCTAACAAATGAAAAAAAAAACTATTTCACATCTCAATATAACAAAAACAACATTTATTTATAAATTTGTTCCTAAATGTGATGCTGGTGATAAATTGGTCTAAAAGATAAAAAATATAAATTTAGTCACGTGAATATATAAGAAAAATGTAACAAATTAGTTATAGCATTAAATTTATAAATATTTTACATTTTTAATGACGAATTTAACTATTTATACAATAAATGAAGAAGAAACAAACTACACATCTAAGATCACGACAATAATGGAATAAACATTTAGCTAGTAATAAAAAAATAGTAACAATGCATGAAAAAAAGAAACATAGAATTATAGAAAATGCAACTTCAAACTGAAAGCCAAAAGTTGAAGAAGACCAACGTACTCGTTAGCTTACTTTTGATGTGTTTATCCCTCGGTAAAGCGTTAATAAATGCTGTGTTGCAAGGGAATTTCTTGAGTTTCAAAAAGAAACTAAAGTTTTGTGTTTGTTTCTCTTTGGATTGTGAAAGTGCTGTATGTGGAAGAAAGCACAAGCGGATTGGAAACGAAAGAGTGCAAGGGAAGAGAGATGGTACTTAGATGAAGAACACAATAATGCATGTATGGGTGAGTGAGAGAGTGAATGTGGGTATATATCTAAGTCCTCACTGCTAACGTACCCTCCATTATTATTTTGGTTTTTCCATTTTCGAACTGAAGTCATTTCCTCTTCTTCTTCTTTTTTTCTAAATTTGAATGAGTTATTGGATATTTTGTGACGAATGCATGGGCTGTAAGGAATGCGCGAAAAATTCAATTCAATTTTAAATATTTATTTATTTATTTTAAATTTCATGTTAACGTTACAATCTAATCTTTTGTAATGTTTAATCAATGTGTCAAATATAGGAAATCGTTGACGTATCCATTTAAAACTAAATATATTGTAAGGCTCAAATTGATACGTTAAGTTGATCGATTATATGGAGAAATTATATATATATATATAGAGAGAGAGAGAAAGGTATCTTAATTATATGAAAATAAGAAGATTAAACATGGATTGTATAATTAAACATGAATAATCAAGATTTAATGTTATGTGATCATTTAAAAAATCATGACTATTTGACATTAAATCTTAAACTCTTCATATATGGTTATACTCTCATAAGACATTTCATCATATATATATTGGTCTTAGGTCAAAAACTACGGGTGTCCCTAATCCAATGGGTTAGAAATTAATCTCGCTCGCGATGCGTGGTTACTGTTAGCCTAAGAAAATTTTGCACATAGTGGAATCAAACACAGGTTCTGATGTTAAATAGATTGTTCTCACTCATGTGAACGCAGCGGAGACTTACACTATTGTGTCAAGCCTTTGGATTTTCTATCTATTTATATATATATATAGAGAGAGAGAGAGAGAATATGCTAACTTACACCACTTTTTTTTTAGAATAAGTACATTAACAAGTTACACTTGGGTATATTTTAAGAAAATTTATAGTTATAACTCGCTAACTTACTCCTTCTAAAAAATAAGTTGGTATAAGTTAGTAAATCATATACGCATTTTCTAACATACACTCACTTACTCTTTAGGGGTAAGTTAGTCGGTTACACTTTGGTGCATTTTAAGAAAATTTATAGATATAATTTGCTAACTTACTCCTTTTAAAAGGCAAGTGAGTTTAACACACACACGCACGCGCGCGCGCGCGCGCGCACACACACACACACACACACACACACATATATATATATATATGTATTTATGTATATACATAGTATGTATCGAAGATAGGTATTAGGGATTCACAACAACACACATTTTGTTCAACCAACCGAGTTAGATCATCTTAGTTAAATTTTATGAAAAATATATTTTAAAAAAATTACAATATTTTTTATACCTAAACTTTTTAGAATTTATGTTTGTAATCCACAATCTAAATTCTGATGGGTCAATGTCTTTGTCATGTAACAAGTGACCTTTGCAATCTAGCGATGACTTGTCACGTTATCAACATGTACAACAAAATAATAAATACATATAATATTTTTGTAACAATGTTCTAACTTTTCAATCCTTCTTCATCAACTAGTATAATGTCGTCAACTGGTATAAACATATACAAGATCAGTCCAATGATAAGCAAGACCTAAAATAAATTTTAAAAGCTTTTTTTTTGCTTTAAATATATTAGACCTTTTTACAAACATACATGACTTTTTAATCAATGTAACACCCTAACAAATCACATTAGAATGAGAGAGATCCAGAGGTTATACTATAACTAAGGATGATTTAAAAGAATTAATTGGCACTACCTATACCAACAAAATGTATATACTTTTCTGTTCTGTTCGTAAGAAACAGAGGTCCAACAATGGAGTTGGATGGTTACTGTTTGATCTGAACTCTCTTTCTGGAGATACTTATGGTGGTGAAGTATTCCCGAGATGGTGATCACAATGCACACGAGGGGACAAAATCAGGCTTGGGGTGTGTGCACTGTGTATAAGGAAAAGTGAGAGTCCAGAAAAACGTACCTTTCT
>CM023949.1:19949094-19959873 GCA_013407115.1 Glycine latifolia | reverse complement strand
CCTGGAATTCCTTACCTATAAATACTGGCCCGGATGGGTGTGGACCAGATTCCTCCGTATCCGCGTTGACATAATATGCATTTACTGAGCAATCATTATCCTTGATTGCTCTTGATTCCGTTGTTGAATTTCTGATTACCTCTAGAATGTTCCTGGAAATTTAAATACGATCAGCCTTTATTGGGCCTCTTGGACTTGGCCCATATTGGATGACTGTAACAGTTGCCCCTCAGCCCGGTTACTCGGCGTTCCGGGTGGCCAGGGTGATCTTATGCCGACCGATTGTCGTCTGTCGAGTCGTGGCCGATGTGATGTTATGCCGACCTTGTGTCGTTTGTCGAGCCGTGACTGAGTCTACCTTCTTGGCCTTGTCTGCCGACGTCAACTTCTGATAGGTATGTCGGTCCTTGGTTTAGTGGCCTTATCTCGACTTTGTTCTTGCCTTGCTGGTATGCTTTTCTGGGGGGGAAGTCGGTTCCTTTTCCCCTTTTCAAATTTTGGGAAGTGAAAAGTTCTGATTACTCTTCAGAGGTGAAACGACGCGCCCCCTTCTTCATTAAATGATGTCTTTTCTTTGTCCCTTCTAATCATGAGTAATTCTAGTGAGATTTCTATTTTGCCCCTGACTTTTGGTTTTCCAGACGGTTTTGCCCTTACGGTTGGTTATTTTCCTCTGTTGGTTACATAGTTCAAAACGTTTCATGCTTCGATATATTTGTTTTTGGCCACCTTCTAGTTCTTGCTTTGTTTCTTCGAACTTGTATCTTTGTCTTCTACTTCCTGCTCATTCTCTCTCGTTTTCTTCTTTGGCGTGCTACAGTCTTTCCGTCTTTGGTGCTACGCTCTCCAGATTCCATCTACTTTCAGGTTATCTTCTCTTCCTTCTTTTTTATTTCCTGCGGTTTCTGCATTTCTGGGATTTTCTGCATTCTATTGTTTTGTTCTTCATCTTCCCTTCTTTCGTCTAGTACCCCGTACTGGGTTTCATCTTCTCTTTTTTCTCTTGATTTCTTTCTGCCCTTTGTTTGTTTCTTCAAGTCATGCGTCCTTCTGGTTTTAGTCCTGAGGAGGAGGCACGTATTCGTAGGGTCGTTCCTCCTCGTTCTGCATTTTGGTTTTTTGGTCTCCCGTTTCGGACGTGGAGAAGAACAAACATCTGTTACGTGTCCCTTCGGGGGGTTCTAAATCCTCCAAGCCGAGTTCTAAACCCAAAAAGGTTTGTCCTTCAACTGTCGTAGTGGGTTCCGGTATTAAGTCTTGTGTTGAACCTAGGGGGCCTCCTACAATCCCTTCAAGTATTCCTTTGTTTCCTTGGCCCATTATAGCTGCGCCTGAGACTCGGTTCGAGCCCTGTCCAAGGTGCCTAGACGAATTCTTTTATTGGGCTACCTCAGGTTTTGATAAGTGAGCCGATGACATCCTGGACGCGTGTCGTCATAATCCGGTTATCCTCCATCCGCCCCCCGATACGGGGACAGGAGTGTCAGTGGCTTTTCGGGGTCCGAGGGAAACGGTGCCATTGGCCTCTTCTACTGTCGTCATTTCTTCAGGTATTCTTACTGATCGCTATCTTTTCGGTTTTATCATAGGTAATCATGGACGTCTCAGTGGAGGTGGTCGGGGAATCTCGGTCAACTGGGTCCCATACCGACAGGCCGTCTCCTCGCCTAGTGTCTAAGTATCCCTGGGTAACTCATGAGGTTTTGAACACCTCATCTGTCATGAGTCGGGAGAGTATCGCCGCTCTTCCTATCGGGAATCAGGATGGGTTTTCCATTTGTCAGCCTGATCCTGATAAGCCGATATGCTCGTCCGCCGAGCCCGGCGACTCAAGTTTTTTCTTTTTCTGTAAAGACGTAGTCACCCGTCTGGGTATTCGGTTCCCCCTTACCGAATTTGAGATGTCAGTTTTAAAACACCTTTCTTTGGCCCCTACCCAACTTCATCCCAATGGCTGGTCTTTTATAAAATCTTTTGAGGATTTGTGTATAAACTTAGATGTTCCCTGTACCGTCCCTGTCTTTTTCTATTATTTTTCTGTCCATACTAGCCGTTCAGGCCGAGAACCTCCCGAGAGGAAGAGGTGGACTTCCTTAAAGAGTCGACCCAAACGTAAACGTTTCCCTTTGTTTACCGAGTCTTTTAAGAGATTCAAGGCCAATTTTTTCAAGGTAAGCACCCTTCCCGGCCGTCAACCCTTCTTTCTTCAAGGGCCCGAGTCCGCCGGGGTGAAGTGGAAGTTCCCCCTTTACTGGACTCGTGCTCATCATGAGTTTCCCCCCCTCCTTTTACCAACGTGAGGAGACAGGTCTGTCGGACACAGATGCTTATTCGGTGGTCTGAATTAATGCTTTCCGAGAAGGCCAGGGTGTTTCTGATATCATTCCCTTTTCTCAATGTTAGTCAGGAGATCTTAGATATGGTATGTGTAAATCTTCTTGATTTGTTAGCTAATTGTTTCTTTTTTGTGTAGCTGCTGAAATGGAAAAGGGGACCGGTGATGTTGGACCTCGGTCCCGCAAGGCGTCCGGTCAACCCGAACCGGCTCCAGACGGTGTTGGTGTTCCTCCCTTCTTTTCTAAGATGAAAAAGAGGAAAATCACCAAGTCTACCCCGGATGCTACAGTGGCTGGGGTTACTGAAAAATCGGCTCCTGAACCTGCTGGGAAGTCAGCCCCAATGCAACCTCGTCCTGCCTCCCCTATTCTGATCTCTAACTCGTCGATCGTGGAAGCTCCGCCAACTGTGCTCCCCGAGGCTCTGAAGCTAGTGCCCGGTCATCTGTGGGAGAAGGGTGCTGATGACCTTTTCCCTTTTGTCCGGGCGCCCAAGAACTTATCGGATGCCTCGCCGCTGACCGAGGAGCTATTGGCCGGGCTTGGTCAGATGCAACTTCAGGCATATCGGACTGCTTCCCTCGTGGATAGTCTTGTCAATTTGAAGACAAGATATATCCGGTCACAAGAGGAACTGGCGACTGCCCTAGTAGATTCACAGAAAATGGGTGAAGAGCTTCGCCTCGTTCGTGAGGAATCCGAACGTCGGCTCCGTGAAGCCCATGCTGAAAATCAGCAGGCTCTGGCCAAGGCCGCCCACATGACCGAGAACTTTAACGAAGTGAAGACTTTGTTCGAGGGGACCCAAGCCGAGGCTACAGAAGCCAAGTCCAAACTATTGAGCGAGGAGAAAGAAGTGGCCGAGCTCCGGGAAATGATGATGTCGGTGGCCGAGGAGTCTTTCAAGAATGCCCTGGCTCAGGTCCGATGTGCCAATGCCGGGGTTAGTATAAACACTGACGGGGTGCACTTTCATTCTTATGTTCGGGATGGAGTGATTGTTCCTTATGACGAACAAGAGGATTCTGTCATTGAAGCGGAAGGTGCCCCTGAATTGGGTGTTGAAGCCACCTCGGCCCTTGGAGCTGCCGACAAGATTTGAAGGACCGGGATGTCGGTTTAAAATTTGTACTTTTTCCTTTTATGTTCGTACACTTTGTTATGTTCGTACAATGATGCAATTTGTCATTTTATGATATTGTGTTTGTTTAGATGTCTATACTATTGTGTTCTTTTTTTAGAACCATGTGTGCACAACATTTATTCGTTGGCTCCAACGGCCAAGCGTAATATTGTCCGAATATATGTTTTCGGTTTATCAAATATATTCTAAGTTACTATAGGTGCAACGTGGCCGATTGAGACCATGCCAACCTAATCAGGGTTTGGTGGCACTTTAGGTTTGCTCGGAACATTTGTATATTATCAGACTCGAATACTTTTATTCAGAGTGAGTATCGCGTATGTTTTTATTCGAGGCTGAATATTGAGTGTACTGTTTATTCGAAGAGACTTCAAATTTTATTCATATAAACCATAATCATGTCCGTGATCCTGATGAAAGAGATTACATGAGATGGGGGTACCAATGTACTCGGCCCACTCTTCTCAATTAACGGGAAACACACGGATGATTTTAACTAAAATAAATCTTCAGCTTGTCTGCGTTCCATGTTTGCTTGACTGCACATTTATCCAAAGTCTCTGATAAGTATGCTCCGTGGCCGAGATTCTGAACCACTCGGTAAGGTCCTTCCCAATTAGCCGCTAATTTTCCTTCTCGGGCATTTTTGTTTCCAATGTCGGCTCTGCGTAACACCAGGTCGCCTTCTTCGAAACTTCTCGTCCTAACCTTTTGGTTGAATTTTTTAGCCAAGAGCTGCTTCATGGCCAAGTCTCGACGATGTGCTTTAGCTCGAGTTTCTTCTATTAATTCAAGCTCGTTAATCAATGCTTCATTGTTTGAGTCCTCGCCTTGCTTGAGTATGGTCCTTCTTCTCCAGGAAGGGTGTCTGATCTCTACAGGAATCATCGCCTCATATCCATAGGTCATTCTGAATGGGGTTTCCCGAGTGGATGACTGAGCCGTCGTCCTGTGTGCCCATAAGACGTAGTATAATTGCTCTACCCAATTCTTTCTGACCTCGTACATTCGTTTTTTGAGTCCCTCAAGAATGACTTTGTTAGCGGCTTCTGCTTGTCCAATGGATTGCGGGTGTTCTACTGATGAGAAATGATGCTTTATGTGGAGGCCGACCATCATTTCTGCGAACTTCCTATCAGTGAACTGAGTTCCATTGTCCGTGATGATTTCTGTCGGGATCCCAAATCTCGAGACGATGTTTCTTTCAAGGAACTTTTGTATTCGGGTCGACGTGATGGTAGCAATAGGCTCTGCTTCTATCCATTTGGTGAAATAGTCGACGGCTACTATGAGCCATCGTAGTTGTCCTTCCGTGGCCTTGAATGGCCCCAAAAGATCCATCCCCCATTTGTAAAAAGGCCAAGGGGATGTGATTGCCGTTAGTTCAGACGGGGCCGACCGTATAACCCTGGCGTGCATCTGGCAGCTCTCGCATTTCTTAACATGATCTTGGGCGTCGGCCTTCATAGTTGGCCAGAAGTAACCTGCTCGAATGGCTTTTGTTGCTAAAGCTTTGGCTCCCATATGATGTTTGTTAATGCCTTCATGTATCTCGGCCAATATATACTTAGTTTGGTTCGGTCCTACGCAAAGTAGCATGGGAGTGTGTGGGCCTTTGCGGTATAGCTCTCTCTCCTGTGTGGTATACATGGCGGCCTCTTGGATTAGTCTTCTCGCTGCAGTAGGATCTTCGGGGGTTATTCCTTGTTCTATGTATCTGATAATGGGTTGTCTCCAGTCCGTGCTGGCCGTGATCATCATGATGCATGGGGGTGTGGTAGTTCCTGCTGGACGACCGTGCTATGATTACCCGCACCCCTGGTACTTGCTAATTTGGATAGTATGTCGGCCCTCATGTTTTCTTCTCGGGGGATGTGAGAGACAACGACTTCATCGAACTCGGCAATTAGTTCTTTGACCTTGGTTAGATATTTGCCCAGCAGGGGTCCCTTAACCTGGTATTTTCCCTCAATTTGGGCTGCCACCAACTGGGAATCTGTAAAAACTTTCAACTTTTGGGCCCCCTGTTCCCTGTCCGAGGCCAGCCCTGCTATTAGTGCTTCATATTCGGCCTGATTGTTCGACGTCGGGAAATTGAGCCGTAATGATTGCTCCATTGATATCCCCTGAGGACTCTCTATTATGATCCCGACCCCACTCCCTTTAGCGTTGGACGACCCATCTACATATAGGGTCCAAGCTTCTTCGTGTGCTGATGCTATGGGGGTAAGCTCGACCAGGAAATCGGCCAAGGCTTGAGATTTGATCGCATGTCGAGCTTCGTACTTAATGTCGAACTCGAAAAGCTGGATTGCCCAATTGGTCATTCTGCCGGCCAGGTCCGGTTTGTGCAAGATCTGTCGGATTGGTTGGTTGGTACGGATTATAATTGTGTGACTTTGGAAGTATGGGCGTAGTCCTTTGGCGGCCACCAGGAGAGCAAAAGCCACTTTTTCTAATTTCTGGTATCTCAACTCCAAATTTTTTAGTGCCCGGCTTACAAAGTATACCGGTCGTTGAGTCTTGTCATTTTCTCTAACTAGCACGGTGCTTACCGCCTCCTCGGCCACAGCTAAATACAAGATCAAATCTTCACCGGGTTCTGGCTTGGATAGAACAGGGGGTGAGGCGAGGCATTTTTTGATTTCCTGAAACGCGGCCTCACATTCAAGATTCCGGCCAATAATGGCTTCTTTTCTCAGCATCCTGAAGAAAGGCAGGGCTTTCTCGGCCGATTTGGGGAGAAAACGCGTCAATGCTGCTAGTCTTCCTGTTAACCTCTGAACCTCTTTCTTGCTGGTCGGAAACTGCATATTTAAAATTGCTACACATTTGTCCGGGTTGACCTCAATTCCCCTGTGGGTTAACATGAATCCCAGAAATTTTCCCGTCGTCACTCCGAATGCGCATTTGAGAGGGTTCAACTGGATGTTCTTGTCTCTTAACCTGCCGAACGTTTCTTCCAGGTCTCGGATGTGATTCTTGTTTTCGTCGGTCTTTACTATCATGTCGTCGATGTATACTTCTATGTTCCGGCCGAGCTGTTGGGCGAAGACCCTGTTCATCATGCGCTGGTAGGTAGCGCCGGCATTCTTTAGACCAAAAGGCATCACATTGTAGCAATAGTTTGCCTCACATCCTCGGAATGCCATTTTTTCTTGGTCGTCTGGGTACATCGGGATCTGGTTGTACCCGGAATATGCGTCCATAAATGACAACGTATTGAATCCTGAAGAATTGTCTACCAGCTGGTCTATGCTCGGCATTGCATAGGAATCTTTGGGGCAAACTTTGTTGACATCAGTGTAGTCAACGCAGACTCGCCATTTAACGTTGGCCTTCTTAACCATCACCACATTAGACAACCAAGTGGTGTATTGTATTTCGCGTATAAATCCGGCCTCCAATAACTCCTGGATGTGTTTTTCCAATGCCTATCTTCTCTCGGGGTCGAGGTTTCTTTTCTTCTGTGCCACCGGTTTTGAATTAGGATACATGGACAATTTATGGCAGGAAAATGTAGGCTTTATTCCCGGTATTTCAGAGGCGGTCCATGCAAAGACATCTCGGTTGTCTCGTAGACATTTCGTCAGCTCTGCTCTTGCGACTGGGTCAGCTATCTTCCCAATCTTAGTGATCTGGGTAGCTTGAGATCCTATCTGTACTTTCACAAGTTCGTCTGCTGGTTCGGGCCTCCATTCTTCCACGTCTTCTCGGACGTCTAGCTCCACCATGTTAATGGGTTCCACCTGTTGCCTGTTTGATCTCGGCCTTTCTTCTTCACCGCGTTGGGGTAACACCGAGGTTCCAGCCTCGGCTTCTCTGACGGCGTTGTAATAGCATTGACGAGATTCTTTCTGATCCCTGCTGATGGTTATTACCCTTCCGTTGCTTCCTATCATCTTCATTTTCTGATGTTTGGTGGACATCAGGATATCCCATCGGTGGAGAGTCAGTCTTCCAAGAATGACGTTGTATGGTGAAGGGAACTCAGCCACCACGAACTTCACTCTTTCTGACTTGAAAGCCTCCTTTGTTCCCAGTGTCAATCGTAACTCAATGGACCCTTTGATGGCCGTATTCTCACCGTTGAAGCCGGATAAGACCATCTGACATGGTTTTAGGTCTTCCTCGTCCAAATTCATCTTCTTGAAGGCGTTCCATGATATGATATCTGCTGAACTACCATTATCCACAAACATCTTTTTAACCCGGCAGTTAGCTATAATCCCGATTATTACTAGACCATCTTCATGTCCGGGTATGACATTTTCCAAGTCGTCTTTGGTGAAATACAGTAAAGGGGGTTCGGGACTTCTGTGGCCTTTGAACCGGGGTTGCTCCCTTACTGCCAGGATCTCCCTGAGGTACTTCCGGCGTTGATTAGCCGTATCTCCTCCTCCTCCCATTGCTCCTGTGATCACATTACATTCGAATTCCGGCTCCGGGAACGCTTCGGCCTCCTACTTCTTCCGCTTTTCATCTCGGCCTTTCTGGTCATCATTTTGACTGCCCTTCCGCTTAGCTTGTTGGCCTTGAGTTTTGATCACGTACCGATGCAACTTGCCTTCTCGGATGAATTTCTCTATTGCATTTCTCAAATCCCAACACTGGTCGGTAGTATGTCCCGGCCCGTTGTGGAATTCACAAAACCGAGTATGATCAAGGCCTGTCTTCTTGAAAACAGGCCGAGGTCTGTCTACTTTCTTCATCTCTGTCAAGGCTACTTCTCTCCAGATTTGAGCCCGGGAAGTGTTCAACGGAGTATACCTGTCATACTTCGTGTCATATTGTCCTGGGCGGTGGCCGAGATCAAGATTTCTGTTCAGCTGCACGCTCCCGAGGTTCTGACGATTTCTCAGGGGAGAACCCTTTCTTCTTGGAACAGTATTCACGATCTCCATCTGCTCCAGCTCCAAGTATTTCTTTGATCAGACCCTAAACTCGAGCAACGTTTTGACCGAGTCTTTATATATAGACTTCGCGAGTCGTGACGATCCACTAAGTCCCGCTGATATCAGGTGGACGTGCATCTTCTCCTCCAGTCCTTGTACCTGTAAGGCGGCCTCCTTGAACCGGTCTAAATAGCTTTGTAGTGTCTCCCCAGGGTGTTGGCGGATTTTTCCAAGTACGAACTCGGACTTGGGTTGCTTTTTGCTCGTTGCAAAATTGAGCAGAAATTTTTGGCCGAAGTCTTCAAAGTTATGTATTGACCGTGGCGGCAATGTGTGGAACCATGCCTGCGCGGCCCCGGTCAAGGTGGTAACAAAGATCCGGGAAATTATTGGCTCGTCAATTCCTCGGACACACATCTGCATATCAAATTCGTCAATGTGAACTTGCGGGTCTTGGCTCCCATCGTATTTTGACAGGAAGGATCCATCAAAATCCTTGATGAACTGGGCATTGACAATCTCGTCAATGAAGGAACTGTTGTTGTGTTGTCCGCGCCGATATTTTCTCCTGTACACCTCGCCTTCTCCCCCGGCCACCTGGCGTGGTATGTTAGGCCGTTGCTCATGATGTCCCGTGTTCCCCTCATGTCCCGGTCCTTGATGCGGACGTTCCTCGGCCTCGGCCTCGGGTGCCTCATAGGTCGGTGGTGGCCGATGGGCCGACTTATAATAACCTAGGTTAAATAAATAAAAGAAAAAGAAAGAAAAATTTAGATTTCCTAAATTCCGTCAGAAAAAGGGTTTGCGACGGCCAGGAAATGGCGCCCCGAGCGTGAGATTGGCGCCCCGAGCGCCAGGCTCACTGGAATTTGGCCCCTGGAGTGTGAGTTTGGCGCCTGGACCGCCAGAAATGACCAGAAGGCCATTTTTCACTGTAATTTGGCGCTTGAGGCGTGAAAATGGCGCCAGGAGCGCCAAATCTCGGGCAGGCACCCTATATAAAGGGATTTTCACGAATTTTGGGAAGAAAAATCTGATTTCTCTTCTTCCCTAATCCATTCCTCCATTGATGAGTTGGAAAGCTTCATAACCGCTTATTCCTTGACCTAAACACTTGATAACCAACTAGGAAAGTGATTAGAACCTCGAGATGAGCTAGATCCTAGTTTCAATCTCTCGAAAAGATAACCAATCGGAGAAATCTCGTTCTCTAGGGAACTTGGTAGAACTGAGTTTGGAAGGGAAAGAAGGCGATTCAAGGATGCCAGAGCTTGGAGAAGTGATCCTCCAGCCTTCCTCGACAGTTTAGAGGTAAGAAACTCGAGCTTTAACCGGTTATTTCTGAAAGATGATTCTTGATGAGTTTTGAATAAATGAGCGAGTTGGAGTCGAAATTAGGCTTGGATTCTGTTGAAAAAGTATGCTCAGGAGGTTGTTCTGATGAAAGTTAAGCTTTGAATCTTGAGTATTGATAAAGTTTAGTTTTGACTCTGATATCTGTATGAGTAGGAAGATTGATGATATAATGATATGTATGAGCCTAGGTGCTTTTACAAAAGATGTTCAGGAGGCTAAATAAACGGTGAATATGTGTTGAAATAGTCGTTCTGATAAACTTGATAAGTGTTGATATTTGGCCTGGATGAAGGCAATTGAACTGATAGAATTGACTTGTGCAGAGTCTTTGGGAGACTCTAGTACCTTGGTTAGGCCGAGATAGACCTTGCTGAGGGTCTGTGAGTAGCCTATAAGATGAGTAGTTCAGATAACCCTAAGATAGAGAACAAAACGGTTTTAATGGAAAGGAATAGAGTCTCCTTTCATTCTAACGGTTGAGGACCGTTATTGATTGATTGTTTGTATGCCTTGTGTAGGGCGTGATACAGACATTGCTGGTGGTTGTGACCACGAAGCCGGGAGAGTCGGTGTAGCGCTGAGAGCAGGTAAGCTCTTTGTTCTTGGGAGTGTTTCCCCTTGATTGTGTTCCACCATACTCAAGTGAGAGTAATGGTCATTGTATGAGTTAATGCATGTATATTGAAATTGTGTGTTACTGTTGGATTGAAAACCTGTACTTGATATACATGGATTGAGACTATGTGTGTTGATTGATGAGATTTCTCTGGACAGTAGAATAGAATAGAGTAGAATAGAATAGAATAGAATAGAATATACATGTTTGAGAAAGTCCTGTTACTGATTGTGATTGAGGCATGTATATGATGCCTATATGCGTAGACATCTGAGTAAATGATATATTGTGGGCGATTGAGATGATGTTGAATGAGATATACACTAGGATAGTGTACTGTGTTAGTGAAAACCTCTATGAGGTATATGCGGTGATAGTATCTTGTGTTTGTAGAGAATTCCCTGACCAGTAGAATAGGTTTATGTGATGTTG
>CM023949.1:19877615-19944901 GCA_013407115.1 Glycine latifolia | reverse complement strand
ATATATATATATATATATATATATATATATATATATATATATATATATATATTGCATGCCATTAGTATAAGTTTAGAATGTGAAAGATAGTCAGTAGTGATCACTGCATTTATCCACAAAAGCATCAAAGATGTGTTGAAATTTTTGCAAGTGAGAAATCTTAGTTTATAAACTCAAACCTAGGATTTATTTTTTGTTTCAATTCAATTAATTAAAACGTTGGATTATGATCCACACTTTTTATATGTAATAAATACAAATTGATCTAACATCATCATTAATGAAATTTAAATATAATGGAGTAAAAACAGATGAATTTTTTTTTAAATTATTTAAAATTAGATTAAATTTTGGTTAAAGCTTTAAACAAAATATCCAAGAGACCAATTCATCCAACTAAAAAGGGGAGAGGGAAGAGAAATACACAAGTTCATATACCTTCCATAGTACCGTCAGCTAGCCTTCAATCTTATGCTAATCAAGTCCCTCAACCTCAACCCCAACCAACTCGATTTCAACCTCAACCCAATCAACCTTGACATCAACCTACTCAATTTCAACCTTTACCTTCATTTCGAGCTCCTCCACCACCTTCTTTTCAATCTCAAACTCCATTTCCATTTCAAGCTCCTCCACCACCTTTATTTCAAGCTCAAACTTGACCTCCACTGTCCTTATTTCAATCTCAAGCTCCACCACCATCTCCACCTATACGCACCTAATCTCAACCCATTCCTATTCAAGTCCTTAATATGCATGATTATCCTTATCCAATGACTAATGAAGCTTCATCTTCTTCATCTAGTCATGTTAGTGGAGATAATAATAATAATTGGAATAAAATCTTAATACTTCCGAAAGGGGGTGGGTAAGTCATTTTATTTTCTTAGCTTATGATATGGATTTATATTATTTAATTATCTACTCATCAATTTTTATTATTTTACACAGATTTGACCAACACAAGTTGGTAGTTAAGGCAATTTCTTCAATAATCCATGGTTACATGAGGCACAACCGTCATGGAAGAAGTTATCTTCATATTAAATAAATATGGTTTGATATGTTCAAGGTAATATAATATTTACTTACACTTGGGTTATGCATTATGTGTTGTTTAAATGTAAATGATTTGTATGCTTCATTGTATGATCATTATTGTAATTTTTATTTTATACCTTTTGGCGTCATTGGATAAATGTTGAACATCCAAATAGTAACATAAAAGAGTGTTGCGAAAATCAATGCAGGAAAGATTTACATAGAAAACCATTTTGGATGGGAGATATGGTGTGAACACAACTGAAGGCACATTGGGGGTCATCGAGTTTCAAGAATAAGTTTGAAACAAACAAAAGAAACCATTTAGCTTTGGATGGTGCATCCCTTCACACTAGTGGATCAATTCCTCATCTATTGCATTGGAAAAGAATGATATTATTTATTGTTGCTTGCTTGCACTAAAGAAAGTTTCGGTTTTGGTATTTATTTACATAATTGAATCTTTTATCATTGCAGAAGGAGGAAAAGGAACTAATCCGTCATGGACTAAGTTTTATTTCCGTACACATCGGAAACAAATAGTAACAAAAGGATCAGAATGGCATTATCTCTCAAATTTTTCTTCAGGAGAAGATGGAGCTAATAGTCAACCATTTGTGGAACCTATGCCATCTGATTTGGACATATGTTCAGATCTGGTTGGGTGTTTTGGTCTAGGATCTGTGGCAAAAACATTGAGTGCATCTTTACGTCAACAAGCAAGAGATTTTCAGCCAATTCAGAAGATGCTAATGATTTAAGGAGTCTGATCCATGCATTAAATTGATCACTACATAGGCAAGAACAAGAAAAACAAGAAATGAGGCAAGAGCTACCTCAGACTAAAGAACAACTTAAACAAGTAAAAATGTACTGTTAAACTTAGGTTATCTTAGCTCTTCTTCTCATCCTCCTCCATCTCCTCAACATAGTAGTGAAAATGAAGACAATGATCGAGGATGATGAAGACAATGATCATATCAGATTGGATGGTATATGTCGTCTTGCTTAATTTTTTGAAAGAGATGTATTGCCTTAACATATGTTTATTGTTATTTTTTATTATTTAGGTTCCAAATTAATAACAAATGGTTATGCTTTTTTTGTTTTATCAATAATCACCACTATAAAATACACATTGAACATCGCCAGTTTAACATCGATTACAAGAGAATATCGATGTTAAACTACTTGTGGTGGCATTTTCATAAATAGAGGGATACCATTAACATCGATTTTTCGAAAAACTAATGTTACTAGCAGAAACTCAACATCAATTTTTTGAAAATCGATGTTGCCAGCATAATGTTAGTATTGATTTTCCAAAAATTGATGTTGTTAGTTAATAGTTAACATCGATTTTACAAAAAATTGATATTATTAGTTCATAGTTAATATCGATGTTTGAAAATCGATGTTGTGGAATGCATGAACAACATCGGTTTTATTTTAAATCGATGTTGTTGGGTCTTTTATAATAAACTCTAGCACCCAAACCCTCGACATTATAACCTTACTCCCTTACTAACTCTCATGTCGCTTCCGCTCCTCGCTTCCGCTCCTCGCTCTCGCTCTCACTCACAACTCTCTGCGGCGGCGACGAGGTAAGCGTTTGTCCTTCCCACAACTTCTGGTATACTTTGCTTTATATTAAAAACTATCGTTGTCAAATGCTTTATTGCAACCCAGTAATTAGGGGGTGGAGGGTGATGGTGTTAGGGTTTAGGTCTATGGAGAAGGTTTTGTGATTGGGTGACACGATGAACACCATTATTGAGAGAGAGAATGAGTGTGGCGGAGGGACGGTGGCTTGCCTCCTGTAGCTTGGCTTTTTCTTTACTTCTCTTATTTTTCCCCCATTGGCTAATTAATCTCATGGAGGAGACTAATGGTTTTGAGTTTCTCAAGTTTTTATTAAATTATTTCTTTTACAGGAAGAACAAACTTTTTTTAAAATATGAATTTCTATTACTCCAAATTCGCCATCTTTCGATCTGGGAAACTGCGTTAGTGAGTCAAATTTCTGTCATTTTAAATTATGCTCTTGTGTTTCAGAGTGTGAGAATAAAGATCAACTTAATTATATCATGGACCTGGTTGATTGCTGGTATTCATAATGTTGTGTCTATTTCATTTGTTTATGTATGTTTGATTTATTGTTTCTATCAATAGACTGGCCTTTCAAAGATATTAAACTCTTGGGTAACTAATAACCTTGGTAAGGCAAATAGTCTCATTTTGTTGACGAGTTAAGACTAACCATCTTTATTATAAATTTAGAATGTTTAGTTTGCTTAAGTTTTAAAGGCAAACACAATTTTAGAAGATTCATGCTTTGTTGTAATTATTTTATGTGGAACAATGCTTAATCCTAGGCAAACGTTTTCATGTGACCAATGTTGTTAGGAATGCATCCAGTGAGACAATTTCCTGAAAGATTTAAGCCAGCTAATGCCACAAGGGTTGTTAGACTTTGCAGTATCTTGCCTGTTAAGTGATTACCAAAAAGATCAATGATTGTTATAAGTTCAAAAATTTTCCCATATTCTGTTTTCTCCTTTCCATGCCAATGTTATTTCATCGACAAAAAAGCTATTTCAAATATCATTATACTCATAATATCCATACATATAATGATAATATGCATTAGCAATAGAAATTGATTTTTCTTGGAAACTTTATATTTGACAAAGCTGTAATGTGACCGAGGCATTGTGGTATCTCCCCTGTAATGTTGTTTGTAGACAGATCCAATACTTGAAGAAATAATAGATTACATCAACTTGTGGGTAAGCTTCCTTGGATCTTATTACCTCGTAGACGCAAAACTATATAATTCCGTAAGGAGATAAAGAGCTGTTGTGCTCATTCCATTCCATGTGTTTCTATGACTTGTTTTTGGAAAATTAGATGAATAACAAGCAAGTTAATGCTGAGTCTTACTAAATAGTAGAAGAGATTCGATAAATAGGAATGAAACTCATATTTTAGTAGGATTTATATAAATTTCATGATCCAATAATGAAGAGTGTGATAAAAAAAAGAATAAATTGGCAGTATTTATCATGAAAATTACTGTATTGGGATCAAACCCAACAAAAATGAATTTGAGCAGGGATATTTTTAATGGTTTTTCCTAAATATTTTCTTAAGCATTCCTTTCCTGATAAAAATATAAATTAAAATATTATAAATATAATAAAACAAATAATTATAATAATAATGAATAATAATAATGTATTTTAATTCATATTATATTTTCTTTTTTTATAACCTATCATTATTTTAATTCAAATATTTTATCTTTTTTCAATTTTTATTTTATTTTGACCATATAACTTTTATTTTCACTCTATTTTACTTCTTTTCATTTGTCACAATTTTTTTTTTTCATCCCTCACAGCGAAATACTAAATAAATAAATAAAAGTTATCACTTGTCCTTATCTTAAATTGCAAACAATAAACACATAAAGAATTGTAAATAATGAAGGTCTCTTCCCTCGTTTATCATTTATTATTTGTCCTTAGATTAAATTGTAAATAAAGTGTAAAACTTATCTACACTTCTTTTCTTAATAATAAAAAAAAACTACACTTTATTAATATATTATTACTTATAAAAGTCATTGTCTATTCTTAAATGGGTTTCCGATCCATATTTTTTATTAGTACATTAAATATAATAATCATTAATTGTATAATATAACTCATTATTTTTTAGGGAAAAAGAGTTATAATTTTTTATCATAATTAACTGTCTATTTTTAGATTTTTTTAACATAATCATCTAATCATAACATATTATGTATGATAATTTATTTATTTTTAAAATAATCATCTTAAAAAAATAAAAAACTTATAGTATTAAGTTCATGATTTTTTTTACTTTATATTTCATTTTTGTACATTTTGTTGTTCCAGTGTGAAACTTCTTTAAAAAGTAAGTCCTTAATCACTTCGTTCCCTAGTACATTAAATTTATATTATGTCAAACATATTTATGAAGAAGTCTTTTAGACTTATTTAAGTAAATATAATTAATTAATAATTAAATGTTTTTATTATTCTATTAAATATTTAACTCAATGTATTTTAAGATTATATATTAAAGAAGCTTTGTCTTTTTTTCAACTTGTCATCTTTTTAATTTGTATCAATGTTCGTCTTTATCCACACTATTTTTCTATTTTCCTTTACCATGTTATATTTATGGTCATAAATGTGTTCTCTAACTATGTAAACACTTATAAACTAATTAACGTGTGTTTTAATGGTCATAATTTGTAGGCATTTTTCCTTTTCCGGTTGGCATCGTGAACACATATTCATTGTTTGAGATTGTTAGTGATCATCATCACATATATGAATGCCATTCATACTCTTTTTAGGCTTTTTTTTGTTAAGAATGTTTTTATAACTTGTGTTATGTGATTAATGACTATTGTTTTATATACATGTTATGTTCATTATGAGTGTACCTTAGTTTCTCGTTTGAGATTCAATACAATGATTTTTTTAGACAGTTTAAATTAATCATTATATTGAATCTTGAAATTTCTATTTGGACAGTTTGGGAAGAGTTATTTTTTTTTATAATAGATTCATGTGTATAGGTTAAGTCTATTTTCTTAAATTTGATGAAATTTCAATATAGTGCATTTCACTTTTGTTTTCCGAGTGCATACTTGATTGTGGTGGAATTCATGTCACCGCTTTCATGTTGTGTACTTGGAGATCAATGCAAATGAGATAAAGCCACACCTTTAATGAAAAAAGTGAGGTTTTTATGGATGGAATAATTTTGTGAGTATCACAGAGTTATTAGATGGATTGAAATTGGATGCATGAAAGTCGCATGAGCCCTACGTATAAGGAAGGGGTTGAACAGTTCTTGGAATTTTCCTCCGAAAAAAGTCGACCGGATGAGGATGATTTTTTTTCCTTGTATAAACTGTTTGAATGGGAGACAACAAATACTAGATGACATATGAGAATATCTTATGTATGATGGAATTAAGAAGAATTATATGATATGAATATGACATGGTGAATTGACAGACATGCAAAGGGGCTCCCAAACTGAACCAGTTGATTCAAAAATGGGAGATCGATTAGAAGATATGATTCGTAATATTGGATAAGAGTCTTTTCAACAAGCACATGTCTCTATGTATGATACATTGGAAAGTGATTCCAAGAAGCCTTTGTATCTGGGGTGCAACAAGTCATTGACACTATTGTCAGCATGGTAAGTCTGGTTAATGTGAAGGCCAAATATGGGTGGAGTGACAAAAGTTTCACTTAACTTCTTAAGATACTATAGGATATGCTTCCATAGGAAAACACGTTGCCGAAATGTTGTAATAAGGCGAATAAGATATTGTATTTGATAGGTATGGAGTATCAGAAAATTCATACATGCCCTAATGATTGCATACTGTACAAATATGAGTTTGAAGAAATGCATAAATGTCTCAGGTATGGGGTATCACGATACAAACTAAAGGATGATGAGGAGTGTAGCAATGACAAAAGAACAAAGAAAGGCCCCAGCGAAAGTGTTATGGTATCTTCCGATCATTTCAAGGTTTAAGCGTCTGTTTGCTTATGGCGATGACCCAAAAGACCTTTCATGGCATGTAGATGGGTGAAACTGCAACAGAATGCTCCATCATCCAGTTTATTCCTCCTAGTGAAAGAAGATTAATCGTTTTTATCATGATTGCGGGAAAAAGGAAACAAATCTTAGGCTTAGACTTGTCACTGATGGAATGAATGTCTATGACAGTTTAATCACTCAGCACAGTTCGTGGCTTGTTTTGCTAGTAATTTACAACTTGCTTCCTTTGTTGTGCATGAAGAAAAAATACATGATGTGGTCTATGATGATATTGGGCCCAAGACATCTTGGGAATGACATGATGTTTATCTCAATCCCTTAATTGAATACTTGACAAAGTTGTGAGATGAGGGGGTTGCTGTGTTTGATGGGTATCGAAATAAGACATTCAAGTGTATGCAATGTTATTCTAAACCATTAATGACTTTCTAGCATATGGGAATTTGAATGGATATAGTGTTAAAGGCCATCGTGCATGCCTTTCTTTGAAGAAGACACAAGCTACGTAAAACTGAAACATGGAAGAAAAACAATATACACTTGACATCAACGTTTTCTGAAACCTTATCACCCTTATCGGCAATTGAGAAAAACCTTTTAATGGAAGTCAAGAGCATGAAATTGTGTCGATACCCTTAACTGGTCAGCAGCTTCTTGAGCGGGTAGAGGACATTAATATTATATCTGGAAAGACCCAAAAGAAGTTGACAAGTAAAACTTGCATATGGAAGAAAAGGTCGATATTCTTTGATCTTTCATACTGTCCGATCTAGATGTTAGACATTGTATTGATGCTATGCATGTTGATAATTGCTATGCATACATAATTTGTATATCTAAATTACATAGCAATTATCTAATTTTCTTTCTTTTAACGCTTCTTTTGAGTTAAAAAGTTAAAAATTTAGCTCATTCTGAGTTTTATCCAGTGGATGCTAAATTTAGTAAATTTAACACTGTTTTGGTAATAAGTGACACAGCAGGAGGTCTAGAAGATGTTGAAGAACTGAGGCAATGCACTCAACGTGACAGTGCCCGCTCAGTGCATGGAACTAATTTGGAGGCTAGCTATAACGTGCATGTGCGCTTAGCACGTATCTAGTGGTACAACACACGGTCACTTAAGCAACTGGACGTTGCATGTGCGCTTAGCGCGCACATGCAGGCTTAACACGCAGTCATTGTCATAATGTCTAATTGTCACAGGATGTTCGAAAAAAAAGTCATCCATAAACAAAACACTGCCCTTCATGTGTTGTCTCATGGGGGTTATGATTTTTTAGAACAAAATTTAATGGAGGGAAAAAAATGATTGGAGCAAGCAGCCCAATCCGAGAGCACTAAAACTCAACCATTAGACAACAAGTGAAGTGGAAGATGACTCACACAAAAAAAATTGGTCATATAGGATTGTACGTTATTTTTTTATTTTCAATGGTCATTTTTTTAATAACAACAATAGTCCCTAAACTCATACAATATTTTGTGAACTGTAGGATTCCCTGGAAGAACCGTCTGCATAGGGTAGCTTTGTAGCCCATGGACGTCAGGATGTACTGACTACTGTCATCGGGCTACCAAAGCACCCTAGTCGTATCCGTGTTGTTGGAACTTTTGTGACGATCAGACAATACTTTGGATCAACTTTAGCAGTCTCCTGCACATCTACGTCAATCAACCAAGAAGAGATGGATCGACTTAAACAAAATATTAAGAAGGCACTGACACAAAATATCAGGAACGAGCTGGAGTAGTCAATCACTGAAAAGTGACGAGACAACTAATGTTGTCCTTCAACTAGATGCAATCCCAAGGAGTCATACCTCCTCTTGAGCCTGAGGTTGCTCCTTCTAATGCCCGTGTCAGCACAAAGGGAAGTTGTGTTAATCCCTTAGGGCAAGACCTAGACATGGGTGCATTAGACAAGCGTGAGTTGTATGTTGATGTTTCTTTCCTACCTGGTTACCTTTGGAATAGTTTATGAGGGGTCGACAATCTTGCACCATGTCCCTTTGGGCAATGATTAGGGGAATATGGGTGTTAAGGAAGTTCGAGATGCTGATGTTCGCATACCTATACCCATTGAAGAGGTTCAGTTAGTGGGACAGGCCCTTAACAGCTTCCTTGCTTAGCCGACACATCTTGTATAACCTTTTTTAGAAAGGTATTTCCTTTTTGTTGTGTTTATTTTATTAAAAAAGGATTTCTTACAAATCAAATGTTGACTGTCATTCACTTATGTTTATTAATCGTGTAGAATAAATAGGGACCAGAGGGATCGAAGAAACCTATGGATAGGGCAGAACCTGATCACGATCCCATATACCAAACATCATTGATGATCCCGAAACTTTTTCTCAAGCCTATGCAGGTGTTGTGGGATGCAACTGTGTTTGGGGTGTACAATGATAACGTCCCCTTGTACACAAAGCATGAAGATCTTTCTGAAATAGCACACCATGGTCAATGTGTGAACATCTCTGTTATACAAATATGGATTCTGTAAATAACTTTAAATTACAATCCATTACCTAATTGATGCATATTTTACTTTATTTTAACAACAATAGGCATATGAATGAGTTAAATCTGGGATCGGGGAATGTCTCTGTGTATGGATTCCTTGAGCCATAGTCCATACAGAGATCTGGGCAATCACAATTTGAATCTGAGGATTATGTTAAGAAATGGATGCAGAATTCATAGAGAGATGTCTACCTAGGAGCCTATTTGAATAAGTAAAACTGAACAAATCAATTTAAATAATGTATGCACTATAATAACTTAATGTTTTTCAATGTAATAGACATTGACAACTGGTCGTTATATGTCCTAAGGATAATGTTGTCGTCTGATTTTGTTCCTTGCACAATAAGCCTGATAACTACTTGAAAGAAATTATTAATATGTCAGTTGTAATTTGTAAGACATTTACTTTATCATTAGTATTTGACATCAATATTTTAATTATACAATATGCATGCATATTTCTCTTAACAAGTGCTTTGAAGGGATTCAATGATAGTTAAGGAAGTAAATCCAAGGCTACTGCTAAATGGATTCAGTTAAAGTAAGTCATTTAAACAATGCTTAATGTCTTAAAAGTTACATTTTATTACTGTGTACACTAATTTTGGGTTAACTTTGAATATCTCAATATCTTATTGAATTTTGTGTAATAAGCAAAGAGAAACACTGAGTGTGGCTATTACATGATGCATTGGATGTCAACAATAGTCCTAGGAGGTTTCAAGGATAATTGGAAAATGGTAATTGTTTACTTCAAAACTAATTTCATTTGTTATAGTTATTATTTACACTCATTAAGTTATGTTTTATTATATCATGCAGTATTTTACTGATCTAAGAGCATTGGAACCAGAGAGAATGAACGCAATTCACATTCTGTGGACAAAATGTTTTATAAGACTTAAAAAATTAAACATTAGGTGTTTAAGGAATTTTATAATTGTAGAGTTATGTTTAATTAGCTAAGGTTATAGATGATCTTATGTATTGACATTATTATTTTATTACTTTAACTGTTTCTTTTAATTGATAGTAATTATTCAATAATAATATAAAAATTTGTACTGCCTAATACTACCTGGACTTGTTCTGTTTTTTAATTTGCAATTTTGGATAATATTAAAAAAAAAAACAGACAGAATAATAATTTTTTTTGCAAAAAAACATTGATTTTTTTTAAAATTTGATGTTTTGGTGCAAAAACAACATCGATTTTGTTAAAAACTGATGTTGTGCACACGGCAATATCGGTTTTGCTTCATAGTGTGATGAAAGTAGTTGCAATAACTCGTATTAAGTATTAGCTAGTAGCACCACCGTTTGCACTCAAAACAATAGTAGTAGTACAATAAAATAAAACAACTAGATCAAGATGTACTACAAATGAGAAAATATTTTTTACATTATTAACTTAACTTACTTATCTTATACACATAGATTCCTTGTTCAGTTAGGATGTAACATAAATTAATAACTCAAATGGAACTCTTGCATTAGAGATGTTCTTTTTCTTTTTAATATTTTCAATCATACATATTTTTTTAATTTAAAGATTAATTTTTAATTTATAAATATTTTTAAAATTAAATACAATTTTCTATATTTGAAATAAATTGAATAAATTTAGATATTTTTTAAAATTAAAAGATCATTTTAAAATAATTATTTTATATATATATATATATAATTTAAATCACAATAAATTACCTGGAGATTTTATTCTAGAAGAAAATCTGCAAGTAATTTCATGTGGATATGAAAATTTATAGGAAATTTCCTGCAAATTTTCTTGTGACTTTTAAATTTGCTAGAAATTTCCTGCAAAATAAATTTGCTACAAAACATTAACCATGGAGTTTGCTGTGACTTTATTCAGCAGGAAAATCCACAGGAAATATCTTGCCACTTTATAATTGGCAGAAGCTAATTATCTATGAAGGTTTTACTTGCAAAATGAAATTGGTAGAAAAATCAGGAGGAAACCAGTTTCTTGCAATTTTTTGTGAAAATTTTGCAGCTAATAAGCAAAATTCTAGTAGTGTTAAACTCATCATCCTCTTACTTACAATACACCCTTTAATTTGTTTGTTTCTAACCCACAAATGTGAGATTTGTTCTTCCACACTCTCTTTCCTTCAATCCCTAGCTTAAGCAGTCGAGCTTCTTCTATTTACTATATGGATTTGTACCTACTTTTTGTGTTTTAAGTTTTAGAGGTCTCATACTTTTTTGTTTTTTGAATCTATTTTTTAAGCTTCACTCTCTTTTTATTTATTTCTTTTGAGCTTTATTTTGCTTGTTTCTTTTTCTCTATTATGGGCTTCAAGTTTTATCTTAGATATGTTTGAACCACTGTTTAAAAGTGAAGAAAGTATGTGTTAGTGGCTTTGAACTTAAGTTGCTTGTTTGTTTAAAAATATGACAGAGTCTACTATGTGAAAGTGAAACTCTTTTCTCATGGAAGTAAAGTTGATATACACCGTTAGATCTTTTTAACTTATAATATGTGGTTCAGAGTTTACTTCTTTCTTTTTTTTATTTCTTTCTCCCTTTCCCAATTCTGTCCCTTGGAGAATCCTTTCTCTTTGTCGATCGCTCTTCCCCCAGACCCAACCTCTTCTTCTCCACCTTATTCTTTTTTCAGATTTGGTTGTGGCTCTATGTAATTTGACCATGCTCATGATGCTTTGTAATTAAGTGTTGCTTGAATAATCTTATTCGCTGAAAAATTTATGTAAATTTAAAAGTGGGTTGATTAAATTTTTGGTATTTCCATTCTCACTGCAGCCTTCTTAAGCCGAAAGAAAGTCGGCCAAGAATCACATTGGTAGTACGAAGGGGGAGCAAAATCGTATTTACTAGTGATTCTTTGGATCGATCATGTAATGACCCGCCTCGTCGCTACAGTATTATTACATCTAATCGTGCATATTTCAAATTTTATTGAAAACTCCATTAATTTGATTACAAAAATGGTGGTAAATTATTTGTGATATTACATTTGTCACACTATATATAAATATATAAATAAATACACAACACATGTATATGTTAAACCATCACATGTCAGGATATAAGTTAATTGTATTTACAAGTATTTACACTTGAAATGTGCATATCCTTCAAAAAGAAATCAAAAGACCAACTAAGAAAGAGTTGACTATCAAAACACAACTCTTTTCCAAAAAAGTAATCCATCGTCATCATGACGGCTCGGTGGCTCCAACCAAAAAGAATCTTCCTCCAGAGTCACTTAATGTTACTCATCTGCTCACACGAACGAAGGTTTGCGATCATCACAGGTACCAACCACACGGTACAACAAATGCAAGGGTGAGTTTATTATATACAACCAACAAACATCAGATAACAGCAATTGGGAAGGAAACAACATTACTTACCACAATTATTAACAAAAATCCATGATTCTAATACACACTCATAAACCAATCATCCAATGCATTTCACTACTCAAACAATCATGCATAGAATGATGCATGCACCTAATTCATCTATTAGCATGCAATGTGGTACCATATCCCGGAAATAGCCTCTCACAGGAAAAATGATTCACCGTCGATCAGGACCACCCTGTGGTGCATTGGCCATTCCCCCTCGGTGATCAACCAAAGTCGCTAGGAAATTCCAAACCTGATGACCCATTAGCACCTACGTTCTCAGCCCACTGAAACCCACAGGTACGCACGTGCCTTCATTCTATTTCCATCCATGCACATGAAGTATGAAATATGGGCATCATCAATGTATGACCAAGGCCAGAAACAAATCCTTCCCTGCAAGGATGACCAGTCATACACCCCTCATGTACATACCTAACACACCAATGTGGGCTCACCGATGCACTGATTGTGGCTAGGAACAAATCCTTTCTCACAAGGATAACCAACCGGTCACTGCACCCCACATGTATATACACAGCATACAACCATGGCACCATCAATGTATGACCATGGCCAGGAACAAATCTTTCCTCGCAAGGGTAACCCACCATACACCCCCATGGGTATCCATGTATATCCACACACAATGATATTGTTCACATCAACATTATCTCTCATCAATGTCATTATCAACCTCAACATCATATCATCTCAATATCATCATTATGCATATCAACATTATCTCATTTCAACATCATCAATCACGTCAACATTATCTCATTTAAACATCATTAACTACATCAACATTATCTCATTTAAACATCAACTTCATCTCATTCATCCACAATCCATATTACCATGAGACTGATATTTTAGGAAAATTCTAAATTAAAGAGGAGGACTACAATATAGAAAACACACTTTTATCCCATTTAAAAATTTAATAAAGAATTAAATAGGAGGACGCATTATAAAATTTTGGGCAGAATCTCCTCTATAATTAAGACTTTTCCCAAAAATCCAATCATTACAACAACAACATCAGTCACAGTTTTATCCATCAACAAGCAAAGTCATCGCATTCCATTAGTTAAAAACACAGTTTTTCTTGAAAACGAGCACACAACAAGAACAAACATACATCAATGATAGATATATTGCATTCCATTAGTTTAAAACATAATTTTTCTTGAAAACCAGCATGCAACAGGGATAGGCAGATATCCTCATAGTTGGACTCCCTGGCCCCCAACTATGGTACCAAAACTATAACCAAATAATAAACTCCTCTTACCTATCTATATTTCTCTGTTAGCTTCTTGAAACGTCATTTTGGGATCTCTCAAGTTCACGTATTTTGGCCCAAACGCAGAGCTCTATATACCAAATTGAAGATAATTTAGTATAGATTTCCAAGATAAGATCAATATTAACATTTGGGGTCAAAGACCCACTCAAATAAAAAGTGGCTAAAAGGGTGTTTTGGGAGTTCACATCGAAAGACGTCATTTTGAAATTCCAATCACACCAATGTGATTGGGGTTCAACAAGGATCACATAAATGATATCAATTTTATAAAAATGAGACTTTTACAACATCTCATTTTCAAAGGATTTTTAAAGGAAGTGTAAAACTCCTACCAACGGTATCCAAAATACAAGAGACACTAAAAGAAGCTTAAACTAGCTAGAAGAAGACAAAAAGGAACTAAGATTACCTCAAGGAAACCAAGTAACAAGGATTTGGAAGCTCTGTTCACTACCGAAACTTTGAGAAGAGTTTTCAAAGATTCCGTTCAGATTAAAGGGTTCCTCTCCATGCGGTAGTCCAACGGCAAGCGACAGTGCCTCGTGGTGGTCACCGACGACCATGGTTGGTGGAGGAGGAAGGTGGGGAGCTTGGGAGCTGTTTGGGGGCAGAAGAAGCTCCATTTTTATGATCTGGACATTGAAGTACGTATTTAACACCGCCTTGACTCGCTCAGGCGAGCAAAAATGCATGCAAAATTCAATTGGGCGAGCTGACCCAATTTTTAAATTTCTACTTCTGTAAGAAAATTAATTTCTCATGTTCCAGATATTATTTGACAATCCCAACGGTCAAAAGTTACATATGTGGTTTAGAAACCTACCTTTAACATTTTAAGGTGATCCAACGGTTAACCAATCCAGAATGGTGATTTTACTAAAATGGGTTTTGGGTCAAACTCGGAATCACACAATTCAACACAGCTCAAACTAACTTCGTACAACCTAACATACATACCAAGAAATTGCACAAGGGTAAAATGCACAATAACTCAATTAATCTAAATTGATTAAATAATCAAACTATCACAACAAATACATCAAACATCTATTTTCAGTTATCGAAATTTTAGAGTGTTACAGATCACAGATTCTCGCCCCTGTCATTTGGCTTCCAGTCTAGTTGACCTCTCTTGTTCTCTCCCCCCCCCCCCCCCCCCCCCCCCCCACCCCTGGGTGGAGGACTCATGTAAACTTATTCCTTTAGGTCCCCGTTTAGGAAGGCATTGGCTTCCCCTCACTGTGACTGTCATGGCACCACCGTATGTTGTACTTGTGATTGACCATGTTTCTTTGGAAGCAGTGGAGGGGTTGTCATGACATCGATGGAAGTTGGCTCTCGATAGTCGATGGGGATGACACGGTGTGTTGCTGTCACTGGGTGTGGAAGATGGTAACATAGGGATAAAATGGGAAAAAGATGAAAAAAAAGAAAAGAAAAATTATTGGCCTTTGATTAGAAAAATAACAAAGAAAAAAAAAGTAAATTCTGAACCATAAATTTTAAGTTAAAAAGATCTAACGATGTAAATCAACTTTTCTTCCGTGCAAAAAGAATTTCACTTTCGCAAGATAGACTCCGTCTAAAAATACACTTGCCTTTGACTAAACCAAAAAATTGAATGGAACAGTATGCTTACGATAATTATCCAATCGCAATAAATAAATGAAATGTTTTGTTCATGTTTCAACTACCCCTAATATATATTTATATGTCTAGATTATATAAGCAAGTAATATTAATAAATATTTGCCGTTCCTCTCGTGTCAATATACAATTAATTTCTTAAACTTCGTAGCTATCTAGGGCTCATACACATACCACAAAAATCAAAACCAATAGATTTTCTCTCTTTTTTTTTTTATTAGGCCTTTTAAATGCCTTTCTATAGATATGTTTAATTTGGTATTGCGTCGTATATATTTCGGATACGAATTTTCTCGACTCTCCTGTTTGGTTTCGTTTTCATTAATTAATTTACTTAAAGTGACGATCGGATGATGAGCGGAATCTTGTCCATGGGTTTCATGGGGAATATATATTAGAATAGACACTTAATTCAGAATGAAAAAGGTACATCCTTCATATTTTTTTAGAAAAAAATTAAAATCTTGTCATTCATTTGATTGTTAGATAAATAAAATTAAATTACCAGATCCTCTACATAATCCACGTCAGACTCGTTCATCGGGCCACCTTTTACATTTGAAATTTAATTTTATCGTGACATTTTGTGGTCATCAGAAATAGTGCAATGCATTTATAAAAAAAAATTACGCAAGGACAGTATAAAAAAGGTTTCCACATGTCAGTACATCAACATTAAAAAATTAGGTCCCCATTGTCAAGAGATTTATTAATGAGAAAAATATTATATGCAACCTTACTCTTGTATATATAAAGATGTTATTTTTGAATTCAAATTCATGACCAACAAATTATCAAGATACAACTTTATTACTGTACTAATACAACATTTCCCTTGTATATCTAATGCACAGACATTAAACTCTAATAATAATGCAATGCATAAAGGTAGACCAGCTGTCATCTATCCCAATTATGCTGTAAATTTTATTTTATTTTTCAAATACATTGCCAGAAAAAACATTGAGAATAGTTTTTTAATTATTTTCCCGTAAGCTCCCCGATTTTTAAGAAACGACTAAAGAATTAATTTTAAAAATAAATCAGCTATAACTATATTTAAGCTAAAAACTACTTACATATAACAGATTAAACAAACGGGTGCAAACTATAATATACTAATTCACATTATATAAAAAATGGGTATAGACACTGAATTACTCTGTATAACTGTACTAGAACAACCACAAGTCCTCTGTCTTGAAGGGACTCTTGTTTCTAAAGGGTTTAAGGGCTTTTCAATACTAGTAAGCTCTCCACCGCATACCGAATCATTTTTACTCTGAAGGTTTCTTTGCTCTGAAGACCCCCCACAAGTAGTACTTTTCTTGAAATCCTGCACAAGTAATCCAACACACAATTTTGTTTTACAAACAATAAATTTGATATGTGCCATTGAAAAAAGTAGTATGAATATAAATGCGACTCACTTCGGCATTGAATAGGGAGTAATATAGAAGGAAAAATTAGAAGCTCTGCATTTTCAACCACTGCTCTTAAGGAAAGGTCAAAGTATATCATGTCCTCAACCAGCTTGTGAAAGGCCCTCTCAACACTGTAAAAGCATGACATATTTAGTACTGAATTATAGAGATAGGAATCAGATAATGTTAGTTTGTCCCAAAAATCACCTTTCACTATCAGGGAAAAAATAAAGAGCAATGCTATCCATATTTGGTCCACAATTCATGAAAGACTTTGGCCACACCGCAGTTCTTGGGCGCAAGTCTGGGCAAAGCACATCAGGGAAAAATCTTGTCTCTTGCAGAACTTTGGGGCTTGCTAAAGTGGACACATGGGCCAGAAGCCCAATGACAGTACCAAAACTTGGGTCCGAGATGCACAGACTTCCCCTATTGGCCAGAAAATTCAATTTTAGACAATGCTTCATCATAGCAGCTAGAAAAATTCATCAGCTTCTAAAAGGGTAGGAAAAAAATTTCTTACCTCCAGACTGGATCAGCAATAGGGTATGGAACAGTAGCATTTAAAGACTCACTAGTATTAGCTTCATCTTTTGGATCTGGTTGACACTCTTTCTCAAACTTATTTTCCTTTTCAGTGTTGTGAATGCATTGAGACAACCCATGATGAGACAAACTGTGATTATCAGATAACAGCACCATTGTTTTAGCTGCAATATTTTGTGGCTCTTGCTTGTTTTTTACACTCTCCATGCAACTTTTTGGATCTATTGTGGCTTGAGATGCATCATTTCTCGAATTTAGAGAGATGTTTTTTCCAGATGGGAGAAGAGTACAACTATCATGAAAAGATGTCACCTTTGCTTTGCAATCCTCACAAAACCAAGTAACATCATCGGTAAAAATCACAGGCCCATCTAAACAATACCTGAAAGGGGAGAGTTGAGGTGTATAAGGTCAATATGCATTTAAGAATATGAAATTATAACTTAATACGAAGCAAAAGTTTCTGGTTTAGGAAAATGCTGGGAGGAAAGTTGAATAGTATACTAAAATCACTAGGCTTCTGAGGCTGAAAAGGAAGTTCATGGTATTAATACAATTGTATTGTGCATCAACTCAGTGGTATTTAAGGGATGGTTTTCTATAATTTACAGAATGTATAATTAATAAATAAATTTTTTTAATAAAAACTGCAATCCACAGATCTAAATCATATTTAAGATATGTATTACTTTATTTTAGAATACAAACAAATATTCTGCCCACCTTCTATACCAACAGTAACTTTAAATAATGTCCATATGGCAATAAAAATACATGCATATGCAGCTAATTGTGGTGATGAAAACCTGCTAAAGTCATAATTTCGTAAGCAGTTTTACTGAAGTTAAATCATTCCTGTCTTATATATGGTAGGAAAATAACTAAAAGCAATGATAGAGATCCATGTGCACAGGTTCAGGTACAAATACCAAGCATGTCTATCATTTAATGTTCATTGGATTCAGCAAATAAAATTGGGAATACTCCCACCTTACTATTAGTATTAATGGAAATTTAAAGAATGTCCCTTTGGCACATTAGAAGTGGCAGCATCTGAGTGATGAAATATTGCTACAAGTACATTAAAGAAGTAGACAAAGAGTAAAGACAAATACCTATGAAGTGCATAAACCTGACACTTGTTGCAAAAGACAAGTGTCTCTGGAAACCCTGCATTGCCACACTGAAGACAAACAGCTACCTGCAACAACAATTGTACAGAGTTTTACTTCAGTGATTCATATTTCATACGAGAAGATGCATAACTCAAAAGAAACTCATACTCTTCCACAAAACACTGTAACAGACATATATGTGAGCAAAAACTACTAGGTTTTTGGTGTAACAAAAAGTTTCTTTTTTTTCAAAATGTGGATATAAGTCATAAAACTTGCTACATTTAGTGCATTAATATTCATGCTAAAGATCATGATAAAAAGATTTGTGTTAGATGTTGCAAATCATTAACAATTCTTTCCTTTGATCAATTCAAGTGTTGATCAAGTTTTTGTCATTTTATGGAGACAAGACACTACCCAAAAAAATAAAATGGTTATTCAATCAACAATTATTAACTAGTAGAATTGTAGATTTGTTCAATTGACTAGTCTAAATTAATCATATCAAGTGTAGGTTAAGCAGAATCATACCTGTTATGCTAATAGTAATACTGATAATTTAGTTCACTAACACCAAACAATAAAATTATATCCATATTTGTACAGAAAACCTCTTAAGCAGCCCCTATATTGTTTTGTTAGTTTCACAGAAAATTAACAAATGAGAAACACCTGAGACAGCTGAGTTGTCCCTGACTGATGGGTGAGAATATCTATCCTTTGTTCAGCTTTAGAACATCCATCTGCAGTTTGGGTGTTAGTACTGGAACCTGAAGGGGAATTGAACTCCACTACAACTGATGGCAGCAGCTGATTGTTTTTCTCATCAGTACAACTTTGGTTCTCACAAGCTTCTGTGTCTTTTGATAATTGGGGTTCTGTTCCAATATGTATAGCATGTTCTTTGTGTTCTGATACAGGTGTCTGTGAAGCTGAAATGCGTTGAGACTGTAGCTTGAAACAAGATTTACCTATTTTGGGACCCCTAATATTCTGCTTGAAACCATGACCCTGTGCCCCACTATTATCCCAAGGTTTCACTTCAGGTCCTTTAGCTGGAATTTCAGAAGTCAGCCCCATACCTTTCTGCAGGTAATTCTTGTGCTTCAAAATAGTAGCTTCTGAACTCATATTTTTTAGTGGGCGACCATTTTTCCCATATATATGAACTGTCTTAGTTTGAACAACTAAATTCTTTTGAGAATTTGGCATCTGTCCATTTGAAGTTTTTAGTCTCTGTGTTTCCTCATATAGTTTCAACATTCTTTCATGACTATTTTCTTGGTTATGCATTTCCAATGTTTTGCAATAGGGTAGATGAACCTCACAAATTTTACAGTATCCCACTTTTGGTGGTCTTAGTTCTCTTGCTGCAATATCAGAACTCACATCTTCTGGTTGGGTGTTAATATTAGAATCTGCAGGGGCATGTGGATGATCATTTGTTTCTACAGTAGGATTTTGAATCTCATGATATTCTTTGCCTTCCAATACTCGTGCCTGTGAGGCTAAGACTTGCTGATATACAAGCTTGAAACTTGACCCCACCACAGGTGATGGTGCCATTATATCATATGACACAGCTGGCCATGGAGAATCAATATCATGTTTAGATGATTTGATGGGTCTTCTTAACCCATCATTTGTCTTCATATATTTACCTGTTTTGCCTCCACCAATCTTACCCTTGAAATTATGACCCTGTACACTAGTGTTATCAATGGGTTTCCCTTCAGCTGGAACTTCAGGAGTAACCCCTATATCTTTCTGCAGGTAATTCCTGTACTTGGCAACAGTAGTTTCAGAACTCACATTGTTTTCTGGGCATCCATTTTTTCCCAGATTTCAGAACTGTCTTAGACTGAACTTCTAAATTTTCTTGAGAATTTGGAATCTGTCCATTTGAAATTCTTACTCTCTCTAATTCCTCATGTAGGCTCAACTTTCTTCGATGATTCTTCCCATTATTATGTGCTTCCACATAGTTGTAACTACCCACACTAACCTCACAAATTTTACAATATACGCCTGGTTGTGGCTGGTGTAATGGTCCTACAATAGGAATAGTTGGTCCAGAGGTTTGATCAGGTACATACGTACCACCAGCATAGTGGAAATTCTGACCATGATGAGGAACTTGGTCATGGTAGTTAAACTGCCTCTGACAGCCACCTCTAAACGATCTATCATTCCAGTTATTTCTATTTTGAAACCTCCTAATCTGCGAATAAGCATTTGAACATGCGGCAATGCGTAAATTGATATGGCAACAGCAATCATGTATGAGATTACGGGAGGGGTTAGAAAAGAGATACGAAACCAGACTAAATCAGTGAAACCATATTGAACCCTCAACCTAATCCCGTTTTTGAAAAACATTCAGGTTTAATAAGAAAAAGGTTGGTATATTATCACTATCAACATAATTAGAGTCCCAACACAAATACTGACACTTCCAAAACTACTTACCAAAAACAGATGACAGCCCGACTCGCCATTCAGATTTTGCGATATTTCAAAAGAACCTAACAACACAAAGAGACAAATTCAAAATGTTGCAAGTTGCTACCAACCTGAAACTCTTAATGAGTTCCACCACACCCACCCATGTAATCCTTTTCCTTTAAACAAAGCAGAGTAAGGGTTATGAAGGGCCACCTTTACAAGGACAAGAACAATCGCCACATGTGCAGACCTCCTTAGTCAAGTTTTCTTAAAATAATTCAAGTATTCAACCACCATTATTTATCTCATACTCTCAAAAAACAAGTGCTACAGTGCTACTGCTATGCCTACCAGCCCAAGATGAGACAAATCTTGCAACCCGCCTTGCATCTAAGCAGTGCTGTCAATTGCGGAATGCAAAAAATGGCAGAAAGCCAATAATGCACTATATATCATAGCGGCCGCAATAGCGGACAGATCGCAATAATGGATCTAAGGATTTCCCCAATGCAATAGCACTATAGTGCCGCTATAACGGCTTTTTAACAATAGCGCATCTTAGCAACATTAGCCTCATAAAAATCTACAATTTTGTCAATATCCACAGACACACAAATTACACATAATATATCACAAAGGACACTGCTAATTCTATAGATACATCAAATTGATGTCCATTCCATAGTTGTGAAATAACAACAGGATTTTAAGAAAATAAAAATCTCAAGAAGCAGAACAAAAAAAAAACAAAAAGTTCTACTACCACTGTTCCTACTCCCTGATCATTCATGCGTTATTTAATGACCATCCATGCTCTTTCTGAGTAAAAAGAAAAGAAAAACAACCACAAGAATCCATTAAAACAAAGAGTAATCATCATCATCATCATATATTCACTTCTTTCGTCACATTTTCACATCATTTCTCTTCGTATAATTCATTTGTCACATCTATCACTTTCTCCCTCTCTTCCTGTGTTCTTCCATTCAATATCTCACTCCCATCAACCCATATACCCCAAAAATTAAGCATTTTGCTAAAACAAATTAAAAGAACAAAAAAAAAAGATTCTAAAGAATTATCGTATCACACAGGAAACAAACACCCAACGAATTATGTCCAAACTACACATTCAAAAAATAATGACAGCACTAAACAAAAGGGGGAGGGGGCAGGGGGGAATAAACCCAGTGGGAAATAAAAATTACGAAAAGAATTTAAGCAAAAAAAAAAAAAAAAGAAAAGAGAAAGAAAACTAACCATTGAATCAGTTTTGCAAGAATGAGGACGCTGAGAAAATTGGAGTAGGAACAAAATCAGAGGCAAGAACAGCGAGTATATATAAGAAGGAAGGAATGCATGCAGAATTGGGTGTTTTTTTAGCGCGAAAATTCGCAGAGAACAAATTGGGAAGTGAAAACAAAAGGTGAAGTAACTCGGCTAAAAAAAACGATAGGTGAAGTCGGTTACGCTTACGCTTGATTTCACGCCGTCATTTTTCTTTGAAGAGGTTTAAGGGAAAGAGGATTTTTTTTCTTTGGAGAGGTTTAAGGGGACAGAGGAATTATGATGATAGTAGGGATTAACGGGAAAAGACAAAAAAATATTATCCTTCTTCCTTGATTAAATTTTGAGGGGACAGAGGAATCGAGATTTTTAGTTTATCACTTTTAAAAAATTCATACTTTAAATTCTTATGACCATTTCAAATGTGATTTATGTATTATGGAAATGTTAGACAGATATGCAATATTATAAAATCTGGTTCAATCGTTAACTTGATTGAGGTAGTGGGTAAGTGGTCGATGAGTCAAGTCTGATTTGATCTGGTCTATATTAAAAAATTTAAAATTATATTATGTATATGTATATAACTAACATCATTTGATTAAAAAAAATTTATTCATAATTTCATATTAAAAAATCCAAAATAAGAATTAAAGTATTAAAATTGATAAAACAAGTAAAGTGTATTAATAATAAAAATGAGTGAAAATAACAAATATTTAAATTAAAACAAGTCCAATTTTTAATAAACAAAATAAGCGAAAAGCCTATTTCGAAATACGAAATGGAAACTGCAGAAAGCAATAAAAATGGTACAAAAAGAAAAATCGTGGATTTGGCCCATATTAAGTCCAAATAAGGAAAAATCATAATATATATATAGTCTTTTCCTGTTGGCTACTTGCTTTCTTGAGTTTCTTCTTCCTACACCTCTTCTCTTTGGCTTCCCTTCTACGCCTCTTCCCTTCTTCGCCTTCCTTCCTACAGTGCCTTCCTTCCTGCTGCACCTATTCTCTTTCGCCTTCTCTTCGAGGAAGTTCGACCCTTTCCATGAACTTTTGTAGACGCGACAGGGGAGAGCAACGAAGATGGTGTGCCTGAAGGTGCGACGGCGACGGCGTGAAGGAGGCAAGCAAAGGCCGACAGCATTTCACCGGTCCAGGTTTCAAAAACCAGCTGGGTCATTGGGTCCTCATAAAACCGATCGAGTTTCGTCGGGCAAAGTCGGGCCAGATGCATGGCCGGTCCAATACCCAACCCGGCCTGAGGATAGCACTGGTTCCCCGTCTGACCAGCCGGGTCGGACCGGACAACACTGCGGATATGTGTTTGTTTATTATTTACTTGACAAATATGTTTTTTTCAAATTATTTAATTACTAACAAGCTGAATCTAATCTATTCAAATAATATAAAATTTGTGAATAACTTCTTTGGTATGGTATCGACGTGGCGATTAGAGAGCAACTCTCACACTTTAAAGTATATGTGTTGATTATCTAGAGGTCCATATGACACGTGTCATGATGTGATATTTCGTAAAGATTTGGTTTGGTTACAAACCTTATATATTATATATTAATACATTAATTACATTAAATAACATAAATAAATTGCATTAATTACATTAATTTATGGAAATTAATTATCATTTTAATGAAATTACATTAATTAATAATATAAAATTTGTGAATACCTTCTTAGGTACGGTATCCACGTGGTGATTAGAGAGTAACTCTCACGATTCGAAATATATGTGTCGACTATATATATATAAAGGTTCGTATGACACATTTCATAATGTGATGCTTTGTATAGATTTGATTTGGTTACTAATCATATATATTATATATTATTATAATCTAATTTATCTAATAATATAAAATTTGTGAATACCTTCTTAGGTACGGTATCGACATGGCGATCAAAAAGAAACTTTCACACTTTGGAGTATACGTGTTGTGTCGATTATACAGAGGTTTGTATGACATGTATCGTGATGTGATGCTTCAAAAAAACTTGGTTCGGTTATGAACAATATATATTATATATTAATACATTAATTATATTAAAAAATAGCTAGGGGTGTAAGTGGGTGTGGGTCGACTTTTTGACTGTATAGGGGTATTATTTTTCAAAAATAATTACCATTTGGGAGTAGTATTTGAAAATATTATCAAATGAGGGTAAGTTGTAACATAGGTTACGACTTCTAATTTAGAAGTCGTAACACCTATTATGACCTTTGTTTTTTTTATACTTTAACTGTAGTCGTAAATTTCTTTACGGCTTCAGTGCTTTTTTTCGTTTACCATTTTAAAGTTGTATCTGATATATTCTTCTTAATTCATGCAAAAGTCGTAAATATATTTACGACTTTAAATTTGGATTTACTTTTTTTTAATGGGTTACAACTTTAAAGTCGTAAACCCATTTATTTATTTATTTCATTTGTTTTATTTGTTTTTATGTTTCTTTGTTATTTGAATTTTTACATTTTTTAGTTTTAATTTTGTGTAATTTTTTCAAAAAATATAAAAAATAGTTTAATTTTATTATTTAAAAATGCAAGTAATTTAAATTTTTGTAATTTGGTTTAATATTTTGTATGTATTTTTTATATCATTTTATTAAATATTTTAGTAAATTATGTTATAATTACTTTTTGTTAAATTTATTTATTTAATTAATTTTCTATATTTTTTTAGTAATGTTAAAATTTAAATTTCAAAAGGCTTATTGTTAGATGAAAATATTTTGCTAATAATATTAACTTATAGTATATGAAATAAGATATTTTTATTTTTATTTTGTTAATTAATTTTTACAATTATCATTATCTTAATTAATCATTTGCCACAATAATGTTAATTAATTTTTTAATAATTATTTTAATATTAACAACAAATGTAATTTAAAGACTTATATTTAACAAATAAAATTCAAACACATTACACATTCGTTAAAGAAAAAAAATTAATAATGAGATGATGTCCTACAACGAGTTCTTCTAGATACGCGTCGAGGTCTTTCATCTTATTACACTGGATTTGTTGATGGGTTTGTTCTTCTTGTTCCACCACCTCTTCCTCCTCTTGTTTTAAGATGATCACAAGTTCGTGTTTGTTGTTGTTGAGGAGCATTATTATCGCCATCACCTGTTAGATACAGGGGGAGCTTAAAGAGGATCAAGATGCTGAAGCTAGGTCTTGGAAATGTTTTAGCTTTTACATGCCATTCAATTGAAAGCATATGTAATCTTTAGATGTCTAAAGAGTTTCATCCTATGATCCATTGCATTGCATAAACATCATTCATTGGCTTGCAATTATGGTTTTCTTAAAAGCATATGTTTTGTGAAAAAGCTTTAAGGATTCATGATTGCATAAAAAGTCAAGTGTTTATGGTTTAAGTTTTAGAAAATTATTTTGCACTGCTTTAATCGATGACCAAAATATGGTAATCCATTAATTGAGCCATGAAGAACGAATTAATCGATTACAGCTATTACGCAATCGATTACACTGTACAAACACAGGAACAAGTCTGCCTGTGTTAAACGATTACCATCTATCAGTAATTGATTACTGAGTAGGTTTTTTGAAACAAAATTGTCTGTGTTAATCGATTACATGGCAGATTAATCGATTACTTTGCTTATGTATTTTTTCCAGAAATATCATGAACAGTATAATCGATTAAACTTGTTATTAATCGATTACACAAGTGTAATTAATCGATTACATGGATAATTTAATCGATTGCATTCAGTTACAACAGTTTTATGTAAAAAGTTGTTGAGTCTTTTGAAATGTACAGAACATTACACAACAGAATTTTCAGAGTTTCAAAAGATGGGTAATTAATATGCATTTATATACATTTGATCATCAGGTTGTCTCTCTCCATTAAACTTTTGTAATTTGTGTTAGAATTTCAGTTTGTTTACTATTGCAAAAGATTTCTTAAGGCTTGTCTGGAGTAGGTTTCTCTAGAGGGAAGAGTAGAGAGGGGATTCTCTATGTCTTGATCACTAGGAGTCTAAGGGTGTTAGATTTCTGATCTTAATCTAGGGTTGATTAAGGGTGATTGCTGTAAGCTTGTCAGAAATTTTTTTTGTGAATAGTGGAACTCTAACCAAGTTGATTGGAAGAAACTGGATGTAGCTTCTTAAGTTGAGAAGTGAACCAGTATATTTCTTGGTGTTGAGTACTTTCTCTTTTTCTCTTCTTGTTGTCATTGATTGTCATTCATTTGGATAATCTTTTCAAGATCAACAAAAATATATTTTTAGCTATTGCTTTCTTTGAAGGTTGGCACTTGATTGACTGAAAGATTTCAAAGGGTGTCTTTGTGATACGATTCTGAATACTCTGATTGTTTTAAAGATTTTTAAAAGACCAAGTTTAAACCAAGTCACCCCCTCTTGGTTATTGTGTGTGTTCATATTGTTTTCAATTGGTATCAAGAGCGAGTTCTTGAGTGTTATTCAAGATCACTATCTTTTTTAAAGAAAATGAATACCACACAAATTACCTTCAAGGAGGGTGCCTCCCTCAATCGTCCTCTGATATTTGAAGGAGAACATTTCAGTTTTTGGAAAAATAGAATGCAGATATTCATTCAATCAAATGATCCTGATGCATAGAATGCAATAGAAAAAGGTCATTTGATTCCAATAAAAACTGTTGATAATGAAATGATTTCCAAAGAATGAGATGAGATGACTGATACAGAAAAGAGAGTAGTGCAATATGATTTTAAAGCTAAGAACATGATTACTTCTACACTTTCATCTGATAAATTCTTTAGAATTGTTAGATGTAAAAGAGAAAATGAGATGTAAGAGATGTTGGAAATCACTCATGAAGGGACATATGAAGTCAGAAGATCAAGGAAGCATGCCTTGATTCATGAGTATGAGATGTTCAAGATGAACACAATAGAAAACATATCTCAGCTTCAAACAATGATACACTCACATAGTAAATCATCTTCTTGGTCTTGGAAAGATATTTGATGCTGAAGAGTTAAACATCAAAATCTTGAAATGTCTAACAAGACCATGACAACCAAAGGTGACAGCAATCAAGGAGTCAAAAGATCTTTCAAAGATGTCCATGGCTGCACTATTTGGTAAACTACTTGAGTATGAATTAGAAATGTCTCAATTAACACATGTAGAAGATGCATATAAGAAACAAAAAAGGATAGCCCTGAAAACTGCACCATCAAGTGTGGAAAAAGAAGAAGACTTAAGTGAAGATGAAAGTGATGAACACTTGAACCTAATAGTCAAAAGATTCAGCAAGTTCACGAAGAACAAAAAGAACAGGAAGTTCTCAAAGTTCAACAAAAGAAATGACAACAACAACAACAACAACACCAACTATAACTGCTTTGAATGTCGTAAGCGAGGCCATATTAAATCTGAATGTCCTATATTCTTGAAGAAGCAATTAGGTGAAAAGAAGGCAAAGAAAGAAGGAAAGCCAAAGAAAGCCTACATAGCATGGGAAGACAATGCCTCAACAACTTCTGAATCATCAAGTGAGAATGAAGAAGCTAATGTATGCCTCACTTCCACAATCAATGAAGATTAAGAATTCTCAAATGCTGAATCATAAGTAAATCTTGAATTTAATCAAATTGTTGATGCTTTTCATGAAATGCATGAGGAGGCTCAAAAACTTGCAACCTCCAACAATAGGCTGAAAGATAACCTTAGATGGCATTTCACTAAACTTACAACAATGCAAGCTGAACTTTCTAACTTGAAAGAAGAAAATGAAAAACTTGTTTCAAGCTACAAAGCAATTAGGTGTGCATGTGCCTCTTCTTCATCAAATGTAGATAAATGCAAAGCTTTACAAAAAAAATTTGATGATTTCAAAAAGAGTCAATCTGAAAAATATGTTATTGCTTTCTGAAAATTCTTACTTGGTTGATATTTTGAAAAGGCTTTATAAAGGAAAATGCAGTTTAAATCAAATGCTAAGTGTACAAAATATGCTAGAGATACATCTGGATTGGGTTACAAACATAGAACAAAACCTTTTGGAAAGACCAAGTTTGTACCTCCAAAATGGATGAATCAAATAGGCTTTTCAAAAACAAAGCATAACCAAATAACTCAGTTTGAAAGAGAATCAAAATCTGTGACTTGTAATTACTGCATGAAGAAATATTACACATCTCATAGGTGCTATGCTAGAAGGTTCTATGTGCCTAATGGATACTTTATTTGGGTTCCTAAGAAGAGGAGAAAAATAACTAACCCTTATGGACTCAACCTTAATTGGGTACCTTTCTTTGCCACTTAATTTGATTGTTGCAGGTGTGTCTTAGAGCAAAATCATCATTATGGTACTTAGACAGTGGATGCTTTAGACACATGACGGGTGATAAGTCTATGTTTACAAAATTGACTCTAAAAGATGGAGGATTTGTCACTTATGGAAACAACAAAGGAAAGATAATTGGAGAATGAAATATAGGAGACAACTTTAAAACCAAGATCAGAAATGTTCTGTATGTGGAAGATTTAAAGCACAATCTCCTAAGTATAAGCCAACTATGTGATAAAGGATTCAAGGTTTCCTTGAATGACAATTGCTGTTTGATATGTGATGGTCAATCCGGTGAGGTTATCCATGTAGGTAAAAGAAAGAGTAACATCTACTTACTCTCTATAGAACATGCATTCATTCACAACATTAATTGTCTAGTAACTAAAGTTGATGAATCATGGCTATGACATAAGATAGCTAGTCAGATAAACTCACATCACATGAACAAGCTTATTAGAAAAGACTTAGTCATTGGTTTACCTATACTTAAGTTTGAAAAGGAAAAACTATGTGATGCTTGTCAAAAAGGGAAACAAACCAAGATTTCTTTTCAAAATAAAAACTTTGTTTCCACCTCAAGACCCCTTGAATTGCTTCACATGGATCTTTTTGGTAATTCTAGAACTATGAGCTTAGGAGGCAATTACTATGGGCTTGTAATAGTTGATGACTATTCTAGATTCACATGGACTTTGTTTATAAGATTCAAGAGTGATGCTTTCATTGCATTCAGAAAATTAGCCAAGCTCATTCAAAATGAAAAAGGATGCTAAATTATCTCAATTAGAAGTGATCATAGTGGTAAATTCCAAAACGAATATTTTGAAAAGTTCTGTGAAGAAAATGGAATCAACCACAATTTTTCAGCTCCAAGAACACCTTAGCAAAATGGTGTTGTCGAGAGGAAAAATAGATCCCTTGAAGAAGGAGCTAGAACTCTTAATAAGACAAATTTGCCTAAATATTTTTGGACTGATGCTGTGAGTACTTTTGCTATACTTTGAATAGATTACTCATAAGACCTATTTTGAAGAAAACTCCTTATGAACTATATAAAGGTAGAAAACCAAACATCTCTCACCTAAGAGCATTTGGCTGTAAATGTTTTGTTTTAAATAATGGAAAGGAGTCACTTGGCAAGTTTGATGCAAAGGCTGATGAAGCCATCTTTCTTGGATATTCATTACGAAACAAAGCATATAGAGTCTTCAATAAAAGAACTTTATGCATGGAAGAATTAGTTCATGTTATTTGTGATGAATCTAACTCATCTAAAGAGGAAAAGAAGTGTGAAAATGATTCCTATAGAAGATTACATGCAACTCAATGGATCAAACAAGAAGCAAAAGGAAGAACCAAATGTAGAAATTGAACAGTTAACACCTAATCAAAAGCCTAAGGATTGGAGAACTACAAGAGATCTCTCCCTTGACAACATAATTGGTGAAGTTACTAAGGGAATATCTACTACATCTTCACTAAGAAATCTCTGCTGTGATATGGCTTTTATTTCACAAATTGAAACTAAGAGCATTGATCAAGCTTTACTTGATGAACATTGGATGCTTGCCATGCATGATGAACTTAACCAGTTCAAGAGAAATGAAGTTTGGGAACTAGTTCCTAGACCTTCTTCTCACAAACCTATTGGCACCAAGTGGGTTTTTAGGAACAAACTTGTTGAAAGTGGCATCATAGTCAGAAACAAAGCTAGGTTGGTTGCAAAAGGTTACAACTAAGAGAAAGGCATAGACTATGAAGAGACCTATGCTCCAGTAGCAAGGTTAGAGGCCATTAGGTTACTGCTTGCATATGTATGTTTAATGGATTTTAAACTATTTCGAATGGATGTAAAGAGTGCTTTTCTAAATGGATATATTGAGGAGGAAATCTATGTTGATCAACCTCCTGGGTTTGTTGATTTCAAATATCAAAACCATGTTTTTAAACTAAAGAAAGCTCTTTATGGATTAAAGCAAGCTCCTAGGTCCTGGTATGAAAGATTGAGCAACTTCTTGCTTAGCCAATCCTTCATAAGAGGACAAGTGGGCAAAACATTGTTCATCAAGAAACATGACAATGACATCTTATTGGTTCAAATATATGTTGATGATATAGTTTTTGGTTCAACTAATCATTCCCTGTGCAAAGAATTTTCAATCTCTATGCAGAATGAATTTGAAATGTCTATGATGGGAGAATTCACATTCTTTCTTGGACTTCAAGTGAAGCAAATGAAGAATGGGACATTTCTCAGCCAATCTAAGTACTCCAAGGAATTAATAAAGAAATTTGACATGGAGAAAGCAAAGATGCTGCTACTCCTATGGCAACCTCAACTTACCTTGATTCAGATGAAAAAGACAAGAAGGTTGATGAGTCAAAATATAGAGGGATGATTGGATGACTACTGTACTTGACTGCAAGTAGACCAAATATAATGCTGAGTGTGTGCTTGTGTGCAAGATATTAAGCTAATCCTAAGGAATCACACCTCAAAGTAGTAAAGAGAGTCATTAAATACCTTAAATCAACTCCAAGAGTTGGTCTTTGGTTTCCAAAAGGTGCATCACTGGATTTAATTGGCTACTCCGATTTTGCAGGATGCAAACTTGATAGGAAAAGCAGTAGTGGAGCATGCCACTTGTTGGAAAGCTCACTAATCTCATGGTATTGTAAGAAGCAATCATGTGTTGCTCTGTCAATAGCTGAAGCTCAACACACAGTAGCTGGAAGTTGCTGTGTACAAAGTTTGTGGCTTAAGCAACAACTTCAAGATTTTGGTGTGGAACTGAAAGAAATTCCCCTCCTATGTGACAACGCAGATGCAATAAACCTATCAAAGAATCTAGTTAGGCACTCAAGGACAAAACACATAAAGATCAGACATCACTTTCTCAGGGATCACATCCAAAAGGGTAATCTCAAAATTGAGTTTATTGATACTAACAATCAATTAGCTGATATTTTTACCAAACCCCTTTCTCGAGATAGATTCTATGAACTTAGGAACATGCTAGGAATTCTTGATGAGTCTAATACATGATAACATGCCTATGTTTTGTCTGACTACATGATATATCACTTACAATTGGCTATATATCACATATGATTGAAATTCGAAATCCTGATGAAAAACACTGTTCACTCTGCATAATTGTCTGCTTTAATCAATTAGTATGTGTTTTAATCGATTATTTGAGGTTTAGAGACAATTTAGAGTCAAAATTTCTCTAGAGTAATTGATTACCTTAACGAATTAATCGATTACTTGATGTTGAAATGCAATCTAGAAACAAAAATTCTCTGGAGTAATCGATTACACTATCGTATTAATAGATTACCTACTGCTTAAGGCTATTTCTGAATAAGAAACTCTTTGGAGTAATTGATTACCCTGTATTTTAATCGATTACTTAATGCTTGAGAGCTGTTTCAATGTTCAAATCTCTCTGGAGTAATCGATTACGTCCTTGCATTAATCGATTATGCTTTGTTCAGAGACAGACTTTGCCTTGAAATAATCGATTACTAGGCTTATGTAATTGATTATCTATGGCATTTCTGCAAAAATTGCACAATTTTCAAGAATCAAAACTGGCAATCTTATCTCTAATTCTAAATTCAAATTTGGTTCTATGCTATTAAGCCCTCTCGAAGCTCGAAATAGCTGTTACAAATGGTTTAAAATTCAAATTTAAACTTCAAAATTTCTCTATAAATTCAGAATTTCTCAAGCTATAATCTTCACACCGAAATTTCATTCTCTCTTTAGCAAAACTGAATCACTTTTGTTGTGTCTCTTATTCTCTGTCACAAACAAACCTCTACCCGTTCCTTTCTTCAACCTAAACTCATCATGTTTAACCCATCTGCCCTAGAGAAAACCAAAACTAGCTAGATGAAAGTTGGAGAATCCTCTAATGCTGTTGTGAACGGGCTTAATACCTGGTTCACCAATGAAGCTGAAAGGAAAAAATATATGCAGGTAAATGCAACCAAATTGGTCATGCCTCCAAAGTATCTTGACCTTGACTAGTTTGTGAATGAGGGATTTCAATTCCCTACAATGTTGGAAGCTCAAGGACTGAATAAGTTTCTTGAATTGAAGGGTACATTCTACCTTGAGTTGGTAAAAGTGTTTTACACTTGTGCCAAAGCAAGCATAGATGGGGTCCTTTATTCCCAAGTGAATGGAGTTGCAATGGAGATAAATGAAGAAGTTTGGAACACTGTAGCTCGAATCTCCTGTGAAGGAGTAAGAAAGTTTGATGAAGAGATAATGGATATAACAAGATGGACACATACAGAGGTATGTTGCTAGATCCTTAAGCCAGACTAAAGACCAGATTGGGGGCTAGAAATATGATAGGGGAGGATAGGTTGCTACACTATATCATCATCTACATCCTCACACCAAGGTCCACTAATCATGCGCAACTCACAGATGATGACCTGCAATTGGTGTATGGAATGAAGATTGCAACTTAGATTAATTGGATTTTAGTCATTGAGGAGACTATGCTGAAGTCCAAAAGGTTGATAAGCTACCAATTCCCCTATGCTGTTTTAGTCTCAAGATTTATTGATTATTTTGGGGTTGATGTGTCTAATGAGATTATTGACAACACCACTGAAAACATCAACCTCATCATTACCAAGCATCTCACAAAGTTGGGGCTGATGCAAACTCCAAATGGATGGATCATGGCTAGAGAAAAAGCTCCACAAGGAGATGCTAATAAGGAGCAAGAAGCTGAGGAAAGAGATGTTGAAGTTGGCCCTGCTGAGTAGCAATGGAGCTCTTTTGAATCCTTGGTGATTTAAAAGATGGATGCAATGATAGCTCTGCATCATGAACATTCAGCTGATGTTCATTCCTCCTTAGAAGAAATTACTACTAGGCTAGAGAACATAGAGACTAGGATGACTCTTAAGGATTTTGATAATATCTAGTTTGGATGATGTAATATCTTGCTTTTGGTTGTGTTGTTGTTTGCTTTCTTCTATATCCAGTAACTATCTTAAAAGTTTATCCTATGTTCTTGCATCTTTTCTATTGACATCAATAAATAAAATATTGGTTTATGTTGTTTATCTCTTCCTTGCTTATTTCATTATCACTGTACATTTTTTTTACTTTGATAAGCCTAAAAGGGGAGAAAAATGAACAAATGAACATAAATATATGAAGGATGCTCTAGCAATTAATAGAAGGGGAGAAAATAAAAGAGGGAAAAAATGAAGAAGAAAAATGATAAATCTTTACTCTGATTAAACATTGCTCTTATCTTGTTTTTATCTAAACTAATATGAAATTACCTAAGATAGGGGGAGCAATCTAAATACTTGTGAATGTAAATTGTTTATGAAAAGTATACTTGACATTTGTTCTTAGCAAGAGACTGAATCTATTTCAGATATCAAGTATAAGCTCCTGGAAATCATCTCCAAAAGAACACTAAAAGTTCAACATGTTCAATTGAAGTTTGGCATGATCAAAGCCAAAAAGGGGGAGATTGTTAGATACAGGGGGGCTTGAAAAGAATCAAGATGCTGAAGTTCTTAGTCTTGGAAATGTTTTAGCTTTTACATGCCATTCAATTGAAGGCATATGTAATCTTTAGATGTCTAAAGAGTTTCATCCTATGATCAATTGCATTGCATAAACATCATTCATTGGCTTGCATTCATGGTTTTCATAAAAGCATATGTTTTGTGAAAAAGCTTTAAGGATTCATGATTGCATAAAAAGCCAAGTGTTTATGGTTTAAGTTTTAGAAAATTATTTTGCACAGCTTTAATCGATTACCAAAATATGGTAATCTATTAATTGAGCCATGAAGAACGAATTAATCGATTACAGCTATTACGCAATCGATTACACTGTACAAACACAGAAACAAGACTGCCTGTGTTAATCGATTACCATCTATCAGTAATCGATTACTTAGAAGGTTTTTTGAAACAAAATTATCTGTGTTATTCGATTACATGGTGGATTAATCGATTACTTTGCTCATGTATCTTTTCCAGAAAGATCATGAACACTTTAATCGATTAAACTTGTTATTAATCGATTACACAGGTGTAATTAATCGATTACATGAACAATTTAATCGATTACATTCAATTGCAACAGTTTTCTATAAAAAGATGTTGAGTCTTTTGAAATGTACAGAACATTACACAACAAAAATTTCATAGAGTTTCAAAAGCCTTCTAAAGTGAGAAGAGATACTTTGAGTCACTGAGGTCTTGTCCCACAAATTCTAAATCTTCATGTTACATTGAAAGATTTTCTTCTTGGGCAAGATTCTAAAAAAGTTCTTGGAGAGTTTGCTCTAAAATTTGTTTTTATTTAACCTGGATCAAAATTGGTAATTCATATGCATTTATATACATTAGATCATCAGGTTGTTTCTCTAGAGGGAAGAGATGATGGAGGTCTATTCCAAGCCAAAGGTCTAGAAGGAGAGCTTGAAGCACTTCCTTTGGTGAGCTTTAAAGGACCTATGACAAGAGCTAGAACTCAAGCCCTTCAAGCCCACATCAAGGCCAACTTGGACAAGCAAGAGGAAGCACACCAACTTAAGGATAACAAGGGCTGGATTTTGATGTCTCAAGTTCAATTTAATTCAATAATTCCAGCACTTGTTAGAAGCAAAAGTAGTAGAAATAAAAAGGCTTTTTAGTGCAATTGTGTAAAGAGGTGTAGGTGCACTTATGTGTAATTTGTGTAGCAACTTAGTAAATTAGTTAGCTGCACTTAGAAGCTAAAAATACTGTACCTTTCATGAAAATGGGACAGCCAAGGGAGTTTGGCACAACCAAGGGTCACTTAGGAGAAGCTTGCACCACAAGCTTCATTAAGCTTGCTTTAAGCTCCTTTAGTGTGCACTACAAGCTTCATTTGAATTGTCATTTCATGTGCATTAGCTTGTAATTTCGTGGCGTTTATAAGGTACCTAAAATTGAATGTAAAAAAACTTTGTTTCATTATTACAAATTTGAAATTTGTGTGAGAGTTTCTCTCTTGTTCTTGTGCAAGAACTTCTTGAGTCTTATCAATGGCTTCTCAATACTATTGTGGTGATTCTTCCTAGACTTATTGGAGAGCTTCTCCATGGTGTCTTCCATCTTCATCCCTAACCTCTCTTCCATCTTCCATTGCTTCCATTAAAGAAATCTTCCAGCCATACATTTTCATGAAAGCTTGGACTGCTTGTGTGTTCATGAAAGTTGCTTGAAGATTGAGTTTCATTGCAAGGTAGATTTGGGAAATTCATGTCTAATGGGTTTAGACATACATCAAGAGTAGAGAGGGGATTCTCTATGTCTTAATCAATAGGAGTCTAAGGGTGTTAGATTTCTGGTCTTAATCTAGGGTTGATTAAGGGTGATTGCTGTAAGCTTGTAAGAAAAGAATTTTGTGAATAATGGAACTCCAACCAAGTTGGTTAGGAGAAACTGGATGTAGTTTCTCAAGTTGAGAAGTGAACCAATATATTTCTTGGTGTTAAGTACTTTCTCTTTATCTCTTATTGTTGTCATTGATTGTCATTCATTTGGATAATCTTTTCAAGATCAACATAAATATATTTTCAGCTATTGCTTTCTTTGAAGGTTGACACTTGATTGACTGAAAGATTTCAAAGGGTGTCTTTGTGATACGATTCTGAATACTCTGATTGTTTTAAAGATTTTTAAAAGATCAAGTTTAGATCAATTCACCCCCCTCTTGATTATTGTGTGTTCATATCGTTTTCATGACCATCATCATCGTCATCATCATCATCATTATTGGTGGTATTATTATTATTATCATCATCCTCATTACCCACATCATGCATCTAAGTAGATAATGATGGACGATAAAAAGATGTCAATGGTGATGGGTTATATGCTGATGGCAGAGTGTTGAAAGTGGTATCAAACTTATGTGAGAGTCCTTCAAAAATATTTGAGGTATAAGGAACTTGAAATGATTGTTGAGACACATATGATGAGAACCTAAATTATTGTGAACTTTGTTCACATTCTTGAGGCATGTATCCTGAGAAATCCATTGATTGATAAAAAGGTTGTGCATGTGATTAATGATAGTGGGACATAAATCCAAAAACATGCACTGGAAGTACATTGGGTTTAGCATGTGACTGATGGTGGAGATGGCCAGGATGGGTTTGTAAATTAAGATTTATGAAGTTAGAAATATAATGAATAATAATAGCAATAAATAATTTATGAAAATTATAAGAGTAAAGTTACAACCTCAATAGATTGTGTCCCCTCATGCGATATATATCGTATAGTTCGATGTATATACCATGACATGTATTCTGATTTTTCATGCAAAATACTGTGGTCCATTACACCAAGAACAATAAAATCATTCCAATGATTCCATGTGTGAATCCAGTGACGATGATGGAAAGGCCAAAAAAATATATGTTTTCCCTCTCATATCTATGTTGTGGAGTTGGTCTAGGTTTGGTGGGTCATCTGGAATATTTTTTCGCATTCCAAATTGTCTCATGACCCTATCTACTGGGTGTTATTCCACAATTGCAAAACATATGAGAGGTACTTTTGAACAAGTAATCATAGATACTTCAACATTATTAATTAATGGCCTTATTTTCGGTGTCTCATAAGGCATCCACAAGAACTGCAAGACATATATTATTATTGCCACATATTTATTAATGAATAAGAAACACAAATAAATAGTTAACATGAAGATTAAGAAATGAACCTCGTTTATATGTAGTCTATCAAATATGCAGCGTATCAATCTGACTGAGTTGGTGGGTATGTTTGTTTGTGTCACAAGACGAGACCACCTTCATGAAAGTGGAAATCCAAGTCCTTCCTGTACTTCTTCATCGAATAGGTGATGTATTTGTGGGGCAATGCATTTAATGTCGTCCCACACCCATGATTGTAGCAACAACAAACATCCACCTATTTCAGTTTGTAATGGCTTAAACCCCCCATCTAGTGATCGAAATAGGCAAGCTAATACTGCTGCACCCAACTATAATCAACTGCCTCAGTCAAATTGGATAACAACAGAAGATACATAAAATGAACGCATGCTCCAGATGTATCTGACATCAAACAACCGCCTATGAACATCATTATATGAGCTTTGGCATGTTGCGCTATGACAACATCATCAACATCAACAAGGAAGGTTCTGAAAATTTTGTCGCAACCATGTTAGATAAATCATTTTGCCCTTAATATACTTATAAGGTGGAGTGTCCCCTAATAAGGTCTGACAGGCAACATGTACATCCGGTTATTGGCAGTCCGTCTATCTTGAGGCCCAATTGTAGGGCAACATCTTGTAAAGTGATGGTTGCCTCCCCATATGGAAAATGAAATGTGTGAGTCTCGGTTCTCCACTGTTCAACCAATGCAGTTATCAAATGGTGGTTAATATCAACTTGCTCGACGGTCATGGTATGACCAAAGCCAGCTTCGTTTATGGAGTTTTTGACACAGTTGTCTATATGATCGAACTATGTCATAGCCCAGACAGAATAAAACCTTGGACGAAGCATTCGCTCTTCACCTTTCCATAATAAATTTGAAACATGATTGTCTTGTAGGCACAACAATGACCCGTCAATAGGTCCTGATTGTGTATTTTGTAATGACCCGCCTCATTGCTACGATATCACTAACTCTTAATTGTGCAGATTTCAATTTTTAATAAAACTTCATTTTAATTTGATTATGAAAATGATGGTAAATTTTTCGCAATAATACAATTATCATACACTTATTACCATTACATAATTAAACACATATGTACATATATATTAAATCAGTACACATCATCCACATGTTAGAACTTCCTTTAGTTTTACATGTACATACACCTCAAATTGCATATCTAACAAAAAGCCAAAGAACTAACTAAGAAAGAGTTGATTAACAAAACACAACTCTTTCTCCAAAAAGAAATCCAACGTCATCACGTCAGCTTGGCGGCTCCAACCAAAAAGAATCTTTCTCTAGAGTCACCTACTGCTACTCATCTGCTCACACGAACAAAGGTTCGTGATCATCACAGGTACCAACCACACGGTACAACAAATGCAAGGGTGAGTTTATTATATGAAACCAACAAACATCAGATAGCAGCAGTTGGGAAGGAAACAACATTACTCACTACAATCATTAACAAAAATCCATGATTCCAATACACACTCAACAAACCAATCATTCAATGCATTTCACAACTCAAACAATCATGCAATGTGGCCATTCCCCCACCCGGTGATCAACCAGCGTCACTAGGAAATTCCAAACCTGATGATCCCTTAGTACTTGCATTTTCAACCCACTAAAACCCACAAGTACGTGCGTGCCTTCATTCTATTTCCATCCATGCACATGAAGTATGAAACATGGGCATCATCAATGTATGACCATGGCCAGGAACAAATCCTTCCCTGCAAGGATGACCAGTCATACACCCCCCATGTACATACATAACACACCAATGTGGGCTCAACGATGCACTGACCGTGGCTAGGAACAAATCCTTCCCCGCAAGGATAACCAACCGGTCACTGCACCCCAAGTGTATATACACAGCATATAATCATGGCACCATGAATGTATGACCATGGCCAGGAATAAATCCTTCCCCGCAAGGATGACCAATCACGCACCCCCATGGGTATCAGTGTACATGCACATTACCTCATCTCGACATCATCATCATATATATTAAATTAATCTTATTTCAACATTATCCTTATAAACATCAACTTCATCTCATTTCAACATCAACATCCATTTCATCATCATCTCATTTAAACATCATAAACCGCATCATCATTATATCATTTATACATCATCAAACACATCATCATTATCTCATTCAATGATCACCAACACATCAATAACATCCCATTTCAACATTATCAATGACATCAATATCACCTCATCCATCCACAATCCATATTACCATGAGATTGGTATTTTAGGAAAATTCTAAATTAAAGAGGAGGATACAAGATAGAAAACACACTCTTATGCCCATTTAAAGATTTAATAAAGAATTAAATAGGAAAACATATTATAAAATTTTGGGCAGAGTCTCCTCTATAATTAAGACTTTTCCCAAAAATCCAATCAATTACAACAACAACATCATTCATAGTTTCATCCATCAATAACAAATTCATCCTATCTCATTAGTTAAAAACACAATTTTTCTTGAAAACGAGCACACAATAGGAACAAACATACATCAATGATAGCTATATCGCATCCCATTAGTTTAAAACATAACTTTTCTTGAAAAGTAGCACACAACAGGGACAGAAAAATATCCTCATAGTTGGACTCCCTGGCCCCCAACTATGGTACCAAACCTATAACTAAATAATAAACTCCCCTTACCTAACTATATCTCTCTATTAGCTCCCTTGAAAAGTTGTTTTGAGATTTCTCAAGTTCTCGTGCTTTGGTCCAAACGTAGAGCTCTATAAACCAAATCGAAGATAATTTAGTATAGATTTCAAAGGCAAGGTCAAAATTAACATTTGGGGTCAGATACCCACTTAAATCTAAAAAGAGGCTAAAAGGGTGTTTTGAGAGTTTATACCGAAAGACATCATTTTGAATTCCGATCACACCAATGTGATCGGGGCTCAACAAGGATCACATAAATGACATCAATTTCATAAAAAAGAGACTTTTACAACATCTCATTTTCAAAAGGTTTTCAAAGAATGTATAGAAACAACAAAAAACGGTACCCGAATCGCAAGAGATATCAATAAAGGCTTCAAACTAGCTAAAAGAAGACAAGGAAACCATGGTTACCTCAAAGAAACCAAGAAAGGAGGATTGGAGGCTCCATTCTCTACAGAGTCCTCGGGTTGAGTTTTGAAGATTCTACTCCGATTAAAGCCTTTCTCTTTGTACGGTGGTTCAACGGCAAGAAACGGCGGCTCGTGGCGGTCACCGGTGGCCGTGGGTGGTGGAGGAGGAAGGGGAGGGGGTTGGGTTCTATTTGGGGGAGAGAGAAAGGCCATTTTTGAGTTTGGATGTTGCTAGTACTATTTATCACCACCTTGACTCGCCCAGACGTGCAAAAATGCCTACAAAATTTGCGTGGGCGAGCTGACCCAATTTTAGAATTTCTACTTCAGTGAAAAATTATTCTTACGCTTCAGATGTTATTTGATCAATCCCAACGGTAAAACCTTTTATATTTTGGTTTGAAACACACCTTTAAATTTTGAAGGAGATCCAACGATTAACCAATCTAGAATGATTATTTTACTAAAATCGGTTTCGAGTCAAATTCGAAATCACTCAATTACAGCGCATCTCAACCAAACTCCACATAACTTGACATCTACACTAAGAAATTTCACATGGATAATTCACATAACATTTCAAATAATCCTAATTAATAAAATAATCAAATTATACAAGGAATACATCACACATATATTTTAAGTTATCGAAATTTCAAGGTGTTACATATTTGTTATTGTTGAGAAAAATGAAATAAGAGATTGTAAGAAGGATGAAGAAGGTAGGAGGTGAGAAAATAAGAAATAAGCTTTCTAAGGAAAGTAGTCTTGGATGATGAACAACAATGAAAAGAGCTATTATGAGCGTGTAGTATATGACATCCAGTTAGGGTAAAATATATCAAGATTTTAGAATAGGTTTCAACTTTATTCAAGGTGTACGTGCTGATAAACCTTATCATTCAAAACCTTCATTTATTGACTTTGCACCATCATTCATGACCATACATTATTCATCGTACACGAGCTTCATAAAGCACATCTTGTGTGGTCATTTCTAAATTTTATTGACTTGCAACCTAGCCTTGTCAAATAAGTGAGACTTGTAATATCATTCACGTGCCTAACCTATTTTCTTCTTCAGTGAAATGATGTACCAACAAAAGCTGTGCTTCCCATGTGCACAAGCTTGCATGCTCTTATTTTCCATGTGCACTAGGCTGCAATCTCTTACTTTCCATGTGTAGTAGCTGTGCATTTATTCATTCACGAGTCGTGCTATGCATTTGTTCTGAACATCCTGCCTTCACGAGCTGCTCAAACATGACAAGCACGACCTGCAACTATTTTTCTAGCCTTCACAAACTGCTTAAACATGACCTGCAAAGAAGGAGTTGCACATGAAGAAGTCGTGCCAATGGTCATGACTTAGAAGTCATAACAAAGGTCACGACTTCAAGCTAAAATTTTCACCAATTTGTGGCATTTGGAGGGTGATACACGACTTTAAAGTCGTGAGCCATGACACGACTTTAAAGTTGTGCTAGGTGGCACAATTTTTAATTAAGCTTATGAATAAAAATAGTTCTAAATAATTATTAAATTTACAGTTTGATGTAACTAGAATTTTCATGTTCAAAGTAATATATTATTAGCTGCTTTAGTAAATTTAAAAATTATGCTATATTAGGGTTTTAATTAATAATAAAAGTGATGCTATAATTAATATATTGTTAGGGTTATATTTAATAAAAAATGATGTTATAAGTAATATATTGTTAGGGTTTACTTAATTACAAAATTATGTAATATTAGGGCTTTAGTTAACTAATAAGTGATGTTATAAGTAATTTATTGTTAGGATTATACTTATAAAAAATGATGTTATAAGTAATATATTATTAGGGTTTACGTAACTAAAAAATTATAGACTACATAATATATTCTTATAAGTAATTTATTGTTAGGGTTACACATAATAAAAAATGATGTTATAAGTAATATATTGTTAGGGTTATAGTTAATAAAAAAAGTGACGTTATAAATAATATATTGTTAGGGTTGTACTTAATAAAAAAAATGATGTTATAAGTAATATATTGTTATGTTTTTACTTAATTAAAAAATTATAGTATACATAATATATTGCTAGGGTTTTATTCACTATCCAATTAAGGTTATACGGTTATATGGCTGACCACAATTCATTATTTCATAATATATTTGTATAGTATGAAGCACTTTGCACTATTCATAACTTTTAATTAAAGTTGTATAGGATAAAGTAAATATCACTATTCATAACTTTAAATTAAAGTTATTCAGGATAAAGCATATACTACTATTGATGAAAATTTTGGCATTCATCTTCATTCAACTTCGTTATAAAAGTGATGATACGAGTAACTTAAGATCACAAAACTTCATCTGAAATATTGCACAAGAATTGTATCATCTTTCATTTTAACATTTGCCTTATAATCTTCAGGTTAGGGTTTTATATAACATTTCATTATTGTAGTCTATGTTAGTAAATTTACAGTTTTGTAGGTATATTTTTTAATTAATGTCATAAACTTCAATTTAATCATTAATTTGACTAACATATTAATACTTTTTTTCCTAGAGATGACTATTGTAAAACCCGTAATAAGAGATAATGTAAGCGAATTTAGTGACGAGTATGAAGACAACAACGATCACGATAGTGGACAACCAAGCAGTCAAACACAAAGTGAGTCATCTTCATATTTTGACACTACTAATAGCCAACTTTCAGAAGATTTAAAGTACTCAAATCCATATAACAATAGAGGGAGTCAGGTTACAAATGACCTTTATGAAGGTATGATATTTGAATTGAAACAAGTAGTTGTCAATGCCATTAAGGAATTTCATTTTGTACATTCATTTAATTTTGATGTTGAAGAGAACAAGAGTGACAAGTATGTTGTTAGGTGTAATCACTATGGTAATGAATGTCATTGGAGGCATCCTTCAACAAGATGCGCATGAGGTGGGAGATGAAAAAATTAAATGGTATTCACACTTGCACAACTTCACGAATATCACAAGATCTTGTTAGGTTAGACTCATTTGTGATTGCTCATAATATTGTGCACTTAGTGAAAACAAATCCTAGTATCCAAATCAAAATCTTGATTGTAGACATGCTACAACAATTTGGGTATATTGTGTCATACAAAAAAGCTTGGACAGCTAACCAAAAGCTCTTGAAATGGCTTTTGGAAATTGGGAACAATATAATATAGTTATCTTCCTGTATGGATGACAACTGTTACACACTTTGTACCAGGTACAAGTGTTAGATACAAAACATCCACTTCATTGGACGATGGTGAGGATGACTCTTCTAAGGTGATTCTTAATCGTGTATTTTAGGCTTTTAAGCCATGCATTGAAGGATTTAAATATTGTAAGCCAATTGTGCAAGTAGATGGAACATTTTTAACAGAAAATATCGTTGTACTTTGTTGACTGCTGTAACACCCTGAAATTTCGATAATTTGAAAATAGATGTTTGATGAATTGTTGTGTTATTTGATTGTTTGATAAGTTTGTATTAGTTGAATGGTTATTGTGTAAATTATCATTGTGCTATTGATTGGTGTAGATGTCAAGTTATGGAGAGTTTGTTTGAGCTGAGTTGAATTGTGCGATTCTGAGTTTGACCCAAAAACCTATTTTAATAAAATTACTATGTTGGATTAGTTAACCGTTGGATAGTCTTCAAATTTTAAAGATGAATTCATAAACCATATATGTAACGTGTGACCGTTGGGATTATCAAAATAATGTCTAGAACAAGAGAAATAAATTTTTCACTGAAGCAGAAAATTCTAGAATCTGGTCAGCTCGCCCTGGCGAATTCTGTAGGCACTTTTGCTCGCCTGGGTGAGTGGAGGAGGTGATGAATACATATTTAAGCTTCCAAGTCACGAAAATGGAGGTTTTTGCCTCCCACAAACCTTCCCCAACCTCCCACCATTACCCTCCACCACCCAAGACTATCGGTGACCACCATGGACCGCCGTTACTTGCCACGAGACCATTGCACGGAGAGGAATCCTTTAATCGGAGTGGAATCTTCGAAACTCTTCTTGAAGTTTCGGTAGAGAACGAAGCTCCCAATCCTCATTTCTTGGTTTCCTTGAGATAATCTTAGTTTCTTTTGTCTTCTCCTAGCTAGTTTAAGCTTCTATTAGTGTCTCTTGTGGTTTGGGTATCGTTGTTGGGAGTTTTACACTTCCTTTGAAAAACCCTTTGAAAATGAGATGTTGTAAAAGTCTCTTTTTTATGAAAATTGATGTCATTTTTGTGATCCTTGTTGAACCCCGATCACATTGGTGTGATCGGAATTTCAAAGTGATGTCTTTTGATGTAAACTCTCAAAACACCCTTTTAGCCCCTTTTTGATTTGAGTGGTATTTGACCCCAAATGTTAATATTGATCTTACCTTGGAAATCTATATTAAATTATCTTCGATTTGGTATATAGAGCTATGTGTTTGAACGAAAACATGCATATTGAAGGATATCCAAAACAACACTGTGAGGTTTTAACAGGAGAGCTCCTAGTTAGGTAAGGGGAGTTTATTATTTAGTTATAGTTTTGGTACCATAGTTGGGGGCCAGGGAGTCCAACTATGAGGATATATGCCTGTCCCTTCTGTGTGTTGGTTTTCAAGAAAAACTACGTTTTTAACTAATGAGATGAAAAACTGCTTTTAACTAATGGGATCCGATGAATTGGCTTGTTGATAGATAAAACTGTGAATGATATTATTATTGTAATGATTGGATTTTTGGGAAAAGTCTTAATTACTGAGAAGACTTTGCCCAAATTTTTATAATCTGTTTTCCTATTTAATTCTTTATTAAATTTTTAAATGGGCATAAAAGTGTGTTTTATATATTGTAGTCCTCCTCTTTAATTTAGAATTTTCCTAAAAATATCAGTCTTGTGATATGGTGAATTGTGAATGTATGAAATTTGGGTTGTTTGAAGACCTAGGGAATGTGAATCTCAGGCATATGTATTATGTATAGATGTGAAATGTGATTGCTTGTGATGTCGTTTATAATATTGAAATTGAGATGCCATTGAGGTAGTTGATGATATTCAAATGAGATGATATTGATATGCATGATGATGATATTGCGATGATATGATGTTGAGGTTGATAATGGAATTGATGAGAGATAATGTTGATGTGAACAATGTCATTGTGTGTGGATATACATGGATACCCATGGGGGGTGTATGACGGGTTACCCTTGCAAGGAAGGATTTGTTCCTAGCCAGGTCATACATTGATGGTGCCCATGGTTGTAGGCTGTGTATGTACACGTGGGATGCAATGATCGGTTGGTTATCCTTGCGAGGATGGATTTGTTCCTAGCCACAGTTAGTGCATCGGTGAGCCCACATTGGTTTGTTACGTATGTACATGGGGGGTGCATGATGGGTTACCCTTGCAAGGAAGGATTTGTTCCTAGCCAGGTCATGCATTGATGATGCCCATGTTTCATACTTCATTTGTATGTGTGGAAATAGAATGAAGGCACGCGCATACCTATGGGTTTCAGTGGACTGAGAATGAAGGTACTAAGGGGTCATCAGGTTTGGAATTCCCTTGCGACGTTGGCTGATCACTGGGTGGGGGAATGGCCAGTGCACGACAAGATGGCCCTGATAGGCGGTGAATCATTTTTCCTGTGAGAGGCTATTTCTGGGATATGGTACCACATTGCATGCTGATAGATGAGTCAGGTGCATGCATCATTCTATGCATGATTGTTTGAGTTGTGAAATGCATTGGATGATTGGTTTGTTGAGTGTGTATTGGAATCATGGATTTTTGTTAATGATTATGGTGGGTAATGTTGTTTCCTTCCCAATTGCTGCTATCTAATGTTTGTTGGTTTTATATAATAAACTCACCCTTGCATTTGTTGTACCGTGTGGTTGATACCTTTGATGATCGCGAACTTTCATTCGTGTGAATAGATGAGCAGCAGTAGGTGACCTTGGAGGGAGATCTTCTTTGTGGTTGGAGCCGTCAAGCCGACATGATGACGTTGGATTTCTTTTTGGAGAAAGAGTTGTGTTTTGTTAATCAACTCTTTCTTAGTTAGTTCTTTGGCTATGTGTTAAATATGTAATTTTAGGTGCATATACATGTAAAACTAAAGGAAGTTCTAACATATGGATGACATGTATTGATTTAATATATATATATATATATATATATATATATATATGTACATATGTGTTTAATTATGTAATGGTAATATATGTATGATAATTGTATTATCGCTAAAAATTTACCATCATTTTCATAATCAAATTAATGGAGTTTTTATTAAAATTTGAGATTTGGACGATTAAGAGTTAGTGATATCGTAGCGACGAGGCAGGTCGTTACAACTGTCATTGCACAAGATGATAGTAGAAACCTTTTTCCAATTACTTTTGCAATTGTTGAGAGTGAGAGCAAAGAAGCTTCGATGTAGTTTTTGCAATTGTTTGTAATGTCAGCTACCGGGATGGGTTGGCCGAGTTGCACATATGTATCAATCCCTTGTATTTGTGATGTCGGCTACCGGGATGGGTTGGCCGAGTTGCACATATGCATCAATCCCTTGTATTTGTGATGTTGGCTACTGGGATGGGTTGGCCGAGCTGAGCGGTTTACGTAGCATGCAGGACGTGACTTAGTCCTTGTTGGCGGACGTCTGTATACCGAGGTTCCTTACCTGGGGTTGTTTCCTTAGAGTTGCTAGCGCTTGCTTCCTTTTCCTTAGATATACCGGGTTCCTTACCCAGGATTGTACTTTGCAGTTATTGAGCTCGAGTTACTTCAAGAAAGATAGAGCCGTCGAGTTCTCTAACTCAGATGAGCTTGTGCCTTCTCGGGAAAAGAGCCACCGGGTCTTCTACTCGGTTAAGCTCATCTCCTTTTCTTAGACCTACCGGGTTCCTCACCCGGGATCGGCTATTCTCTTTACAATAGATAAGTTCAAGCCTTTCTTTATAAGCTACTGGGTTTCCTTAACCCGGACAACCTTGTGTAGGTTGGTGATATTAATACAATCCCGAGTCTTGCAAGCACTATCTGTTATAATCAATTACAGCGCTTATGTAATCTATTACATAGTGCTGAGTCTGTCCTTGATATTTTATAGAAACCTAGGACTCTCTAGACCGCCCTTGACCGATCTTTACCGACCTTGTTCGCCCTCGTCCGACCTTGTTCGGATTCTTACCTCAAAGTTGGTATAGTTAGGTGCCAACACGGACACCTAATACTTCACACCAATTCACTTGTTTGTAATGTTTGTGAATAAACGCGTAAAAGACATACGTGAGTATGTTGGTAATAGTTGAGATTGGCCTATGTGATGGCTTGAGATGTTGCTTGCATTGATACCAAGGGGGATTTATGGCATTATCCTAGCCAGGGCGAGTTGATCCCGGGCTCGACCATACATTGATGGTGCCCATGGTGGTCTGAAATGCGGTTGGATATACATAAATACCGATGGGGGTGTATGGCATTATCCTAGTCAGGACGAGTTGATCCCGGGCCGGGCCGGACCATACATTGATGGTGCCATGGTGATATTCTATGTATAGACAAGTGTGATGCCGGGATCGGGTGGTTAACCTTACCAGGACCATGGTCAGTGCATCAGTGGGCTCAAGAATGGGTCAGTGTGTATGTGTATGGGGGGTGCTTGGCATTATCCAAGCCAGAACGAGTTGATCTTGGGCCAGGCCTTGCATTGATGGAGCCCATGTAGCATATTTCATTTGCATGACGGAAATAGGATGATTGATTGTAGAGTACAGAGGTACTGGGGGCCACGTCTGTAGGGAGATCCTTATGACACCCATTTTGGCTGATCACCATGGGGGGGTGAGTCCTGTGCACGACAGAGTGACTCCAACGTAGCTGCAGCTATCATGTGAACCACTGAGATGGCCTATTTCCGGGATGGTACCACATTGCATGCTGAGAGAAAATTCAGGAGCATGCATCATGACTAGTCATTATAAGATGGATTGTGAAATTTTTTTGGACGGGTTGTCCATAATTGATTGCGTAATGAAATATTTTGATATTGTTGTAATATTGCGATAACCAAATTGTCTTTTCTTAACTCATGTTATCTATTACTTGTTATTTTACATGATGAACTCACCCTTGCTTTCTTGTGCCATGTGATTTTGGTACCTGTGATGATCACAAGCTTTGTTTGTGTGAGCAGACGGGCAGTAGCAGGCAATATGGGAGAATACTTTCTTTTGATGGAGTTGCCAAGTAGCCGGGGTAATGATAGATTAGATCCCGACTTATAGATGTGCTTTGTTGCCGGGATGGCATTGGATTAGATCCCGGACAAGAGTTGTACTGTGACAACTCACTCTTAGTTATTCAATCCTTTGTTTCTTTTGAAAATTTTGTACATTTCAAACATGGTCATTTGTAATCATCACTAAATTATGTTCTTATTATATATGTATTATATTATTGACTATTCGTATTTTGATTCTTGATATTAATTTTGCTCATGCGAAAAAAAAATTTACTACTATTTTTTTTATAATCAACGTAAAGGGGATTTTCAATTATAAATCGTGATTAAAAGCATGATTAAGAGTATGATACAGTAGCGACAAGACGGGTTGTTACATTAGTGATATCAGAGCAGGTCGGACCTTCTGGCCAATGAGTTATGAGCTTGCTATATTTCTCTGTGCATGTTGTGTTGGTTGTTGAGTATCTGATTGTTGATGAAACTAAGCTGTGCTGTGCTGGATTGTGTTTGAGCTTGTATAGGGAGTTATTTTTAGTGTAGTCATAGCATATTTGTATTTCTCACATCTGCTATACCATAAGTTTCTATGTTTTGTTGTGAGTTATCAGACTGGCCATCTGTACAATTCGGGACAATGCAAGGGAACATTGTGGCAAGCAGTTCGGCATACAAACAGTAGAGCATCTGTATAGTATAGTATGGTTTGGTATGTTTGTGTGTATTCCTTTCGGGTTCTCACTTCTTGTTCTGCGCAGTAAGTGATAGCCAGTAGGAATGATCGTGTGATAGCTGATGCTCTCCAAGCCTTAGCCCAGGCATTGGGGAATCAGAATAGGGGAGAAGCCCCAGGAGTAGTGGAGTACCATGGATTGGACCGTTTTCAGCGTAATAATCCTCCTTCTTTTCGTGGAGGATACAACCCGGATAGTGCCTAGACCTGGATACGGGAAATTGAGAAGATTTTCTGGGTTATGGCATGCCCCGAGGAGCAGAAAGTTGCCTTCAGTACCTATACCTAGCAGAAGAAGTCGAGTATTGGTGGGATAATACCCGCCAATGCATGGAGGCGGAAGGCCGGGTAGTGACTTGGGAGACCTTTAAGGAGGCATTCTTGGAAAAGTACTTTCCAGAAGACGTGAGGAACAAGAAAGAGATGTAGTTCCTGGAGCTTAAATAAGGGAACCGGACTGTAGTCGAGTATGCAGCTAAGTTCGTGGAGTTTGTAAGGTACTTCCCTCACTACCAGGGACGGGATGGTGAAAGCTCTAAATGCGTGAAGTTTTTGAACTGCTTACGACCTGAGGTAAAATAAGCCATAAATTATCAAGGAATCCGTTAGTTCCCAGTCTTGGTCAACATGTGTCAGATATGGGATGAGGATTCCCGGGACAAAGCGGCCTATTACCGGAATGCTGGCCCGGTAAAGGATAAGAAAATTGGGTTACGAAATCGTGGGAAACCCTACACGATCGATCGTAAGCCATACGGTAACCACCCCAGTCATCCAAGAATTGCTGCTCCGGGTTCTTCTGGTGGAAATGGTAGTAGACCTTCTACCTTTCCAACTCGGGTTACCTATTTTAAGTGTGGTAAGCCCAGACATATCTCTACTGAATGCAAGCAAGGTCCGACTTGCTTTAATTGTAAAGAGAGAGGTCACCTTCAAATGAATTGTCCATACCCTAAGAGAGAGTGGAATGGAGGTGGTCGGCAGGACCAACCTGGACAACCGAAGACCACAGGAAGAGTATTTACTCTTAGTGGTGCTGAAGCCTTGAATTCCCGAGATCTAATCTAAGGTAAATGTTTCATAAACGAGATTTCTTTACTTGTGCTTTTTGATTCCGGTGCAACCCATTCTTTTATATCCTGGTTATGTGTAGAGAGACTTAAACTTTCCGTGTCTCCTTTGAATAATAAACTTGTAGTTGAGACTCCAGCTAGTGGGTCTGTGGTGACTTCCGAGGTGTGTTTAAATTGTCTTGTAGAAATTTTTGAGAGAAAATTCCATATTGATCTGATTTGTTTGCCTCTTAGTCAAATTGATGTTATTTTGGGAATGGACTGATTATCTTTCAACCAGGTTTTATTGAATTATTTTAATAAAATAGTCATGTTTGGCAACCCGGACATGAGAGATAAAGGGATGTTTATCTCGGCCAACCGAGTTATGTCCTCTTTAAAAGAAAATGCTCAAGTATACATGATCCTGTCAAACCTAGGTGTGGAAACCAAGGTTTTCCTGGACGACCTTCCTGTTGTTAGAGAGTTCCCCAGAGTATTTCCTGAGGATATATCCGGATTACCACCAGAGAGAGAGGTAGAGTTTTCCATAGATTTGGTGCCTGGTGCTGGACCTATATCTATAGCTCCTTATAGGATGTCTCCTATAGAGTTAGCCGAGCTTAAGAAACAGTTAGGGAAACTGTTGGCTAAGCAATTTGTGCGACCTAGCGTGTCTCCATGGGGAGCACCCGTGCTGTTAGTGAAGAAAAAGGATGGAACCATGAGGCTATGTATAGATTATCGTCAGTTGAACAAGGTGACGATTAAGAATAAGTATCCTTTGCCTAGGATAGACGATATTATGGACCAACCAGTAGGAGCTTGCGTGTTTAGCAAGATAGATCTTAGGTCGGGTTATCATCAAATCCGGGTAAAGTCTGAGGATATTCCAAAGACTGCTTTCAGAACCCGTTATGGTCATTATGAGTATTTGGTTATGCCCTTTAGTGTGACCAATGCTCTTGGTGTGTTTATGGATTACATGAATAGGATCTTTCACCCTTACCTTGATAGCTTTGTAGTAGTTTTTATAGACGATATTCTATGACTCGAGAGGAGCATGAAGAACACTTACTGATTATGCTGCAAACCCTTAAACATCGACAACTGTATGCTAAGTTGTCTAAGTGTGAGTTCTGGTTGGAGAAGGTAAGTTTTCTTTGGCATATGATCTCCCAAGGAGGTATAGCAGTAGATCCTTCTAAGGTAGAATCTATCCTTGAGTGGGAACGCCGCAAGTCCGTGTTTGAGATTAGAAGTTTTATAGGCTTGGCCAGATATTACAGGAGATTTATAGAAGGTTTCTCTAAGCTAGGATTACCTTTGACTAAGCTGACTCGTAAGGGTTAGGTGTTTGTGTGGGATGACCGGTGTGAACATAGTTTCCAAACCCTCAAAGAAAAACTAACAACTGCTCCTGTGTTAGTTTTGCCTAACCCGAAAGAACCCTTTGAGGTGTATTGTGTCGCATCAAAGATGGGCTTAGGAGGAGTGTTGATGCAGAATGGTCGGGTTGTGGCATATGCTTTAAGGCAGCTTAAAACGCATGAAAGGAACTACCCTACCCATGATTTGGAGTTAGTCGCAGTTGTGTTTGTTCTTAAGATATGGAGGCATTACCTTTTTGGCTCTAAGTTTAAAGTGTTTAGTGATCATAAAAGCCTGACGTATTTGTTCAGCCAAAAATAAATAAACATGCGTCAAAGAAGATGGTTAGAATTTCTTAAGGATTATGATTTTTAGCTAAGTTATCATCCCGGCAAGGCCAATGTGGTGGCCGATGCGTTAAGTAGAAAATCCCTGCATGTGTCTGCGTTGATGGTTAGAGAGTTGGATCTTTTGGAAAAGTTTAGAGACCTTAGTCTGGTATGTGAACTTACCCCTAATAGCATGAGACTAGGAGCCCTACGGATTACTAGCGGGCTGCTAAAAGAGATTAAAGAAGGGCATAAGTTTGACCTTTTTCTAAAAACTCAGTTAGAAGCCATAACATCAGGGAGTGCTAGTAGTTTCCATGTGGGACCAGATGGAGTTTTGAGACTTCAAGAAAGAATCTGTGTTCCCAACATATCTGGCCTTAGGAAAGTAATTCTACAAGAGGGGCATAGAAGTAATTTAAGTATTCATCCTAGTGCCACCAAGATGTATCAAGAGCTTAAGACTATGTTTTGGTGGTCGAACTTGAAGAAAGAAGTTAGTGAGTTCGTATATGCGTGTTTAATTTGTTAGAAAGCTAAGGTAGAACACCAGAGACCATCGGGTAAGTTACAACCTTTAGAGATAGCCCAATGGAAATGGGATAGTATTTCCATGGATTTTGTTGTGAGTTTACCTAGGACCCGAGCTGGGTTGGATTCTATCTGGGTTATTATGGACAGATTGACTAAGTTTGCTCACTTTATCCCCATTAATATTCGGTTTTCCTTAGAGAAGTTGACTTCCCTGTACATTAGCGAGATTATCCAATTGCACAGTGTACCCTCTAGTATAGTATCTGACCGGGATCCAAGGTTAACATCTAGATTTTGGGAAAGTTTGAACAAAGCCTTGGGAACCTAGCTTCGGCTAAGCTCGGCATATCATCCTCAAACTGATGGTCAGACAGAGTGGACCATTCAGTCTCTAGAAGATCTGTTGAGGGCATGTGTTTTTTTTGGAACAGAGCGGTAGTTGGGATAGCTTCTTGCCATTGATAGAATTTACATATAACAATAGTTTTCATTCTACCATTGGCATGACTCCCTATGAAGCTTTATATGGTAGAAGGTGTAGAACACCCTTATGTTGGCTAGAACCCAGCGAGAATCTTGTGTTAGGACCCGAAGTAGTACAACAAACGATCGAGAGGGTCAAGATGATCCGAGACAGGATGAGAACGACCCAGAGTAGACAGAAAAGTTATCATGACAAAAGGAGGAAAGACCTAGAGTTTGAGGTTGGTGATCATGTATTTTTTAGGGTTATCCCTTGGACCGGAGTTGGCCGAGTATTGAAAACCCGAAAACTCACACCCCGATTTGTTGGTCCTTTCCAAATTCTAAAAAGAGTCGGTCCTGTCACGTACCAAATTGCCTTACCCCTATCTCTTTCCAATCTCTATAATGTATTCCATGTGTCCCAACTTCGTAAGTACGTTCATGATCCTTCTCATGTGGTCGAACTGGATGATATTCAAGTAAAAGAAAACTTAACGTATGAAACATTGCCTTTGAGGATTGAGGATAGACGAATAAAGCATCTAAGAGGGAAAGAAATTCCTTCGGTTAAGGTAATCTGGGAAGGTCCAGAGAGAGAACATGCAACATGGGAGCTGGAGAGTCAAATGCGGGAAACCTACCCAGCTCTGTTTGCACCAGGTAATTTTAGGGACGAAATTTCAAAAAGGGAGGGAGAGTTATAACACCCTAAAAATTTACAAGCTGATAGATATTTTATGTTGCTTAATTGTTTAATATAATTCTTGCAATTTGCTGTTAAGTATTTTGCATTGGTATTTGTGCTTGAGGGATGTAAGTCAAATAAGTTGGCTAAGATAGCTGTTCGTACACGCATGTTGGCAACTATGGTGGCTATGGTAGTTGTCCGTTCACGCATGTTGGCAACTTGTCTTAGTAGCTCTGCCTATATATAGCAGTGCATGAAGCGGAAGCATGTTCGTTCTCACTTCTGTGCATGTTTATCTTCTTTTCTCTCTCTAAACTCTTTTTGCACTCAGAAACCTCTCTTCATCAACCCTCTGTACCACCTTTAACTCTTAAGAACCACCATAACTACAGCGGAAAAACCTCTACGTTAAGAGGAACTCATGAATGAAGCTTAACCTTTTCCTTTCTGGTTACTGTGAGAACTTGCGTTCGAACAAAACTCACATTAGTTAAAAGAAAAGAATTCTTGTTTAAGGTAAGAGGAGTTTATTGCGTTGGTAATGATTTTAGATATCATGGCTGAGATGAAGTATGTATATGTTTTCTGGTGTTTTGCGTAAAATAAATTGATGATGTTTTTATGTGGTGTGTTTGTGAAGAAGACGACTACCGAATTGGGTAAGTTGGGCTGAGCATGTTACATATACATATAAAAATAATAAAACATTATTGTGTTTGTAATGTCAGCTACAGGGATGGGTTGGCCGAGTTGCACATATGTATGAATCCCTTGTATTTGTGATGTTGGCTACCGAGATGGGTTGGCCGAGTTGAGCGATTTACGTAGCATATAGGTGTGCATGCAGGACGTGACTTAGTCCTTGTTGGCGGACGACTGTATACCGGGTTCCTTACCCGGGGTTGTTGCCTTAGAGCTGCTAGGGCTCGCTTCCTTTTCCTTAGATATACCGGGTTCCTTACCCAGGATTGTACTTTGGAGCTATTGAGCTCTAGTTACTTCGAGAAAGAGAGAGAGTCATCGAGTTCTCTAACTCGGATGAGCTTGTGCCTTCTTGGGAAAAGAGCCATCGAGTTCTCTAACTCGAATGAGCTCGTGCCTTCTCGAGAAAAGAGCTATCGAGTTCTCTAACTCGGATGAGCTCGTGCCTTCTCGGGAAAAGAGCCACCGGGTCTTCTACTCGGTTAAGCTCATCTCTTTTTCTTAGAACTACCGGGTTCCTCACCCGGGATGGGCTATTCTCTTTACCTAGACAACCTTGTGTAGGTTGGTGATATTAATACAATCCCGAGTCTTGCAAGCACTATCTTTTATAATCGATTACAACGTTTATGTAATTGATTGCATAGTGCTGAGTCCGTCATTGGTATTTTATAGAAACCCAGGACTCTCTAGATCGCCCTTGACTGATCTTTTCCGACCTTGTCCGCCCTCATCCAACCTTGTTCGGATTCTTACCTCAAAGTTGGTATAGTTAGGTGCCAACTCAGACACCTAATACTTCACACCAATTCACTTGTTTGTAGTGTTTATGAATAAACGTGTAAAGGACGTACGTGAGTACGTTGGTAATAGTTGAGATCGGCCTATGTGATGGCTTGAGATATTGGTTGCATTGATACCATGGGGGTGTATGGCACTATCCTAGCCAAGACGAGTTGATCCCGGGCCGAGCCATACATTGATGGTGCCCATGGTGGTCTGAAATGCGGTTGGATATACATAGATACCCACAGGGGTGTATGGCATTATCCTAGCTAGGACGAGTTGATCCCGGGTCGGGCCATACATTGATGGTGTCATGGAGATATTCTATGTATAGACACGTGTGATGCCGGGACCAGGTGATTAACCTTACCAGGACCACTGTCAGTGCATCAGTGGGCCCGAGAATGGGTCAGTGTGTATGTGCATTGATGAAGCCCATGTAGCACATTTCATTTGCATGACGAAAATAGAATGATTGACTGTAGAGTACAAAGGTACTGGGGGGCCACGTCTGTAGGGAGATCCTTATGACACCCATTTTGGCTGATCACCATGGGGGGTGAGTCCTGTGCATGACAGAGTGACCCCGATGTAGCTGCAGCTATCATGTGAACCACTGAGATGGCCTATTTCCGGGATAGTACCACATTGCATGTTGTGAGAAAAGTCAGGAGCATGCATCATGACTAGTCATTATAAGATGGATTGTGAAATGTTTTTGGACGGGTTGTCCATAATTGATTGCGTAATGAAATATTTTGATATTGTTGTAATATTGCGATAACTGAATTTTCTTTTCTTAACTGATGTTATCTATTACTTGTTATTTTACATGATGAACTCACCCTTGCTTTCTTGTGCCATGTGATTTTGGTACCTGTTATGATCATGAACTTTGTTCGTGTGAGCAGACGGGCAGTAGTAGGCAGTATGGGAGAATACTTTCTTTTGATGGAGCCGCCAAGTAGCCAAGGCAATGATAGATTAGATCCCGGCTTATAAATGTGCTTTTTTGCTGGGATGGCATTGGATTAGATCCCGGACAAGAGTTGTACTGTGACAACTCACTCTTAGTTATTCAATCCTTTGTTTCTTTTGAAATTTTGTACACTTCAAACATGGTCATTTGGAATCATCACCAAATTATGTTCTTATTATATATGTATTACAATGTATTATATTATTGACTATTCATATTTTGATTCGTGATATTAGTTTTGCTCATGCGGAAAAAAATTACTACTATTTTCTTTATAATCAACTTAAAGGGGATTTTCAATTATAAAAATCGTGATTAAAAGCATGATTAAGAGTATGATACAGTAGCGATGAGGTCGGTCGTTACACATATGACTACCAACCTTGACGAATGTATAATTCTGTTTTGAAAGGAGCCCGAGCGTTGCCTATTACTGCCGTAGTCAATGAAACATTTAATAAAATAAATGACTCATTTATTACTAATGGCATGAAAATCATGATTGTGATAAAGGCAGGACATAGGTACCTGAAGAGGTATATGTCATGATGCAAGAAAATCAATGTATTGCTACCTCGCATTACGTTCGTATGTATGTTTGAAAAACAAGGGAGTTTGAGGTTTGGGAAATTGTAAATACACGACATGGGCAATGAGCAATGACATGCATTGTCAAGTTGAACGAATGGTCGTGTGATTGTGGACATTTCAAAGCATTTTGAATTCCGTGCTTGCATGCAATTGCAGCATATGCTTCTTGCAATTTAAATTACGATGACTTTGTTAACTCTGTATACAAGTTGGAAAACGTTGCCAAAGTTTATCACACTCACTTTCATTCCCTTGGAAGCGAAGATAATTGGCCTGAATATTTGGATCCATATTTTATGCCTAATCCTTGAAAACGACGACAGACATTAGGAAGGCCGACCACTACGCGTATACATAATGAGAGGGATGAACCAATTCCAAATAGGCCAAAAAAATGCTCATTGTGTAGGTCAGAAGGACATAATCGTCATAATTGTCCATACAAGGAGGTTGACAACTAATATTAGTTATAAGTTTTTACTTTTATTTACTTTGTAATATTCATTTCATATTCATTACACTTTTTTATGAAATGCATGTTAACTCCTATTATTACTTCAATTACATATGTTGTTAATATTAAAATAATTGTTAAAAAAATTAATTAACATTATTGTGGCAAATGATTAATTAAGATAATGATAATTGTAAAAATTAATTAATAAAATAAAAATAAAAATATCTTATTTCGTATATTACAAGTTAATATTATTAGCAAAATATTTTCATCTAACAATAAGTCTTTTGAAATTTAAATTTTAACATTACTAAAAAATATAGAATATTAAATAAATAAATAAATTTAATAAAAAGTAATTATAACATAATTTACTAAAATATTTAATAATGATATAAAAATACATACAAAATATTAAATCAAATTATAAAAATTTAAATTACTTGCATTTTTAAATAACAAAATTAGACTATTTTTTATGTAACCCATTAGAAAAAAAACAAATCTGACTTTAAAGTCGTAAATATATTTACAATTTTTGCATGAATTAAAAAAAAAATATCAGATACGATTTTAAAGTCGTAAACGAAAAAAAAACACTGAAGTCATAAAGAAATTTACGACTTTTGTTAAAAAAAACTAAGGTCGTAGCAGGTGTTACGACTTCTGAATTAGAAGTCGTAACCCCTGTTACAACTTACCCCCATTTGGTAATATTTTCAAATACTACCCCCAAATGGTAATTATTTTTGAAAAATACCCCTATACGGTCAAAAAGCTAATGCGAGTCACCCACGAAGCCGAATTGACTCAAACCAATGCAAACAATTTGGGTTGGATAATTTTTGTGTGAGTTAGACCCGAACCGAATCAATTAAACCCGTTGAGTTTTGGGTTGAGTCACGGATTTTAATATTTGAACCCGCTAACCCATTGACACATTAATTTGTATTGAATTATTATTATTCTTCATATATCTAATATATAATATATATTTTTACATTTTAAGAAAATCATATACTATTGACTATTGATTACATAGACTTATTGACCTGAATTGAGTAAGCATCAACACATCCTTAACCTTCAGGATCAAAGCGATATGGATTTTATTGATTGAAGCCACTTCGAAGGGTTTCTTAAAATTTTTTAAATCTATTTACAAAGAGTAGGTCTCGTAATACCCCATTGGTTTTGGTAACTAGAAAGAAACCCATCCTCACTATGGTTACTGAAATTCCTTATCTCGAATATGATATGTCTAATTTTCCATCCCCATGGATAAATAGATAGATAGGAGTTAGTGGAGTGGGGTGCGGCAGCATCACAAATTTCTTTTTAATAAAAAATCTAAACAAGAAACAATTGTGTTTGATTCATTTAATAAAAAATTTAGGTTATAAAAACATTACATTTTTAAAAGGAATAGACAAAATTAAATGTTTTGAACTATAGATCCAATCCAACCCACTTCGTTTACAAATGGGTTGATATGGGTTAAGTTTCATTAACCGACCCAAATCAATCTGTTCAAATTTGATTGGGTTGTATCATAGGTTGACCAAATCCAACCCAAACTGACCTGCTTACGCTCCTATTAAATAACAAAAATTAATTATGTTAATTACATTCATTTATAGAAATTAATTATAATTTTAATGAAATTACATTAATCAATAATATAAAATTAATTTGTGAATATCTTCTTAGGTACGATATCCACGTGTTAATCAGAGAGCAACTCTCACAGTTCGGAGTGTACATGTTGACTATACAGAAGTCCGTATGACATGTTTCATGATGTGATGTTTCATAAAGATTTAGTTCGATTCCAAACCATATATATTATATATTAATCTATCTAATAATGTTAAATTTGTGAATAATTAGTTACAATATCCATGTGCCCATTAGAGAGCAACTTTCATGGTTCAGAATATACATTTAGACTATACAGAGTTTTGTATGACACTTGTCATGACGTGATGCTTTACTTCTTTGACTCAAGAAGGTTATTTCTTAAGAATTATAGAAGACCTTTTAGATTTATAGTAGCCTAGGTTTTCTCCTTTATCAATTCACAATGGAGAAAGAGGAGTTGGTGGGTCTACATCTTGATGGTTGATATGAAGCATTGGCATCATGGCTATCAAAATCGCGTCTTTACTTGTAGAATCGTATATTTTATGATTCTACTAAACCTCTGTAAGTTAAAAGACACAAAGACTCGAAATCGGAGTGGACTAGTTTGAGTCTGAGTAGACTCGTGCAATTTCAAGCAGAATTGTGAGTCTGATTCGATTTCGCTAGTCTGGTAAAAGGCGAAACAACGTCACTTGGTATGATTACGAAGTGCAAAAGTGAAGGCCTTAGCCCTTAGGTAAGGTGTGTCTACGTGGTGGCAGCGACGAGCCGACGACAATGGTACGCTATTCTATCAATTTTAGGTTGTTGTTAAATTTTTAGCTTTGCTTCCTTTTTGGTATTGTCATTGATTTTGAATTGCCTTGGATCCCTTGATAAATGTTGTTGTGTATTCGTGTATGTTATTCCATCAATTTTAGGTTGTTGTTAAATTTTTAGCTTTGCTGTCTTTTTGGTATTGTCATTGATTTTGAACTGCCTTGATTAATGTTGTCGTGTATCCCTATGGTTATCAAAATGCGGTATGAATGGAGGGATTGGAGGCCAATGCTTTATATTTTTATCACACCAATATAGATAATTGAACATTATTCATATATGTTTTATTATTTTGTATCATTCTTTCAACTTTGTTCTCTGTTATTAGTTTGTTATAATGAGTGGAAGTGGATCCAATTCAACTGGTGGAGATACAATTGCGGGTGTCTCTTCTTCGGTTGCAAGAAGTAAAAGAAAAAATGCCCCTAGGAATAAGACTGATATTGGTTGGAAACATGTGATTGATGTTGATGACAATGGTAAGAGAGTGAAATGCAAGTATTGTTCAAAAATTGTGAGTGGTAGATTTTTTCGATTCAAGCGTCATCTTGCCAGGACTAGAGAAGATTCATAGCCTTGTGCAAGGGTGTCAGATGAGATTAAAATGCTGCTGATGAAAATTGTTGCTGAATCTAAAGCAACAAAGAAAAGAAAGGAGATTGAATAGTATTGATGAAGATGAACAAAGTGCTGATGGGGTCGAGGCAACCAACTTGCAGGGACAAAGGGGTTTTGGTTCAAAAGGAAAAGAAGGTAGTGCAAGTAGTTGGAGTGTTAGTATTCAAGCAACTTTGAATCAATTGATGAAAAACAAAAGATAAACCTTTAGTTGATGCTTAGGTAGCTGAATTTTTTTACACAAGTGTCATTCCATTCAATGCTATTAAAAATCCTGCATTTTTAAAGATGTGTGAGATGATCGGGAAATATGGGCCTGACTATAAACCTCAATCTTATCATGATGTTAGAAAAAAGCTCTTGAATCAAATAGTGTAGAAAACTGATTACAATATGCAAGAGTTTAGGGATGAGTGGAAGAGAACTGGTTGCTCAATAATGTCTCATGGGTGGATAGATAAAAAAAGGCTTTCAATTTGTAACTTTTTGGTGAACAGTCCAAAAAGGACAGTATTCCTGTATTTCGTAGATATTTATGACATCTAAAAAATAACTGACAAAGTTTTTAAGATGTTAGATGACGTTGTCACATTTTTTGGAGAAGAGAATTTAGTTCAGGTGATTACTGATAATGCTATGAATTTCAAAGCAGCAGGAGAATTATTGACGCACACTCGGCAGAATTTGTATTGGACTCCATGTGATGCCCATTGCATTGATATGATACTTGAGGACTTGGAGAAACATTTGAAGGTTCATGAAGTTACTATAAAGAAGGGGAAGAAAAAGTTAACCAGTTATATATATTGTAGAACAATGCTCATCAGCATGTACACAAATGGGACGGACTTGGTTAGACCTGGTATGACTAGATTTGCAATTGCTTACTTGAATTTGGCTTGTCCCCATGAAATGGAAGCATCTTTGATGAGGTTGTTCAATTTTGAAGAGTGGAAAAATGTAAGTTTGGTACTTCACAAGAGGGGAGAAAAGTTGAAAATTCAGTTATGGATAGTAAATTTGGGAAGAATGTATCCATATGCCTCAAAGTTGTTGCCCTTCTTATGGTAGTCTTTCGACTGGTGGATTCTAATCAACAATCCTCCATGGGTTTCATATATGTTGAGATGGATCATGCAAAGGAAAGAATTAAAAGCAACTTTAACAATGTTAAGAAAAAGTAAGATTTTTAAATTATATCATTTAAATTTTAAATATATTTTACTTTATTTATCTATGTCTAATTTTAAATATGATTTACTTTATTTATTTGTGTAGTTATGAACCTGTTGGGAAATTATTGATAAGATAATGTTGAAGTGAAAGAATGATTGTTTATTTGTATGATGAGATTGGTAAAAGACGTTGGGGTAAGGAACAAAATTAACAGGCAACTTCTTGAATTTCATTTTGCTAAAGGACTTTTTTTTATGGAGAATGCAATAAACTCTAGGAAGACTATGCCACCTGCAAAATGGTGGGAAATGTTTGGGGGTGGATGTCCAGAATTAAAGTGGTTTGCTATTTGTGTTTTGAGTTTAACTTGTAGCTCTTCTGGATGTGAGCGTAACTAGAGCTCATTTGAAATGGTAATTGAACTTCATGACTTTATTTGTGTTTTTAAATATTTGTTTTTGTTTAGTTTAGACTCTAGAATTTTATTTAAGTTATGAACTTCAACTTTTTATGTTATTTATAGGTTCATACAAAGAGGAGAAACAACTTGCATCCAAAGAAAATGAATGACTTAGTTTATGTCATGTATAATATGAAGCTAAAAAGTACACAAATAAGAAAAATTGTTGCTCTTCCATTTGAAAATATGGAATCTGATGATGAGTGAATTGTTAGACATAGGGGGAGCTGGAAGAGAATCAAGACAAGGATGAAGCCATATGCCTTAAATAGATTTTAGCTTTTTACATGCCATTCAATTAAAGACATTTGTAATTTGTTAAGTTGTTTAAGAGCCTCATCTTATGATCGTTGTATTACATAAAAATTATCATTAGCATGCATACATGATTTGTGAAAAGCATAAAAGTTTTCATGTTTACATAAAGAAGCAAATTTCTCATGGTTAAGTTTTGGAAAATAACATTGTGCACTGACTTAATCGATTACCAACATTGATAATCTATTACTTAAGCCATGAAGAACTAGTTAATCGATTACAAGGAAATGGTAATCTATTACACAACACAAAATCACAAAACACGTCTAACTGGTTTAATCGATTACCATTCAATCGTAATCGATTACATTAGCATATGTCTAAAATTAGTCTAACTGGTTTAATCGATTACTTTGCTCATATATCTTTTCCAGAAAGAACTAAGAACACTTTAATCAATTAAATAGGATATTAATCAATTACTTTTGTTAAAATAATCGATTGCATGGACGATTTAATCGATTACAGTCAGTTAAAACAGTTTTCTATGAAAAGCTATTGGGTCTTTTGTTTTGAACAGAACTTGATAAGTCAAAATTTTCATCACTTCCAAAAGCCCTATCTGATTCTAAGTAAAGATATTTTGAGATACACAAGCTCTTGTTTCAAAACTAAGATCCACATGCATCATTGATCAAATTGTTTTGAACAAGATTTGTTAAGAGTTTTCATGGAGAGCTGATTTCAAGATTGCATTCTTTTCAACCTAATTTCTATTTGGTAAATTCATTCACTCACATTTTGAGGATTATAAGGTTGTATCTCTCCTAAACTCTTGCAGTAATTCATTTGTTACTTTTGTTTCTTGTAAGTTCATATTTCAAAGTGGTTCTTTAAAGCTTTTCTAGAGTAGGATTCTCTAGTTCTTGATCATTAGAAGTCTGAAGGGGTTTTAGATTTCAGTTTTTTATCTAGGGTTGATAAAGGGTGATCTTTTGTAAGCTTGTAAAGAACAGATTTTGATATAGTAGAACTCTAGCCAAGGTTTGGTTAGAAGAAACTGGATGTAGCTTCTCTTTTGAAGAGTGAACCAGTATAGATTTTGTGTTCTCTTAATTCTCATCTTGTTGTCTTAATTTGCTTATCTTTTGGTTAATCGTTTTAAGATCAACATAAAGTTTTTCTGCAATTGCTTGAAGTGAAGGGTGAACCTTGATTGATTGAAAGTTTCAGTTTTAACAAGGGTATACTTGTGATACGATCTTTCTTCTGCTGCTAGAAATTTTTAAAGTCTATGTTTTAACCAATTCACCCCCCTCTTGGTTAATTGTGTGTGTTCATATTGTTTTCATGAATAACAGAAGAGGGGGATGATATTTTTGATGAAGACAATATCTATGTCCAAGTTGAGCAACCTATAGGTGAGAGGGTAGTGAAAACAATATTGACTTGGTTGGAGGAAGTTTAAGTGATCCAACTTTGGATGCATTTGATATGACAATATGGTTTTGAATGACAACGTTGAAGATCATTTCTCAACCGAGGAAGAGCTTGAAGATGATGGAGATGAAAATGATGGTGGTGGTGGTGGTGGTGATATTGAAGATGATTTTATTAGAGGATTAATGGACATTTGAACTATTTCTATGTTTTCAAGTACTTTTATTTTAAGAACTAATGTTTTGTATTGTATGAATTTATGTTTGATTGGGTGTGGACTCTTAACTATATTAGTTTATTGAATTATTGTTAAACTTTTCAATTGGTATGATATTTATAGGAAAAAAATTTACTATTATTTTTGTTTGAAGTAAACTCTTATGAGTCTACGATTCGAATTTATGGAGCTCCCACGAGTTTACGTAGACTCTCAATTTTGACAACCTTGATTGACATAGAAAAGTTTAATTAACAAAAATAAGGCATAGCCCAATTTCGTGTAGAACCTTGCACTACTATAATCAAGCATTTTAAAAACGGTTATTAGACACATTTCACGATGGTTTTAAATCGTCTTTGAAGTCAACGTCGTAAAAAGTCAACACTTTCCACGACGGTTCATAAACCGTCTTAGAAGATTAGATTCTACATCGGTTTCAAACAAATTGTCTTAGAATCTTTAACTTTTCGATAAATAATATTAAAAAAAGTTAGCATTTGAAGACAATTTTTACGAGAAAATCATCTTAGATATGTAACTTTCTAAGACGGTTTTCATGTAAAAACCATCTTGAAATCTTTAATTTTCTTTAAATAATATTTAAAAACTCAGTATTTAAAGATAATTTTCATGAGAAAATTGTCTTAGAAACTAGACTTTCTATCATTATTTTTTTGAAAAAAAATGATGTTGTTAATTGTTTTTGGTATTATACTGTGTGACTGCATCATTGGGGCATCAAATTGAAATGATTTATGCTCTACTTTTAGACATTCATAAAATGTATCACGCGAGACACCATAAACATCTTTCTTTGGAAAGAAAAAATAGAATATAGAATTGAAGGATATATTCCACGTGAGACACCATAAAAAACATCTCAAAAGGGAAATTAGGACCATAGCATGAATATCAGACACTTCGTAAGTTTATGCAAAGCAAGAGAATATGAGACAGGATCAATGACAACAGTCATTAAATCACATTTATTTTATCAAGAGCAAGAGAATGTAATCCCCCATATAAAAAAGCCCATAGTTACAAAAGCTGGGCAGTATATGTCAAAGCTGATTGAAAAGAAAAGAAGCATAAAAAAACTGAAGAACCGAACCAACTCCATCTTGATAGAACTATTTGGAATTCCAAAGCCTCCTCTAAGGTTAAGTCCTTTTTTTGGACATGTACATGCTTAATATAATTAATACGAATGAGATTTTGTCTATTATGAAAACTGGTTGAATCTTGGTGTTACAGATGTCCTCAAACACCCAGTCTCTTATTCATGGCATAAATTGAGTGACTATTTCAAGCAAGGGTAGTCTTCCCTCAAAATGTCTGTTCAGTCTTTCACCTATATATGCATGCCTACTAGTATGCATGCACATGCCAACGGTTGAGTAAATATTGATCAAACAAATAGCCAACCAAGCAATTCATCTATTTATTATGAAGTCCAAGTATGCAAGTAACAGAAGAGAAGTCACCAATATGGATCAATACATGGCCAAAATGAAATTCAAAAAAGAAAGACAATCGACTGGTGCCTAAGCTTAGTGATCAGGTGTAAGGCTGAAGTAAAAGGTTTAACATGTCATTATTGGCATTTATATAAAATAATGACCAAAGGAAAAAGTAAATTCCTTAAAGTAAGCTGAACATCTGATTGAAAATTTGCAGCAACAGCCTTGATGTATCATTTTACCTGTTTGTATGTGAGTATAGAACAAAGGGGCTGGATTTCTCTGTGTTTGGGAGTTAGGCCAGCTCGCACAACATTGTCAGAAGTTTCCATGCATTCAACACACTCCCCAGATAAATGTGCATCCTGTTCATTTGCCCCTAGGAACAAAGCTTCACCAGGATTTTTACATGGTTAAGAAAGAAGGCTTCTATGACACCAACATCAGCTGGGTATTGTTTTTCCAACTGCAGCAGCTGCTCTTTATCTGTCAACTTTTGCTTCACCTGATGCAAAATGAGAATAACACGGTATTAATTAATAATGCTGGCATAATTCAACAAAAAAATAAATAAAGTAATAAAAAACTTAGAACAGCATAAAAAGATTAATAATGCAACAAAAAGGTGAAATCATCTGAATAGTAAAACTGCCAGTATCCTCTATGCAGTACACAATATGGAGGAATGGAAGTAAAGAAGATAAATGATTACAGTATAAGTAGTTGTAATCATTACTCTTGACCATAGAGATTATGTGACCCTAAGAACAAACTAAAACCACCACATATATCTAATCCTTTACAAAAATATGTCGTGCATCTCACATTCACACAGATTATATATTAGTGCAAGCAATCAACCAACCTCACTCTCCTTGAGTAGACGGCTTTTTAATCTGTTTACTGAATCCGTTACTCTGTCTTTACTGGCTGACATGAGGTCGGTGAACACTGCCTGCAGAACAGGTTTCACCTTCTCCTCACCATCCTGATCATTAGTTTGTAAGACCAGGTTTGTATCTGTAGTACCAACCAGTTCCATAATTTCAGGAACAGTATGAAGTACACCCTTGAGCTCCTAAACGGAAGCAGGGCAGATTGCTGATTTTCTAACAGTGCATTTAAACAAACAAGTAAAAAATGTTGTTGCATCTACCATAAATAGACTTTCTAGTGCTTGAGTTAATGCAATTGATAAAATACGGGTAATTTTTATAAATAATATTAATTTAATCAATATTTAGCAAAAGGGGGCTGTTTGGGCAATATTTGGCAAAATGGGGCAACCAAACACGCCCTGCTTAGGCGTGTTTAAACACGCCCAAGCTAGGCGTGTTTAAACACGCCCAAGCAGGGCGTGTTTGGGTCCCTTGTGGCCTATAAATACCCCCTGAAAATGACATTTGGTCCTTCCGCCTTCTCTTTAGAATTAGCTCTGCCTTCTCTCTAGATTTTGGGTGTTTATTTGTCTGAAGCGAAGCCCTGCCGAATTCGAAGCGCTGCCGACAAGTAAGTGGATTTAACTGATTGTACCTAGTATTTAGTTTGTTATATTTTTAAATTAGAAAAATGTTAGGATCATATGAACTTGTTAGCGACATATGTATTAGGTTATTGATTAGGGTTTTAGGAATGCCAGTGTAGTTTTAGG
>CM023949.1:19848227-19861645 GCA_013407115.1 Glycine latifolia | reverse complement strand
ATATTTATGAGAAAATGTACAGATACAGGGAATATGGGGTGTTACAAAAAGAACCTACGAAAATCCAAAGCAAACAACAAATAGATTAAGAGATTCATAATAATTCCAAGTAGGAGACAAAAATCGATCAACATTGGCAATTAGCCCATCATCAATGAACAATGCATTCAGCAAAAGCAAAAACAAAACTGAGATCTGAATCAGAGAACCAGCAAATGAAACATGAAACAAAACAAAAAAGAAAACTCTTAATTTCTTTGTAATGTCTTGATAAAAGAAGGAACAGGGCCACACCCTTAAAGGAGATTATTACCATCAGCGACAAAGACTGGGGAGTCAAATTATTATTAATTTTCAAAGAAAATTCTTCACCAACAAATCAGGTTCCTCTTTTTAATCAAATCACTACTACTCAGGTAGTCCGCTTTCAACCAGCTTCACAAAGTTGTTTCACCCTCCCTTTTAGCATTTTTGACTCTTCATGAGTTCTACCAATTAATACGCTCCCTGTATACCACATTGGTATGACTCCTTTCAAAATTGTAGCGGAAAGTGGAAAAATAGGGAGAAAAAATAGCTCCTTTCAAAATATGGGAAGCACCCCAATGTGCTGAACCTAACATCCCAAACTTCATAAGATAAATTTAAACAAAAGAAAAAGGTGTTTTTGAAAAAAGAGTACTGAAAAAAAACAAGGTGGCGGTGTTTTTTTTTTTTTTGTTTTCCAATTTCCCAATCAAATGAAATGAAACCCTAACTTGAGTTTTGTTTGTCCATGTCATGGGGCTTTCTGCAGAGGAAATTCCCACACACGACCTGGCAGGGAGAGTCCAACCCAACCTTCTTGTTGTGCATCCTTGCGCGATTGACCTGGTACTTGTTGATGTTGATGTCGATGACGCTAGCGCGAGAGTGAGCCGCGGCCCACATGGGCCTGCCCACGCTGCAGCCCAAGTCCAGGATTCTGTTGCTGAGCTTGGCCTCGATGAGATCAATGAGCATTTTCTCGTGGAGGCGCGAGGCCATGAGAAGCATGAGAACCCAACCTCGAGCTTTCTCAATGTCGTGGGAGAAAACAAGAAGATATAGGAAAAATGGAAAGCCACATTCACAACGGTTTTAATAAAACTGTATTTGAATACAAGTTTCAAATACGATTTTAGCTAAACTGACTTTGAACAAACATTTCAAATACGATTTTTATAAAACCATCTTTGAAAAGTTGTGATTAATTGCAAAATGCCATCGCATTTTTTATGACATCGGTTTTCTAGAACCATCTTTGATCGTATGTCGTAAAATAAGGTTTTTATAGTAGTGATGTTTAGTTGTTGTGATGAAGCTATTGTAAGACACAATTGTTGTGACTGATGATGAAGTCATGATTTGGGTTTAGGGTTTAGAGTAGCAGTATGGTTTCTAATATCTAATGACTTGTGACGTGCACTTAAAAAGGAACGGCCAAGATCCCATTGACAAAATCAATGACCTAGATAACATCGATTGGAGCAACACAAGTTGAACGGCCAAGATTCCACCAACAAAATCAACTACCTAGATAAAACCAATTGGAGCAATGCACATTGAACGACCAATATCCCACTGAAAAAATCAATGGCCTAGATAATACCGATTAAAGCAACACATGTTGAATGGCTAAGATCTCACTAGATAAATTGTGTTACTATTAAATTATTTTCTATGGAGAAGTATGCAATACATTCTATTTAATTGAATGTTAATTATGTTATGATTTACAAATATTGATGTTGTTATTATTTTGATTTATGTAGGTAACATATAATGTAATCCAGACATATGATTAAGCTTTGCTTTCTCCAGATCCCAAAATTGAATCTTTGTTGGTTCAAGTTGAGTTTTTAAATTTTGCAAACCTTGGATAAATTAAAATCAACGACGCTTTAGTGGCTGCTTTAGTTAAAAGATGGAAACCTTAATCACACACATTTCATCTTCCAGTTGTGAATGCACAGTCACTGTGGAAGATACTGTTCTTCAACTGGATTTACGCGTTGATGGAAAACAGTTACTAGGCCAACATATTATAAACGGGAACAAATGTGCACAAATTACATAGGTGTTTTCCCCCCAAATAATGCACTAGTGGGATCAACACTAAATATACAATGGTTAAAAGAAAACATGTTGACTCTCCCAGTAGAACCTACACCATAAAAATTAGCAACCCATTGTAGGGCATACATTTTAGGACTGATTGGTGGGGTCTTGATACCAAATAGTCAAGAAATAGAGTTCACCTAATGTGAAGATAATGCGTTGCCGAAAAATCACTACGAGGTGAAGAAGATATTATATCCTGTGAGTATGGAGTACTAGAAAATACATGCATGCCCTAATGATTAAATATTGTACAAAAATCAATTTTTTGAAATGTGCAATTGCCTCACATGTGGGATATCATGGTAAAAATTGATGAAGGATAATGATTGTAGTGATGATGCAACCACAAACAACGGCCGTCCAGCAAAGGTGTGCTGGTATCTTCCAATAATTCCAAGGTTTAAGCGATTCTTTGCTCATGGAAATGATGGAAAAAAAAAACCTTAGATGGCAAAAAAAATGATGGATTGCTACATCATCCAGCCGATTCTCCCCAATGGAAGAAAATTGATCGTTTGTATCAAGATTTTAGGGAGGACCCAAGAAACCTAAGGCTTTGTCTTACTTCGGATGGAATGAATCCTTTTGATAACTTAACCACTAACTACAATTCATGGTCTGTTTTGCTCATGATTTACAACCTCCCCCCTTAGTTGTGCATGAAGCGAAAATAGATTATGCTGTGTATGATGACAGCGGGTCCAAGACAGCCAAGAAATGATATTGATGTCTATCTTACTCAATTGACTGAAGACATGAGAAAATTATAGGTAGCTAGACAAGTTTGATGTGTTTGATGGAAATCTCTAACTCCAGGTTGCAAGCAATGGTATTTTGTACCATTAATGACTTTCTAGAATATGGAAATTTGAGTGGACATAGTGTCAAAGGACATCACACATGTCTTATTTGTGAGAAAGAGACAAGCTTCATCCAATTGAAACATGGAAAGAAGACAGTGTAAACTAAGCATAGAAGATTTATCAAACCTTATCACCCGTATCGATGATTGAAAAAAGATTTTAATGGAATTTAAGAGAATGAAAGTGTGTCAAAACCCTTAGCTGGAAACAAAGTCTATGATCCTAACTATATTTGGGAAGACCCAAAAGAAGGATGCATCTGAGAAGAACATATGGAAGAAATGGTCAATATTCTTTGATCTTACATACTAGTCCAATCTAGATGTGAGACATTGTATAGATGTAACGCATATGGAGAATTTTTTTTTGTGATGGTTTAATTGGCACCCTTCTTAACATTAAAGGCAAGACAAAGGATGGTTTGAAGTGTCGTTAAGATTTGGTTGACATAGGTATACGTGAGCAGTTGCATCCAATATCACAAGGTTGGCTAACGTATTTGCCCCCAGCAATGTCACACAATGTCAACAAAAGAGAAAAAAAGTTTTTGTTAGTGTTTGTGAAATGTGAAAGTCCCACAAGGATACTCTTCAAATATCAAGAGCCTTGTATCCATGAATAATCTCAAATTGGTTGGCTTGAAGTCTCATGATTTTCACATCTTAATGCAACAATTGTTGGCTATAGCTATTCAAGGTATCTTGCCTGACAAAATTAGGGTTGCCATAACTCATTTGTGCTTTTTCTTTAATGTTATTTGTAACAAAGTCATTGACCCTTAAAATTTGGATGATTTGGGGAATGAGGCTTCCATTACCCTTTGTCAATTGGAGATGTATTTTCCTCCATTTTTTGACATAATGGTTTACTTAATTGTTCAACTAGTGAGGGAGACCAAGTTGTGTGGTCTCGTTTGTTTTATGGTGGATGTATCCGGTTGAGTGATACATGAAGGTCTTAAAAGGTTATGCCAAGAATCAATACCGACAAAAAGCATCCATTGTTGAAAGGTAGGTGGCTGAAGAATCTATTGAGTTTTGTTCATATTACACTGAAACAGTGAAATTTGTTAGGCTTCCTGAACTCATCATGACTGGAGACTGGGAGGTAAGGGTACACGAGGATACAATGTTATAACTATGAGTCGACAGGAGGTCGCATAAGTGCATCTGTATATATTGGATAACACATAAGAGGTTCTTCCATACATAGATACTCATAAACAATTTCTGACAACTACTCACCCAAAAAATGAACATGATGAAGGTCTTGCAAGAGCATAATAGAAATTTCACAAACTGGTTTAAAGAAACAATCTTGGGTGATGAAAGTTCTAAAACATTAAGACTGTTAGTTGTTGGGCAAAATCTCAATTTCCCAACTTGGAAGGGATATGATATCAACAATTATTCCTTCTACACAAAATCACAAGATGATAAAAGTACAGTGCATAACAATGGGGTGAGCCTTGAGGCTGATTCCAAACACTTTTGTAGTGCAGTAGATAACAACCTGATTTGAGTGTCCATGCCTTACTTTGGAGTGATTGAAGAATCTAAGAGCTTGATTATAGTGAATTCAGAGTGTTTGTTTTTAAGTGTAAGTGGGTTAATGAAAATACCGGTGTGCATCAAGATGAAATGGGATTTACTTTGGTAGACCTTCATTAGGTGGCTTATAAGGATGAGTATTTCATCATAGCAGAACAAGTAAGATAGGTGTTTTACGTCCATGATCTATGTGACTCAAGATGATCAATGGTTCTACAAGGAATAACAAGTGGTATCAGTCACCAAAATGATGATTCAACACTTGATATTTGTGAGGCACCTTCTTTCTCCATATGAATGTCTTCTATAATTGAAGAATATGAAGTGGATGATGTACGTGAAAATCGTAATGATCATGATGAAGGTTTATGGGAGAACATTCCTACATAATTGTGTTATATGAAAGTAATGTTTATGATATTACATGATAGGTAATCAATATTTTTAATTTGCAATTTTACAATTTATTACTTTTGTATCTTTGTAATTGATGATAATTTTAAATTTTTTTTATTTGCCCAGAGTCATGGCAACACCCCCAAGGTCCCTTCCCCATTCATCAGATCCTTTAGAGTTTATGTCTAAGAGGAGTAGACAATCCACACGCCTCAGAAGCTTACCTATAAGAACCTTGGATCAGCCCAGGCCAACTGTTAATGTCAATCCTACTATTGGGAGAGGTTCAGGCCCACATAAAGAGAAGTTTCACAGCTATTTGGCTGTGGTAGCTCAAGAAAAGATTCCTATTGCCCATTCCAATTGGAAAGTTGTACTAGAATCTCTAGAGAATCTAATATGAGATGACATTTTGGTATGTCCATTTAAGTATCTACGTTTTTGAATTTGTTTAATTTAACTTGAAAAGGTTGTGATTCACTAGCTGTTACATAACAATTTCTCATGCAGGAAAAATTTGACATACCAGAAGCATCCAATGCCAAGAAAAAGGTGATGTCATTGGTGGCCACTAGATCAAGGCAATTTAAAGTCATCCCTGACCACTAAATATGTATATATAGACAATGAGGGTCAAGATAATCAAGATCCTTCAAAGAAGTATGGTGTGGATCCACAAACTTGAGAGGAATTTGCTGCAGGCTGCAAAACCCCTAATTGACTGGTTAGATGTGGATGTCTTTTTCTTTAAATTGAAATTGAAATTTATAATTTGATTTTATTAATTTGCTGAAATTCTATGTAATTTATCGCAGGGAATTAGAAAGAAGGCGCATAAAATTCAAAAATACAATGACTGTCCACACTCATTGTCTCGTGGGGCTTATGATTTGCTTGAAAAGAACTCCATTGAGGAGAAAAGGAAGAAAAGACAAGAGGAAGTAATGCTGACTAAGGATTCAACAATGATTGTGGACCCTCCATTTACCATTGAAAGACATGTGAAGTGGAAGATGGCCTGCACAAAATGATATGGGTAGATGACATCTAAAGCGGCACAAGAAATTTCTAATAAAATTGTGAGTTCATATTCACTTTCCCTTGTATTTTTTTTGTATAATAACAACCTCATTTGATCTATGTACATAAGGTGGTTGTTATAGGACTCGTTACAAGAACAAATGACACAGGGCAACTTTGTTCCCCATGGTCGTGAGGATATACTCAATACTACCATTGGGTGACTGTAGCACCCAGGTCATGTTCGTGCTACGGGAAGCGGTGTGACAATCAGCCAATACTTTGGACAAGCATTACGTACCTCCAACAATTCCTCTGCATCAATCAACCCATAACAATTGGTTGAGATAATCGAAAACCTTAAGGAAGAGTGGACAAGCATTACATACACAATGTGCCTTGTGCAAATGATATGGTCAAGGTGAGTGTTGCAAAATTTTATGATGGTAACGCTCAAGTCCCTTTTTCCCACGTGAAGAACAGAAATGAAAATGAAGAACAGTTGAGAGAAAATAAGAGAAAGGGTTTAATTCTGAAAGCTTCTAAAAGTCACTACAAAATATGTTTGCGCTAAAATGAAGTATGTCCCCAAATACACTAACTAATTGCACTAATGTATAATGTGTTGGATATAGGGGGAGCTGGAAGAAGATCAAGGCAAGGATGAAGATGTTGCTTTAGAGTTTTAGCTTCTCACATGCCAATCAAATTGAAGACATTTGTAATTTGTCTAGTTGTTCAAGAAGATTGCCTTGTGATCTTTGCATTGCATAAGCATATTCACATACATGCATACATGTTTTAAGAAAGGACTATAAGGTTACATGTTTGCATTTGAAAAGGAATTCTCATGGCTTAGGTTTTAAAAAATCAGAATGTGCACTGCCTTAATCGATTACAGGCAATAAGTAATTGATTACCAGCTTGTGTTATTTTTGGAAAAGCCATGAAGAACATTTTAATCGATTACAAGCAAAGCGTAATCGATTACATAGCCTTATTTCAAAAACATGCCTGACTGCCTTAATTGATTACCACTCACTATAATCGATTACCCAGGATTAGTACAAAACATAGCATGACTGTCTTAATCGATTACCATTCATCTGTAATCGATTACCAAGACTTATTTCATAAATTGTGACTGACATCGAAATGAGGTATCACATTCTACACACCCATCTATCTATTCTGAACCTAGCTTAAGCTCGTCTATCAAAAGGGGTTCACTCGGCCAAAGCCCAATGTGACATTGTAAATACTTGAGGGAGTGAGATGCCCACCCACGCTAACCAACGATCCAATGCGCTTGAGTGGATGAACAGGATCCCTTGTTGGAAGAGAAAAAGCAGAGAATCTTCCCAGAGTGCCCTATTACAGATTACAGACTGCTTTAATCGATTACATTGTTCTTGAAAGTTTTCCAGATTGTCTCAAGAACATTTTAATCGATTACTTGGTATATTAATCGATTACATTATGAAAAATAATTGATTATACTTACATATTAATCGATTACATTCTGTTAAATTTGTTTTCTATTTAAAGCTATTGGGTCTGTGCTCTTGAGAGGATTGATACAATCATAGTTTACGAATAACCCAATACTTTCTAAGCTTTCAAAGGTTCAATAAACAGATTTTTTGAGTGATACATTTGTTGTTTGAGATCAAAAGATTACATGCTTCATTAATGATGATGTGCTAAGACAAGATCTTCAAAAGAAATTCAAGAGAGTTGATTTTGTTCATTAGCATTCATGCAACCTGGAATTGATTAGTAACATTCATTCATTCATTCATACACTGGGGATCACAGGTTGTATCTCTCTTGAACTTACCTTGTAAATTGATTTGTGTGTTTTAAAATTTTGTAAGGCTAAAGTCAAATAGTTTTCTTTCAAGCTTTCTAGAGTAGTGTTCTCTAGGAGTAAAAAACTGAGTAGGGTTCTCAAGTTCTTCGTGATTAGATTTCTAATAGGGTGTTAGAATTCTAGTTCTTTATTTAGGGTTGATAAAGATAATCACTTGTAAAGAACATATTTGATTTTATAGAACTCTAATCTGGTTTTGATTAGAAGACACTGGATGTAGCTTCTCTTTTGAGAGGTGAACCAGTATAGATCTTGTGTTAAACTTGTTTTTGAATCTTGTTATCTGTATCTAACTTGTCTTGCGGTTTATCTCTTTCAAGATCAACAGAAAAAAGTTTCTGAAATTGTGTAAGGTGAAGGGTGGAGTCTTGATTGATTAAAAATTGTAATTTTTTACCAAGCAAATTTTGTTATACAATCTAAATTCCGTTGTGGATTGCACAAAGTTTTAAAAGCCTGAGGTTTAAACCAATTCACCCCCGTCTTGGTTTATTGTGTGTGTTCATCCTTATTTTCATAGTGACTGAGTCAGTAGGAAAGGATGGGCCATGATTAGGCCAATCTAATCTAACTAATTAATAATTACACCAATTCGCAGCCCCAAAATTCAAGTGTAGTGGTTTTGACTTCCAAGCCTAAAATGACCCTCAAAATGACAGAATTGGCCTTGACTTATCTTCGACATAATTGTAGATCTTTTCCTTATCTTTCCAGGGACTACTCATATGCGCCATTTGGAGTTATGTAGAGATCTCTAGGTCCTGCACAAGGAAGATAGGTCAAGTAAGCAAAAAAATCTGAAAATAAGCAACAATTATAAATTAAGCCCACTTGTTTACTTAAGGCAAAAACTGAATTAGAATGAGAAAATAAAAGTCTAAGAAAAGTCAAATAAGCTAAGAAGAATAGAAAAATATAAAAATAAAAATACTCAATCTCCTACATCAGAGGTTCAGCATGTGAGGCCGACCCTTGACATATTCATTTCATGGCCGAGACATCTTGTGAAACATGTTTCCATTAGGTATTTATTTATGTTTAACACTATTAAGACATTCTAATATTGTTAATATCTCTTTACTAACATTAGGTTAATTATAATGTTTAGTAACTTAAAAGGGTTCACAAATTCGTCCAAAGAAACAGGATGAACCTGTTCATAGGTCGGCTCCTATTAGTGGAATTGATCCCTTAGTTGATTTGATTCAAAATTTGTATGATCTTTACAAGAAGCCTCTTGAGTTGTTGTTGAATGAGACTAAAATTGGGATTCTAAATGTAGAAGCATCTTTTTTCATAACATTATTATGACGTAAATGAAATAATATCAAGTAACAAATGTTTGAACATATCTATACTACAGTTGTGTATACTGTAAGTAAATTCTATTTCAAGGTGTACTTTCATTAACTAATAATTAAATATTCCTTATGATATATATGATTAACAATTTTCATTTGTATTCTTAAAAATAGGTTAATGGATGAGTCTAGTATAAGGTTGGGTCATGGTTCCGCGTATGGATTCCTTGAGCCTCAGTCCATACACAATGCAAAGGATAAACGTGATGAATGTCAAAATCACATTGAAACATTGGTGAAGGAATCACAAAGAGAGGTCTACCTAGGACCTTACTTGAATCAGTAAGTAAACTTGAACAAATGCATTAAATGAATGTTTGCATTATAAGTAGCCAATTATTCTCGAATTCATAGGCCATTGGCAGCTTGTCGTTGTGTGTCCTAGGAACGATCTTGTTGTCTAGTTCTGTTCCTTGCGTAAGAAGTCTGATACTCACATCAAAGTCATAATTAACAAGTTAAGTTTTAAATTATAACTCATTACTCTATTCTTGGCATGGATACGTAAATGTTTTTATCCTCCTATATACTTTGATGTTTTTTAAACCAGTGCAATGAAGAAATTGAAGACTAGTTTGGATGGTAAATCTAATCAACTTGCACCTCACTGGATTGAAGTAAAGGTTAGTCATTTAATCAATGCTTTAATCCGACTAGTAATATTTTGTAGCTTTGTAACTATGGGATTTAAATATATTTCATATTGAATTTAGAGTCATGTTCAAAGCGGAGGCTATGAGTGTGGGTGTTATGTCATGCATTGGATGTGGAACATAGTCATGGAAGGTTTGAAAGAATGAATAGAGCATGGTATGTTTACTTTAACAAGTTTCAATATTAGTTTACTATCACTTTTTAACATTTTTTACATGTACGTGACAAATTTGTATTTCTTATATATTGTAGTAGTTTAGTGACGGAACACCATTAGACATGGAGACCATAAAAAAAATTCGCAAGCAATGGGCAGCACACTTTTTAGAAGTTAAAAACATGCGATTTAGAAAGGTTTAGATGATATAGGAGGAATTTATATATTGTATTAATGTTTATGGTAAACATTATAAACAAGCTAGTTAATTTATTGACAATTATTTGAGCATATATATATATATATATATATATATATATATTTGTTTGTCACACTTTTTCTGGCTGGTTTTTTAAATTGTAGAAGGGTTATGGGCGTTATAGCCTGTTCACTAAAACAAGGTATGACTCGAATCTAAATGAGTTGCGTCAGTGACTAGTTTATGCCATGCAGTGTGCTGCAACTTTTCATCTAAGAATTTGGTTTCTTGGTCTTGCTATTTCTTTCAACTTCTAATTATGTATCAAATTACTTTAGTGAGCAGGTAAAAAATGAATGCCATTATTCATGTTGGGCGTTGCCCATATGATGACACTGATGATGTAGATCACTATCGGTAACAAATGGTATGACAACAACTATTTTCTGTCAATGCTTTCATATTAGTAATGCAACGTATGTTGTTCTTATCGGGGACACAGAGTTTGCCAAACATGCTTCCTTTGGCTACAAATCTTCAAACCTACGTGATGTAAAACCTCTAATACCTTTGTTGAGTAAATCTGTTTTCTTTTATTTTACATAATTTGGAATCAACATGAATAGTTAATGCAGCTAGTGAAAGAGACATGACTGTATTTTCACTTGGAATGATGAAGGCAAAACTTTATGCTTTTTTGTCCCTTTTTGCTTGTTTTGTTACTAATGCAAATGTTATGGGACTGATTTCTCTTATTAACAGGCAGTGTTGACAGGAAAACGTTTCTTGGGTCACTCTGTTGCTAGTTTTGTTTCTGCCCTTATGGGAAACATCTCTAAGCCTTCAATATTGCCAAATGATATAGGAATACCTAGAGAAAGGAATGGTGATTTGATAATTGTGGGATCCTATGTTCCAAAAAACAACAAAGCTGGTGATAAATGAAATTAAGATTGATATCTAATCTCTCAAGCATCTGGCATTTCTCACTTAGGCAGTTGCTTCTAAGTTGTAATCCACAGGTTCAAGAGCTCAAATTACCATGTGGTCAGTTCTTAAAAAGCATTGAGGTGATCAACATTCCAAATTTCCTTACAACATTTTCCATTGTTAATTCTCTCACGAAGAGAATGATAAAATCTGAGATAACGACTAATGTATCTATGAATGGTATGTTTAAACTCTGTTTTTGATTCTGAAAGCTAGCTTTTTTTTTTCTTCATAAAATTGTGTGCAGTCCTCTAATTTTAACTTTTTTTATCTCGAAGACAATTTAGGAGTAGCAAGAATTATAGTTGCGGTTCAGCAAAAGATGATGTTACATGTTTCTTGTTTTTTGGGGGGAGGTTCTATTCACACTAGCAGAGCTCAAACTTAGAGCCATAAGATTTTGATGCTATATAGACAGTTATTTACACATACAAACATACTTTGTCTGCACCATGATATTCTTGTGAATCCATGCTAGGTCACACAAAAGGTTTTCTACAAATTGATGTGTAATACGACGACTCTGCTTACTGTTTGTCCCATTTTATCTTTTCCAAGATTTATCCATACAACATATTTCTAAGACTTTTGTTGAGAATTGAGATTCCCATTTGCTTGACTTTTTGGCAGTCCCTTGCTATGTCTTCATGATCTTACTACCCCTAATTTGTGTAATTTATTTTACATTTTTCCATATCTAGGGTGTTTTACTCCCTAAAGGGTTCACCAATTTCACTTCCGAGAGAGATATCTGCATCGGCATGGCTGCTTCCATTCGAGATGTTTAAAGCCCTGATAGTGGTGTTGATTCCATTTGAGATGCGGGCGTACCTAGGTGTTTATAACCTGGAAAAGAAGGTATTATGGTTCCAAGTCTCTGTCTTGATTTCTATTTTTTTCTTTCTTGGAATGAAGGCTGATTTTCATACTTGTTAAAAGATTTATGAAGCTGCAGTTAGAGGTCTGTCTCCAGTTAATAGTCCATTGCCGGTGAAATTTCCGCTTCCTGATCCACGAAATCCATTTCCATTGAAGCCAGGTTCCATCTCTGCGCTTATTCCTAACTTAAAAGCAACTGAACTGGATAAATCATCAAGTATAAGTCTGGCCATAGCTGGGGCACAAGCAGCAGCCACTCAGTTCTCAAAGAAGGATCAAAATTCCCATAGTACTGCTCAGAACAATGCACCTACTAAGATGAATGCTAATAATGAGGACACAGAAGTTGCAACATCTTATAATCTAAGATCACAAGGTAGGTCTATGGAAAAGGACAATATACCATTCACCAAATTAAATAAGAAATTTGATAATCTGACCTTGCCATCATATCACGAAGAGAAAATCAGTAGAAATAAGAGTGAGGGAAGCAGTAAGCAGAATCGATCTCCTGGTGCAGAAGCAGATTTGAGACGGTTTCCTCAACCACCGTCTAAGGTATCTCTTTCCGAAAATGGTGTCTTTTTGTACGTTCTATCATTCTTTGTTGGAAAATTCTGCCTCATTTTATATGATTAATTAAAGCAAACACAGTGGAAATAAAAGCTTAAAAAAAGAGAGGGAAAAAAAAGGTTTTTTCATTTGGTTTAACTCTCACTTTATATCAATTGTATAACGCCTTTCTTTTCCCAAAGGGACAGTACATAAATTATGCTTAATGCTGATATGACTTGTTTATGTACTATGTCAGTAGTATATTGCTCTAATTCATTGATTTAGATATTTGATTTATATAGTCACACTACTAGAAAAATCATTTTCTACATCGGTTATTTTGGACATTCAACATCGATTTTTAACTGATGTTGAAACTAGCAACGTTGAAAGTATCAGGTTAACATCGGTTTTTGAAAACTGATGTTAACATAACTACACAACATCGGTTTTCTTAAAAAACCGATGTCAAATAATAAGAAATCAATGAAAAAAATGTAATTTATGAAAATTCAACATCGGTTTTTCGTAAAAACCGATGTTAAATTTACATAACAACATCGGTTTTTACAAAAACTGATGTTGAATTTACATATCAACATTGGTTTTCATAAAAACTGATGGAAAATTGATGTTGTTGTTAGTAAATTTACATCGGTTCTTCCAATAACCGATGTAGAATGTTCCTTTCCTACATCGGTTTTTTCCAGATGCTGTATATTCACTTTTTACATCGTTTATTAAATAACCGATTTAGAGTGTCATTTTTTAAAAAAAAA
>CM023949.1:19806391-19818227 GCA_013407115.1 Glycine latifolia | reverse complement strand
TAAACTTTGTTTGTAAGTGTTGTATTTGTTGTGAATCTTCCATATAGTTTTTAGGGTTCTTTAAAGCATTACTAGAAAGGGTGTTTCTAGGGGTGAACAGAGAAGGGTTCTCTGGTTCTAGGTCTTTAGAAAAATCTAGGGAGAGATTTTGAGTTTTGCCTAGGGTAGGTGAAAGAGACCTTGGTTGATTGCTTGTAAAGAACTGAGATTTGCTATAGTGGAACTCTAGCCTAATTTGGGTTAGAAGAAACTGGATGTAGCCTCCGGGGTTGAGAGGTGAACCAGTATAAACTTGTGTGCATTTAAGTTGTGGTTTAAATTTCATTGAATACTTGTGATATTTGATTTGTGTATCATTCAAACTTTGATTTAGCACAAGAGTTAATTGATTGGTGAAGATAATTGTTTTCTAAAAGAGTTTTGATCTAAGATACGATCCAAGTTAAATCTTCTGCTGTATATTGATTTGTCAGAAATTTCAAAAAAGGAGCAAAAACCAATTCACCCCCCCTCTTGGTTTATTGGATTAGGTATTCATTGTATTTTCACGTTCCCCCCAAATCCGCATTTTGGCTTTGGGGTCTTCCTATTTTTGATGAAGAATGGAATAAAGATTTTCTAAAATCCTCTGGAAGTTCTGGGGTTTCAAAAAAAAATTCCCATCCTAATCTTCCTTCTACCCACCAAGCCATTCGAATAAGAACAAATAATAATAATACTGATAAAGGTTTTATTCAGACTTCCGCTAAATCTGATACTGAACTTTCTTCGAAGGAGCGTCAATCTTCTAAGGGTCCAATATCCTCCGTAAATGTATCCAAAACCCTGAGTCCTTTCCCTGCAATGAGCACAAATTCTTCGTATCATGTTAACCCAGAACCCTTGGAACCTGTTTACGAAGTCCATTTTGAACCTTGTTCAAAATGTATGGACCAATTTCATTACTATGCCCATGTCGGGCAATATGAGATAACCGGCGAGATTCTTGAATCATGTCGCCACAATCCGGTCCAAAGGATCCTTCCTGTAACTACCTTTAAGACAATATTGCCGGATATCAAGCCCTCAAGGACGACCTCTTCTTGTACCAGCCCGGCACTGGCAATTTCTTCATCTCTTCATCTTTCAACCTCACTTCCAGGTATTTTTACTAACCTTTTCTCTTTTATTTTGTCGTAGGTCATTATGGATATCCCTTCAGTTGGAAATAGTTGATGAGTCTCAATCGACAGGATCGCAGTCTAACATTCCCTCTTCTTCATTAATTGCCGAATTTCCATGGGTCACACATGAAGTACTTTGTACTTCTTCTATTTTGACCCCGAGGAGCATAGCGGCACTCCCCATAGGCAACTAGGACGGAATCTCAATCCATCCTCCTACCCCGGACGAGCCTATTTGCTCGTGTGCTGGGGAAAGGGAGCCTAACTATTTTTTCTTTTGCAAGGACGTGGTCACACGTCTCGACATTCGATTTCCTTTGTCGGATTTCGAAATGCGATTATTAGACCATCTTCAATTAGCCCCTTCACAATTGCACCCCAATAGTTGGGCCTTTGTCAAATCTTTTGAGGATCTCTGTGAAGAATTGCAAATACCCTGTACTGTCTTGCTTTTCCTTTATTTCTTTTCTGTGCAGGCCGGCCGCACTGGCCGAGAAGCTTCTAATCGAAAAGGGTGGACTTCACTTCGAAGTCGACCCGGTGGTCTCCTTTTTCGTATCTTTACTGAGTCTTTTAAAAATTTCAAAAACAATTTCTTCAAAGTTGCTGCCGAACCCGGCAAGCAACCATTCTTTCTCCGAGGTCCAGAGACAACTGGTGTTAAGTGGAGATTTCCCCTCTACTGGACCCAAGCCCATTACTCCAACCCCTCTTCGTTTTACCGAGTTGAAGAGTCTAACCTTTCTGATACTGAAGCCTCAGCCCTTATCCAAATTCAGATGTATCGGGAAGCTCAAGGTTATTTATAAAAGCTTTATATTTGCAATCTTCATATGCTATCTTTCATTAATCTCAATTATCTACTTTTCAGCCACCGAGATGGAAGAGGATCCTACAGCCAACCTCAAACCTTGTCCTCCAAGGAACGCCGTTAAGAAGACGGCCGCCGGGGTGGCATCTGACTCTCGTCGCAGTTATATTGCCAAAATGCTAGGAAAAACCAAGAGGCGCCGGGTTGAAACACCGACTTCTAGTGGTCCCCAAAAAACAATCTCCTTAGGGTCGGCCGAGGATACTGTTGCGGCCGGTTTTGAGGTTTCCTCTATGGCTGGGACAAGGAACCAGGAGATCTCGACGACTCCTACTATTGTAATTGAAGACATAGCCGTGGATTCCCCTGCTGACGCTGCTACCCACAACACTTCCACTGCCGCCCTCGAGATTCCTTTATTGGCGCTGGGATGCCTTTGGGAAAAAGGGGTTGAAGATCTTTTTCCATACACCAAGGCTCCCAAGCATTTTTCTGATGAAACCCCTTTCTCGGATGATGACCTTCGGGAGCTCGACCAGCTCCATCTTCAAGCTTTTCGATGTGCCACCTTAGTACTGAGCTTGGTATATATGAAAGCTCGGTATACCAAGATTAGGAATGACAACCTCAACTTGTCTGAAGAGAATAAGAGGTTATTTGAAGAGAATCAAAAACTTAAGGAGGAGCTCACCACTTCTCACTGAGATTTGGCGGTTATGAACGAGGGGGTCTCTTCTCTTCGCATTGAGCTTCAAGCGGCAAATAGGAATGCTGATCTCTTCAAAGCTTCTTCTGAAGCTGCTACAATTGAAGCTAGCAAAGCTCAGGCGGAAGCTTCCTCCTTGGACTGGGACCTTGCTGATTTGAGAGTTATGTATGAAAAATCTCAACAAGAGGTAATTCTCACCAAGCAAGAGGCCGCCGAGTTCCAAGAAACGTTGGGGATGGTTGCTGAGGACGCTTTTTCAAATGCCGTAGAGCAAATTCAATTTTTGAACCCGAGATTAGTTTTGAATCTGGAGGGGATCGATTGCCGAGCTTACATTGAAGATGGCAAATTCATCTCGTATGTTGTTCCCGAGGTCGAATCCCCAACTGAAGCTCCTAAGGCGACAATGGATGAGCAGGTTAACCAATGAAGGGCCGGAATGCCAGTTTGATCTGTAACATTTCATTGCTTTGAACGATATTTAATTTCTGCTTTTTGATTTATGCTTTTAGATTCCGTACTTTGAACGATTTCTTTAATGCATCGTGCTTCCTTATTGTCGATTTGCTTTTTCGGTTATTACTTTGGCTCCAACGGCCAAGTTACTCGGACATTACTTTGGCTCCAACGGCCAAGTGTTTTAATCGAGTCATTAGTTCGAATATTGTTTACGGAACAGAGTTCCTGTCCTAGCAACTGTTAAATGTATTTCGTAATATCGATCTAAGGATGTAATTCTTTCGATATCATCAATGATTCATCCATAAATAATCACGTCGGCTTGATCAAGACCGAATTAATACATATCAATGACTAGGCCCTCAAAAATTGTGCACAATGTATAAGATAATTCCCTTATAATAAGGGTTTTATTTATTCTTCGAAGATTATTCAAATTCATGCTCAATAGAAAATTTATACCGGGTTTACCTTCCTCGGTTTATATAGCCAATGAGAAACATGAATACATAAATCACGATCTCTATGAAGGGTTCACCTGGATCCCGGCTTATGAGTCAATCAAAGAGACACGTGAAAATAATAATAATCTATGATCCCAATGACGGGCGTATCGCCAACTAAAGGGAAACACGGTAAAAAACAATATTCCATGATTTCGGGCTTACCGCCGGGAAACACATGGTAAAAAACAATATTCCATGATTTCGGGCTTATCGCCGGGAAACACATGGGTCTTCTTAACTATAGTATATCTTTAGCTTGTCGGCATTCCATGTGCGCTTGACTTGTTTTCCTTCTAGGGTCTCTAATACGTACGCTCCTTGTCCCAAATTTTGGGTGACCCGATATGGTCCTTCCCAATTGGGTGCAAACTTTCCATCTCGGGCATTCTTGTTTCCGATATCTGCTAGCCGTAATACGAAATCGCCTTTCTCGAAAGATCTTGGCCTTACCCTTTTATTAAATTTCCGAGCTGAGATCTGTTTCGTGCGTAGATCTCGGCGATGTGCGGCACTTCGGACCTCTTCTATCAAATCAAGCTCGGCGGCTAATGCCGTATTGTTGTTTGTATGTGACATTTGTCTCCTCCAAGATGGTTGGCCGATCTCCACAGGTATCATGGCCTCGCAACCGTACGTCATTCTGAATGGAGTCTCGTGGGTGGCTGTTTGAGCCATGGTTCTGTATGCCCATAAGACGTACTAAAGTTGCTCAACCCAGTTCGGCCCGGCTTCTTGCATTCATTTTTTCAATCCATCCAGAATAACTTTGTTCGCTGCTTCTGCCTGGCCATTAGACTGTGGATGCTCTACCGATGAAAAGTGATGTTTTATGTGGAGTCCGACCATCATTTCTTGGAATTTTTTGTCCGTGAATTGTGTCCCGTTATCGGTAACAATTTCTGCTGGAATTCCAAATCTTGCTATTATACTGCGTTCAAAGAATCTTTGAACATGGGCCGAGGTGATGGTAGCTAGAGGCTCGACCTCAATCCATTTAGTAAAGTAGTCCACTGCTACTATTACCCACTTCATCTGACCTTCTGTTGCTTTAAATGGCCCTAAGAGATCCATTCCCCATTTGTAGAAGGGCCATGGTGCTGTGATTAAATTTAGTTCGGATGGAGGAGTCCACAATATCTTTGCATGCTTTTGACAAGTGTCACATTTTTTCACATGCTCTGCTGCGTCTATCTTTATCGTCGGCCAAAAATATCCGGCACGAAGAGCTTTTAATGCCAAAGCCCTTGCACCCATGTGCTGGCCGTTAATGCCCTCATGAATCTCGTTAAGTACGTACTCGGTTTGATCAGAGCTTAAGCATAGTAATAATGGGGTGTGGAGACCTCGGCGGTATAGTTCACCATCAACAATTGTGTATATGGAAGCATCTCGGGTTAATCTTTTTGCTTCCAAACCGTCATCCGGCACTATCCCTTGTTCCAAATAATTTATAATCGGCCTCCTCCAATCTTCAGTTACTAAGACCACCATGATGCATGCAGGTTGGGCGAGTTCCTGCTGAATGACTGTCCTGTGATTACCCGTTCCTTTTGTACTTGCCAGCTTTGATAATATGTCGGCTCGGGTATTTTCTTCTCTCAGGATATGAGCTATGGTGACTTCATCAAACTCGGATATTATCTCTTTGACTTTAGCGAGATACTTTGCTAACAAAGGACCCTTGGTTTGATATCTCCCTTCGATCTGTGCTGAAACCAACTGTGAATCAGTAAAAACATTAACTTTCAACGCCCCCTGCTCTCTGGCCTGGTTTAACCCAGCAATCAGTGCTTCATATTCCGCTTGATTGTTAGACGTTGGAAAATTAAGCTGCAATGATTGCTCGAGTGACACTCCCTCGGGATTCTCAACAATGATCCCGGCTCTACTTCCCTTGGAATTAGATGACCCATCAACATATATTTTCCACACACTATTTTTTGTCTGGGTGGAAAATGTCGGGGTCAATTCGACAATGAAGTCGGCCAGAGCTTGAGACTTAATAGCATGACGAGCTTCATACTTGATATCGAACTCGGATAATTGAATAGCCCAATTCATCATTCTTCCTGCTAAGTCCAGCTTGTGTAATACTTGCCGGATGGGTTGATTGGTTCTTACCACTATAGTATGGCTTTGGAAATACGGGCGAAGCCTTTTAGCCGTTGTGAGCAGAGCGAAAGCCACCTTCTCGAGCTTCTGGTATCGCAGCTCTGAGTTCTTGAGAGCTCAGCTTACAAAGTATATCGGCAACTGACGCTTGTCCACTTCTCTGACTAGCACAGCACTTGTGGCTTCTTCTCCAACTGCAAAGTACAGGACAAGTGTTTCTCCATGCTCTGGCTTCGAGAGAACTGGGGGTGAAGCCAAACACCTTTTAATTTCCTGAAAAGCCTCTTCACACGTCTGGTTCCATCCCACGTTGGCCTCCTTTTTGAGTAACTTAAAAAATGGAAGGGCCTTTTCTACAGATTTTGGAAGGAACCTCGTTAAGGCCGCCATTCTTCCCGTCAACTGTTGGACTTCGCGTTTATTAGTAGGAAATTGCATGTCAAGTACAGGTTTGCACTTGTCCGGGTTTGCCTCTATTCCTTGGTGTGTTAACATGAACCCCAGAAATTTCCCAGCTTTTACCCCGAACGCGCATTTTAGGGGATTCAAACGAATACTGTGTTGCCTTAGTTTGCAGAACGTTTCTTCTAGATCTCGGATATGGTCCCCATTTACGTCTATCTTCGCAATCATGTCATCGATATATACTTCAATATTGCGTCCGAGTTTATCAGCGAAAACCTTATTCATCATTCATTGGTAAGTAGCCCCGGCATTCTTTAATCCGAATGGCATTACATCATAACAATAGTTCGCTTCTACACCTCGGAATGCTGTTTTCTCCCGATCTCCCGGGTACATAGGTATCTGATTATATCCGGAATAAGCATCCATAAAAGATAACGACTGGAATCCGGCAGAATTATCGACCAGCTGATCGATACTCAGCATCGGATAAGAGTCCTTTGGACAAAATTTGTTCAAATCTGTGTAATCAACACAAACTCGCCATTTTCCATTGGACTTTTTCACCATCACCACATTAGAGAGCCAAGTGGTGTACTGTATCTCTCTTATGAACCCGGCTTCTAGCAATTCCTTGATATACTTCTCCAACGCCTGTCTTCTGTCCGGGCCGAGCTTCCTATTTTTCTGTGCCACTGGTTTAGAATCAGGGTACATGGCCAATTTATGACAGCAAAATGTAGGGTTGATCCCGGGAATCTCGGAGGCTTTCCAAGCAAACACGTCCTGATTCTCCTTTAGGCACTGGATTAGCTTGCCTTTGGTTTCTGAATCATTCTGTTTGCCTATCTTTGTGATTTGTTCTGGAGATTCCCCAATCTGAATATCTTCGAGCTCATCTACTAGTTCCGGCCTCCATTCTTCGATATCTCGCATATCTAACTCCACAAGATTGACCAGCTTCCAAGATGTCTGTCTCCTTATTTGTTTTTCTACTTGATCTCCTTGCCGAATCCGAGGTGGAGAAGATGGGTCATCTTCAGTTTCCCGGATTGCATTGAAATAGCATTGCCGAGACTCCTTCTGATCACCACAGATTGTAATAACTCGGCCGAGGTGTCCAATCATCTTCATCTTCTGATGCTTGGTGGACATCAATATATCCCATTTATGAAGTGTTGGCCTGCCCAATATAATATTATATGGTGAAGTGAACTCGGCAACGGTAAATGTGACTCGGTCTGTCTTAAAACCTTCCCTTGTTCCCAACGTAAGTTGGAGGTCTATTGCGCCTTTTAATCCGGTGCCTCCACCATTAAAGCCGATCAACATGGTTTGGCATGGTTTCAAGTCGTCCTCTTTCAAGTTCATCTCTCTAAATGCACTCAAGTTGATGATGTCGGCCGAGCTACCATTATCAACAAATATTCTTTTAACTCAGAAAGTCGCCACAGTCCCTGTTATGACAAGGACATCCTCGTGCCCGGGCACCACACCTTTCATATCGTCTTCGGTGAAATAAATTAACGGTGGTGCGGATTTCTTACTGCTTTCCTTGAATCTTGGTTGATCTCTTATCGACATGACTTCTTTGAGATATTTCTTTCGCTGATTGGCCGTGTCACCCCTACTTCCCATGCCCCCCGAAATCACATTACATTCGAATTTGGGTTCTGGGATGTCGTCCTTTTTAGTTTTCTTGTCATCTCAATCTTTATTCTCCTGGTGACCTTTCCTTTTGCCTTGGTGCCCTTGAGTTCGGAGAACGTATTGCCGAAGTTTACCTTCGCGAATAAATTTTTCTATTGCATCTCGGAGTTCCCAACACTGGTCAGTCGTATGACCCGGTCCATTGTGGAAGTCACAATACCGGGAATAGTCTAATCCTTCCTTTCTCGCTACCGGACGAGGACGTTCTACTTTCCTCATCTCCGTAAAAGCAACTTCCTTCCATATCTGACCTCGTGTAGCGTTCAATGGAGCATACTTGTCAAATTTCCACTCGTGCCTCTTGGACCTGAAGTTAGGGTCAAGAGAGTTTCGTGGAGGTCGGTTGGCGGGAAAATTTGTAGGTTGTCGACTGGGTGGTGCATTCTCCTGACGTCGGTTCCTCGGCAATGTAGGTTTCTTATTCTCCCTCGGGGCTGAGTTAGCGATTTCCATCTGTTCCAACTCCAAATATTTCTTGGAACGGATCATAAACTCGTTTAAAGTTTTCACAGGGTCTTTATAAATGGATTTGGCGAGACGAGATGACCCATTAAGCCCGGCTGAGATGAGATGCACATGGACCTTTTCTTCCAAGCCCTGTACTTGCAAAGCGGCTTCTTTGAATCGGTCCATATAACTTTGTAATGTTTCTCCGGGCTGCTGGCGTATTTTCCCTAATATAAACTCGGACTTGGGTTGTTTCTTGCTTGTTGCAAAATTCAACAAGAACTTCTGTCCAAAATCTTCAAAATTTTGGACAGAACGCGGCGGCAAGGTGTGAAACCAGGCTTGGGCGGCTCCAGTCAAAGTAGTAGCAAAGATTCGAGAAATTATAGGCTCGTCGATACCTCGGACACACATTTGCATATTGAACTCGTCTATATGCACCCGAGGATCCTGGCTCCCATCATACTTGGATAAGAAAGAGCCATCGAAGTCCTCCAAAAATTGAGCATCTACTATTTCATCGATGAACGGGCTGTTATTGTGATGACCTCGGCAATATTTCCTCTGATATGTATCGTCTTCTCGTCTAGGCCGACGTATAGTTTCTCCTGTTGGTCTATCAACAATTGTATGTTCTAGGATTCCGGCTGATGGAGTGGACCGAGGTCCCTCCTTGCGTGAATGGGAATGGGATATTCTGGCTTGCTTGGATTGACTGATCGGCCCTCTATTACCAGCCTCGGTTGTGGGTACCAAGTTCCCTGTTTCATGTCTTCTTGCTGCAGCATGAGGTTGCTCGTTCTGTGTTGTCACCGGTCGTTCAGTATTAGGATTCTGGTGTTCCACACGTTGGGAACGGTGGTTTTCATCTTGTCTGTTCTTAGCATTGCATTCGTCCAGTTGTTTGGACAAATTTCGAGCATCCTCTTGTCGTTGAAACTCATAGCGCTTCTCCAAATTCTCTAACCGAGATAAAATAGAGTTCAGAGCGTTCTGGATAAAATGCTGGTTAGTGTCTAGTTCTACCTCGGCCCTTGATGGTGGCATTGCTGGGGAAGAAGCGGTATGAGGTGCCGCATCTTCTGCTACCACGTTTTCCAGATTTGTATTCCGGGGTGGTTCGTCACGTCCAGCAATCTGATGGCTTCTGGTGTTAACCATTGTGAATTGGTGGGATTCGAAATTTATCGTCCCCACAGACGGCGCCACTATTCTGCTTATGAGAAACAGAATGTACCCAGCAAGGATCACTGGGATTTTGCTATGGGATCAGGCTCTCCGTCTCTGAAGATGCTTATAGAGACGAAGCACCTCCAGGAAGATGATCACTGCAGGAAACAACACAAGTGGTGTGCTGTGTGTGCAGTGTGTACAGAAAAGAGAGAGTATGACTTGTGTGTACCTTTCACCAAGACTGAGGCTATATTTATAAGATAATACCTGGATCTTGATAGGATGGTGGTTGAAGCCCATCATCTTTGGAACGGATATTCGAATATCTATTATATCTTCCTGTTGCAATATTTGTTATATCTTTTATCTTCTAATGAATAAGATATTAGGTTGTTGAGGATTTAAATATTTGAAATAAAGATAATTGAGCCTCATCCGTAACACCTATTTTAATAACCTCTTTTCTCCATAGAATGTTTGTAATCATTCCTTCCCCTCTCTCGAAAAACTTCAGTTCACCCAAAACCCTCGAATCGTCGTAGCACCTTCATTGTTGCTTGAGTTGCCGTCACCATCGACTGCTGTGAGTTTTCTCTTGCTTAAAGAAACACATTAACTTGAGGACATTTTTGAATGGAATTGCCTTAGCAAATGGAACTTTATTAGAGAGGTTGACAAAATTCATAATATCTTTTAGAGCTAAATATCTTAGCAAGTTAACTTTGTGCATCACTGAGCCACCGAGAAATCCTTGAGTAGAACATAAATCATTAATGCCATTGATGATGTCAAAGAGGTTGGAGTCGGTACGATTGGAGGCATTAGCAAAACAGCCAACTGATCTCACAATGGTTTCCAGATATCTTGTGGAAACATTAGTTAAGGTTTTAAGACCATTGCATTTGAAAGTTTTGAATCCAACTAATTGGTAGACTTGAGCAACTACAATTTTGGCTACAGAAAATGAGAATTTTGAAGCAGTTTTTTGCTTCTTGAGCATCATTTACTCCTACTAGACCTTTTTTTTTTCTTTTTGCCCTTCAGGATAGTTTTGATGTGGCTTTTGTGCTACTACTTTTTTTTGCCTAAATAGTTAAAAAGAGAAAGGTATGAGAACTCAGAACCTTAATACAGTTAAGAGAACCAAAGGTTTTTTTTTTTTTTTGGGAATAATGAGCGACTTGGTGCACTACAAAAAAAATGGATATTTCCGACAGTATGTTTCCGACGGTGCGAGTTCCGTCGGAAATGTAAGAGTGAGAAACTAAAATTTTATGTTTGGAGTGAAAATTAACATTCAAAATAAAAAATAATATTCTATATAATATGCGTATTAAATCTTAATAGCTCGACTAAACCTACAATCTTCATTTGCCTCTCCAAAGAAACCCTCGAATCCCTCCACCGCCGTCAGACCTCCATTCCTGAGCGCGAGTTCGCCGGTTCGGCCCGCATCGAGGAGCAGAGAGAGGTCACGCTCGCGGACCTCCGCACCAAGCCTCCGTCGGACCCTGACTTCTCTGTCATGCTCAAATCCCTCTGGCGGAAGATGGACGCCCCCGCGCTATTGCACTTTGTGGTATCAAAGCAGAAGGAGTCGACAATGTTGTGGTGGAGGAGTTTCTGAAGAGCAAGGTGGCCAGGCACTTCGAAGTCAGAGTCAGAGTCGAGGGAACATTCAAGAAGGATTGCGGAGCCATTTTGGTTGTGGAAATGTGGAAGGAGCATTTGAATGGAGAATCTGAGTCGTGTTGCCGAAAAGGTCATGTTTCTGCAGATGGTTGTGTGTTTTAGCTTGAGGTCTAGGTTTCATGATGAGTATTTGAGGAAGCTCGTTATGCAGTTTGCTTCTAGAAGAGACATGGCAAAGCTTGCTGCTTCCTTCCAGTTCGGGGACAAGGTCATAGGTTCGTTTTTTCTTTGGCAACTTACATTTATGTTAAATTGTCTGTGTTTGTTAATTTTGCAAACAAATAAATCAATGGACACCCAGTGCTTCGTGACACTTAGAGAGAGAGAAATCTAGTATCATGTAATAGGATAAGAGGCATAGTGAAATAATTGATGGAGTGTGTTGTTTCTAAATGTTATTACTGTATTTGTCTCTTTTTTTACTTTGAAATAGCTTCGCGGTGTTAAAAAATCATTTTTGTACTGCGTAATTTATAGGCTAAAATGCAAGGAACCTTCTTCAACTATGGCTCCTCTGTTAAAAAAATAAATAAGAATACCCTCCTTGTGGTGATGAACTTCATTTCAATTTTGAGGGGCTGATAGATGTTATTCCAACATTGTACATTTCTTTTTCACTTGCACTTTATCGTACTACAAGTCAGCAACT
>CM023949.1:19765777-19806291 GCA_013407115.1 Glycine latifolia | reverse complement strand
TTTTTTGTGTTTGACAAGCCAAATAGGGGGAGAAATAATTGTAATTTGTAATAATTGTAGGGGAGAAATAATTGAAATAACTTTGTATGTAACTTGTATTGCATAAATTGAAATAACTCTGTATGTAACATGTATTGCATCAATGCTCTAAAACTACGCAAGCCAGGGGGAGCATTTTTTTTAATGACTTATGCTTATGCTTGTTCTTGCAAAAAGTTGACTTAGATTTCAGGAACCACTCATCCCTTTAAAGCCATTAAAAGATTAGACAAATGGACAATTGATTTGGCATGCTCAAAGCCAAAAAGGGGGAGATTGTTGATTAAGGGGAGCAGTAAGAAGATGAAGCTAAAGAAGAAGCTTGTGCCTTAGAAGAAAGTTTTGAGTTTTTCACATGCCAAGAAAATTATAATTTGATTAAGTGTATGAGATGCTAATCTTGTGATCCTTGCATTGCATGAACATGATTAGTAACATGCATACATGTTTTCATTAAAGTATTAAAGCTATTCATGTTTTTAAAAGAAACTAAGTAGTCATGGTTAAGGTTTTTGAAAAATAAAATCTTACTGCTTTAATCGATTACACAAGAATTTTAATCGATTAAATATATTTATACTATTTCTGAATAAGCCTTGAAGAACAGTTTAATCGATTACCAGCTTTTTGTAATCGATTACATAGTTATATGTGAAAAACATGTATCACTGGAATAATCGATTACCATTTTCAGTAATCGATTACAAAGGCCGAGTTCGTGTTACACAAAGGTCGGTTCATGTTACAAAGGTCGGGCTCGTGTTGCATAGGCCGAGTGTTAGACTTTTGGCAAGCGTACCAATTATCATTGTAAGTTACTAAATTTATAAAAGTTTGTCTCCACAGGGACTTGATTTACTCAGTTAATTCAAATAAAACTTAACAGTTTAATAGTTATATACAATAAGTGTGAACGGAGTTTCATGTAGTTGTGGATTAACAGAAATTATGAAATTTAAAGAAGCGGAAATAATAAATTTAGTGCAGAGATTACGAATGATTACGGAAGATTATGGAAACTAATAAGACGAATTTAATTAATTCAAGAAAAGCATAGGATTGGATTTCATTGTTCATACCCTTAGTATTCAATTAATATCACCATGCATAAGTTATTTTCTTTTATTATTGATGCACACATAAAATTACCTCAAATCGATCCCTCGTATTTGAGAATCCTAAGAATATTTATCAAATATCGATTCCTCGCATATGAAATAAATACCCCAGCATTACGATCATATTTGTGTGCTATTTGCAATCTAAACATTATGCTCTGTTCCTAGCAACGTAACGTAAAGAGTAAAATTATTCAGTTCAAGTTTTAAGAGTGCTTTCCAGTTAAACTTAGAACCTTATTTCATAAAACTATTGATCAAGTAGAATCAAGAATTAAGTATGGAATAAATTTACCAATAATAAATAGAAAAGACTTATGCATAAATAAATATTAAAAGAGATACTTAAGGGTAAGAAGATTACATCCAATCCTTTGAGAGAAGCTAGCCAAGCATGGAGAGAACCTCCTTAGAAGAATAGATGAAAGGACTCATCACCACTTCTTTTTGGCAGAGTTTCCACACTAATCCTCACCTCTCTCACTATCCTAAGCTACCTACTAACAAAATTTGAAGAGCCTAAGGCTTAAGAACAAGCTTAGAAGCAAGGGAGGAGAAGAAATGGATTGCCAGAAGTGGAGTTCTTCCTTGGGGGTGCATGGCTATTTATAGGGGGCTAGCTGCTCGAGTTCACTCGCCCAGGCGAGTGTTTTTGCCTGTGTTTGCTCGCCTGGGTGAGCTTAAAACCCACTTGAAGGACCACTTGCAGAAGCCACTTGCCTAGGTGACCAGTTTGTGCATGTTTCACTCTCTTGGGCGAGTTAAACATGTTACCCTGAAGAATGCTTTGGGCCTTGATGATTTTGGGCCTATTTTGCTTGTTGCACCTCCCATGTTTGCTTTATGATCCACTTTTGCTTGCTTTATGTTGTTCAAAAGCTTCGAAAATCCTTTAACATCCAAAAAGCAAGAAAGAATTGGATAAATCTTCAAGAATATGAACACAACATTTATCCTAAGCACTAAATACAAACTAACTAGTTTAGGGCAAGTTTTTATAGATATTCTTAGTAAAAATGAAAGATAAGTGCCTTCAATGTAACCCTAATTTCACTAAGATATGGCACTTATCACCGAGTTCTTGTTTTGAGCTTTACTGGTTTAATCGATTACCAGTCGTATGTAATCGATTATTTCTTCATATCTCAAAAATGCTAAGACTGCTTTAATCGATTAAGTATCAGTTTAATCGATTATCTCATTCATGAAAACATTTCCAGAAGGCTCAAGAATGTATTAATCGATTACGTGATAATTTAATCGATTACATATGAGTAAATAATCGATTACATTGTCGTTTTAATCGATTATTGTCAGTTAAATCAGTTTTATATAAAGCTTGGTGAGTCTGTTTTCTATAAATAGAGATTGAACGAATCATTTAAGAACATAAGAGATTTACCCAAAAGATACTAAGCTTTCTAAGTGTTCAAGATTCTGATTTTATTCTGAGTTTGAAACACATCTTGTGAGATTAAGATTTCTAAGTATTTTGAAAAGATGTGTTAAAGAAAAGAAGGTTTATCAAGAGTTTGATTCTAAGCATTGAATTTCGTACAACTTGATTGATTGGTAATCTCAATTCATTTCATTCATTCATACATGAAGGATCACAGGTTGTGTTTATCTTGAAACTCTTCTTTTTAGATGTTCTAATATTTTTGTTGTGTTGTAACATATCAAAGTGATTCTTTCAAGCTTTCTAGAGTAGGGTTTTCTAGGGTTGAAGATTTGAGTAAGGTTCTCAGGATATTTGTGATTTGTTTTCTAATAGTGTTTTAGAATTTAGATTACAATGCTATCTGTTAATGATGTATGCCGGTGATGTTAATACAATCCCGAGTCTTGCAAGTGCTATCTGTTATAATCGATTACAATGCTTATGTAATCGGTTGCACAGTGTTGATCCCATCCTTCATATTCTATAGAAACCCAAGGACCCCCCTTTGACCGCCTTTAACCAACCTTTACCGACCTTATCTGACCTTGACCGACTTTGTCCGCCTTCTTCCGACCTTGTTTGGATTTCTTACCTTAAGTTACTATGCCTATGTGCCAACCCAGACACCTAATACTTCACATCAGCTCACTTGTTTGTGGTGTTTGTGAATGATGTGTAAGAGACGTATGTGTCTACTTTGATAATAATTGAGATTGGCCTATGTGATGGCTTGAGATAATGATGTATGCATTGATACCATAGGGGGTGTATGACGGGTATCCTATCTAGGACGAGTTGTTCCTGACTGGGTCATAAATTGATGGTGCCTATGGTTATCGAATGCTAGTTGATATGTATTGATACCATGGGGGGTGCATGGCAGTATCCTAGCCAAGACGAGTTGTTCCCGGGCCGGGCCATGCATTGATGATGCCCATGGTTATCTAAATGCGGGTGGATATATATAGATACCCACGGGGGTGTATGACAAGTATCATATCCAGGACGAGTTGTTCCTGACTGGGTCATACATTGATGGTGTCGTGGTGGTAGGCTATGTATAAACACGTGAGATGTCGGAATCGGGTGGTGAACCTTGCAACGACCACGGTCAGCGCATCGATGAGCCCGTGTTGGGGCAGCCCATGATTTTGATGGTATGTACATGGGGGTGCATGACATATCAACCTATCCAGGATGAGTTGTTCTTGACTGGGTCATGCATTGATGGTGCCCATGGGACATACGGCATTTGCATGACGAAAATAGGATGATTGGCTGTAGGGTACCGGGCTACTGGGAGGCCACGTCTGTTAGGAACTCCTTCTGACACCTGGATGCTAATCACAGGGATGAGCACGGCAAAGTGACCCTGACAAACTACTGCGTCATCGAGACCACAGGGATGAGCTATTTCCGAGATGGTACCACATTGCATGCTGAGAGTTGAGTCAGGAGCATGCATCATGCTAGATATTATAAGTTGTCTTATGGAATGTTTTGGATGCCCGTGCGTATTGGTTGTGTGTTGAGATGCTTGGATATTCGTGATGATATGATGATGTCCGAATTGTTTTCCCTAACTGATGTTATTTATTGTTGTTGTTTAATATGATGAACTCACCCTTGATTTGTTGTACCTTGTGGTTTGGTACCTGTGATGATCGCGAACCGGGTTCGTGTGAGCAAACGGGCAGCAGTAGGTTCTTTGGGAGATGACCATCTTTTGGTTGAAGCCGCCGGGTAGCCGGGATGTCGATGGACTAGATCCTGGGCAGGAGTTGTATTTTGCTAGTTACACCAATTGTTATGATGGATGCATCCCATTGTTTTGCTAGTTACACCCCCGACGTTTAATTACTCTTTCCTTTTGTAAAACACATAATACGTTTTGGACTTAGTATTTGTAACTGCAATTAAACTATGTTTTGCATATATGTATATATATATATATATATATATATATATATATATATATATATATTTGAGATGTCTTATGCGTACCTTTAATTACGTGTATACTCTATGATGATGATCATTATGTGTTCGCGAAAAATTTATCATTGTTTTTGATAGTCAAATTAAAGGAGTTTTCATTTAAAACATGTTAATGTCGTGGTTAAGAGTTAGCGATACAGTAGTGACATGGCGGGTCGTTACATGCTACTCTATTAAGCTGCCAGAGTCACTACCACCCATGCCTAAGGTAGAATTAGAAACGGGTGAAACAGACATTTTTGTTACCTTGTAAGAAAATGGAATCAAGAAGTGTGAAGAAGAAAATTTTGAAAAAGTAGATACACAAGAATGGCGGTGAAAATCGCAGAAATCTCCTCTATATAAAGGCACGGTGAACGTTGACGGTTATTGGTGGGATTTTGAAACGTCCTAGAAGCTCTTGTCACGATTGACTGCATTTACCCACTACCGCACGATCTCTAAAACGTATCCACTCTTCGAGTGACACATGCGAACGGGTAATGGTGCGTGGGCAACACATGACTGTTTGAATTTATGAAGACATAATGCATGTTTTCGATAATCATATCAAACGGTCATATTTTGGCAGAGTTCATCATCCTCGACGCTTCACTTACCTGTCATAATCAGTCTTATTACTAAAAGACAAAATAGTCCGCCTTGGACAGCTCAGCATTCATAACCCGGACTACCTTGTCCAGGTTCAACTATCAATACAATCTGAGCTATCACCTCTATAAAGCCCAAGAGCTTCTCTTGGCATAAACCCAAGGTCCACCCTTGGTACTTTACAAAATCCAAGGTCCACCCTTGGTACTTTACAAAATCCAAGGTCTGCCCCTGGTCCAAGGTCTGTCCTTGGTAACTCACAGGTTAGTAAATCCAAACTAAGCTGAAACCATCATGGTTCATAAGCCTAAAGTTTTGGTTGACCTCAACAAAGCTATTGACCTCGATGCACATCACCACTCGTCCACCTTCAGAGGACGATATCACTCGTTATACTACTATGATACTGGACATTCTACATCGACATTCTTTCATCCTCTTTCGTCCATAAATTGGCTCAGAGGCTTGGGGGCTTATTTACAGTCCAAAATAGTAAAATGACATGTGGCCTTCATTGTGGGGTCATTGTACATGTGGACACCTTCTACGTCAGCACCGACACATTAAATAGTGCTTATTCATCTGCCAAGTGTCAACCCGGACACACGTGTCCACCCTCCTTGTCAGCCTTGCTACAGGAGCGCAGACACGGACCTGCTACAGGAACATCAATATCTATTGTGCATATCTTAATATTAATAGCATATCAACTATGCCTGGATATTCAAATAGGTGCAACCACCTTATCTTATCATATCTTCACGAGTTATCTATAAGTTGTTACTTATCTACAAGTAATAACATATCAATAAGGTACACATTATCTTATATTTAAATTAGATAATTGTCTGTTATTATCTGTTATTATCTTATCTACAGATTATTAACAAACAAAGACCTAAAGCCCACACTCCATACTATAAATACAACCTTACAGGTTCTTTCTAAAACACATCTCATTCATCACTCAATTCTTACTCCATACACCATACTTGAATGCATTACTCAAGTTACTCATTCTCTAGATCTCATACTAAGTTCACACACTCAATTATTCGCCTATAATTGATGTACTTACTTGAGCGTTGGAGTGTTTTTCCTTTGTTTTGCAGGTTCCTCCTCTAAACAAAGTCTACTCATTGTCCGACGTGCAGAATTTGGAGTCCACATTGGCCATGCCTACCTCACACGTGGAATTTCCAGATTTTGGTAAGAACATTAACCATCAAGCAAAGTGAATTTCAAATTTGACATGAATACTTTTTGTGGAGATTATTTGGTTGATACGAAGGAAGGGAAAGAGATTTTAATTAGACCCTAAAAAAAAAGAGGGGATGAGAGATAACTAAACTCTTTTCTTGTTTAGTTCAGAATAAAAGATAAGAGATTTTAAAAATTAAAGAATAAAATAAAATTTAGAAATAAATAAATAATGAAATTGAACTAAAAAATAAAATACAACACTAATAAACTAATTAAACCGTAAAAATGTTACATATATATAAAAATAAATATTTAAATTTTGACACATAATAGCATTTCTCTGTCTTTTTAGTTTTTGTGTATATACTTACAATATAAGTTTCATTAGAAACATAAACAGTTGCACAGGAAATAGTGTGGATATTTTTTAGGGAACAGGTTAACGGACGAATAAAGTTAAGGGGGGAATTTGAAAAGAATAAAGTCAGTCCAAGTGGGTGTGGCTTGCTATCATGATATCATATCTCTATGGACAATAGATCCATCCATCTCTTCTATTGTTATTGTCTCTTTTATTTGATTCCTTTGTTGTTTCGTCCTGAGAGGGTCAATAGGGACGGCCATGACCCAAACCCTCTCTCTCACCATGTCGTCTGTGATTGAGGTTGTTGAGGAGGTGTAGTCCCATGACCAGCAATCGGCGATGTCGGGCGATAGCGACGATGGTGTAGGTGGGGAGGAGAGCCTTCGGAATGACTTGCACAAGGCGGCATCCTCCGTTTTTGTGTAAATCAGAATCGTCAAATCGCACCAGACTCGCGATTCTACGATGATTCCACCCATTCTATGATTTAAATCTCAAGTTTGATAACCATGCATCTAAGACATACACACATTCTCATCTTATATCGTACTCGGACATATATGGATTTGTGAATTTGATTTAAGTAATTTAATTATTTTTTGGTAATGTAGGGATCAAAAGAAGAAAATAATAATAAAAGGATTATATTTTAAATCTCTCGAGGAGGACTATCATGAAGATGTAGGAATGCCATTTCATGAGAATATAATAATGAGAGAACATTTTTGAATATTTTAAATGAATATCTTTAGTTAACTAAAATTTGTTAGATTTTAATTTTCCGTGTGAAAATTAATGAGATATAAAAAGTTGAAAGGACAAAAATTAAATAATATTGATATTAATTCCACTCCATACAAATAAACTTATATCAACTCCCTTACTGAGAATGAAAACACGAGAATATGAACCAAATTTACTTAACAAACGTAGGGCCGAAAAAATAGAAGTCTCAGACATATTCATTGAGTCAAGTGTGAAAAATAGGCTGAATCAAATTAAGCCATGTTCTATATGGATCATATTTTTTGAAGTCCAATCAAGCCTGAAAGTCCATCAAGACGACTCATATTGGTTTGTTTTACTCTATTTTATGTCTAAATAAATAAAAATTCAAAAGAAAAAAAATAAAATTAAAAATATCAGACCAAAATAGATCTAGTTGAATTCATATCTATATTTTTCGAGTCCAGCCTAATCCAGTGGTTTATCATGCTAGCCCAAATATGCCTAGTTCTATGGGTCAATATTTTCTCAATCCAGCTCGACCCGACTAACCCGATTCATTTTATCAACTCTATATAAAACTATCATTTAAAAAAATATCAAACAACTTTTATCTTAAAATGAGCTTTTAAGCTAAAAAAAAATCTAACAAACAAATTATATTTATTTTTTTAACTTTAGTTTAAAAGTAGCTTTTAATTCTAATCTTATAATATAAACTAGATTTTGACTCGTGTGATGCACAAGGTAAACAGAGAGTTTGAGTATTTCTATTTGGATTTTATTAATTTTTTAACTGTAATATTGATTTTCACAATGAATTTTTCTAATATGATTAATTGATTACTCATGTGACAAATGAATATAAATATAGATTAGTGCAACATAAATAAATATATAAAAGTTTACAAAATATAATTTGTATATTTTCTAATTAATAAAAATAAAGGATGTTTTGATATAAAAATTATAAACATCATTCATATATAGTTGTATACATTAAATTCAAATATAAATATCTAAGAGTTCTTTGATATAAAAAAATAATTTTGAAAAAAAATACCAAATGAATTTTTCCTAATATAAATATTGTACAATGGATGATTATAAATATGAATTAGCAAAACATAAATAAAATATGTAATATTTTAAAATATATATTTTTTATACTTTAAAATTTATATTAAAAAATTTAATCATTGTTCATATAAAAGTTATATATATTAAATTTAAATATAAATATGTCAATATGTTTAGAGGTAGCCCCTACGCATGTGCTAACCAGATCATAGTAAAATTATTTTATGTGCACAGTACATGCACTACCGTGTCAACTATATAACCATGCCTCTGTTGTTGACCGATTCAAATTTTTTAATTTCGACTAATCTTGAAAGCATCATCAACCACAATTGAAGCATTCAAGCACAGTACCCATGTAGTAGTACAACGCTTACCTTGATTAATGCTCTATTAGACAAGTAACCGCGGGCCACCAAACAGAGAAGAAAAAAACAAAACAGCAAATAACTTGTGATAAGGAGAAATTACTAGTTAATCCAGGATCACTACATACATCATATAGTTAATAAATATATTTTTAGTTTAATAAATATATTTTAAATTATCCATGTGTTATATAATTATTAATCAAAATTATAAATAACGTAGTAATCCAAATTATCTAATAATTTCTCATGATACCGTGATCAAAGCATAACTTGTGCATTGAACAAATAAAAGTGCCGTGGGCACGACCTCAATTATGAGTTAGCAATTTCCGTGCGGTTTAATTATATTGAAAATAGAGGATAGCAACTAGCAAGAGTCACCGTCGTTTGAAAGTATATACTAACATTATGTACTCCATCGTGTGCTCATCATGAGTTCACAACAAATCACAAATAACACGTCATTATCTTATTAATTTGACTGTCAAAAAAGAATTTTATGAAGAATTTTGACAATAAATATTTTTAAAATTAATTGCAATCAAATATAAGCTATGAATTGATTATTAATTTATTATGCTTATTACGGTGATTGAAGTAAAAATGATCATTCTTATAATGCAAGAATGGGAAAGCAAACAAACAATGATGTTTTGTCCTCTTTATGATTAAAATTAAATGACTATCTTGAATCAGAGTATTAAAACTTGGATTAACAATATGTTGATTAAGATATCTTTAATTTTCCCTCAAAAAAATATCTTTAATTTGATATAGCATATTAAAATTTAAATTTACAATAATTTTAAATTGAAATTAAATTTAAATACTAAAATTTAAAAGAAATAAAAATAAAAAATAAAAAAATCACGTGATTTAATAAGCATGAGAATAATTTTAATATTTTCTATAATCGTTCTCTCTCATGAATAAAATCTCACGTTTAATTACGAGGTAAGAGTAGAAGAGTAAATAAATTACTAAAATAAATATCCAAATACATTAAGGCAAGTAGAGTAAAATTAGATATACGTAATGCATTTTTTTAATAATAAAGTGATGGTTAGTAGGAAATATTATTATACATTTATTTGAGATTATAAAATAAAAGTGTGTATAAATAGAATGCCATTGACTAGTTATAATCAACTAGTAACAGTCATATGCACTGTATTATATAATATAAATAGCGTGTGGTGTGCCTAATAAGTGTACTTGATTTTATTCCTTAACAAATTTTGGGTGCTTTCTATTTATCCAATCCGTACCCCATGACCATAGGCCATATCTAGGCAAAGTTACGGAAGGGGGGTATTTTTTTTTTAAAATTACTGTTTAAGGGTACTTTTTAAATTATTTACTAAATAGGGGTAAGTCGTAAAATTTTTTACGACTTCTGTAAGTGAAGTCGTAAATTTTTTTACGACTTATATTATTTTTATTTATTTAACTGAAATCGTATATTTATTTACGACTTCTGTATGTTAAAATTTTTTAAAAATACGACTTAGAAGTCGTAAACTAAAATCGTTAATAAATATACGACTCCTGCGCAATTTTATTTTAGCCCTTACGACTTTGAAGTCGTATTTGTGTTTTATTTTTTTTGTTTTTTTTTTACGGAAGTCGTATTTGTTTTTACGACTTCCCTTTATTTTTTTTCTTTTTAAAATGGTAAAGTCGTTTGTTACAGTACGACTTTACCTTTTTCATGCAAATTTATGCTTTACGTAGCTTTTTGTAAATTTTATAAACTTTTCTTTAATTTTTGAATTTATTTTATTTAATAAATGTTAATAAAATAATTTTATTTATTATTTCAGTATATACTAATTAATATTTGTTTCATTTAATATTTTGTATAATTTGTTTTATTTTGTATTGAATATTAATATTAAAAGATAATATTATTTTATTTTATTATTTATTTTTTGTTTTTTTATTTTAATTTTTGTTTCATATTTTTATTATAAAAAATTGTCTTATTATATAATTTAAAAATTTACAAATTAATATATGTTTAATTAAGGTATTATATGATTTTATTTGATATATTTTAGAATTTATGTATTTTTATGTTAACATTTTAATTTGAAAAGAATTAAAATAAATTATTTATAATAATATTGAAGTATTGTTAACAAAATTTAATATTTGACACACGTATGTTAATGATTTTTGTTAATAATTATAACAATATTATATGCAAAAGAGTTATATTAAAATGAGAAAAATTAAAATATATTACATAATTCTTAAAAAAAAATTAAAAGTGGATGATGTCCCACAACGAGTTCTTCTTGAATTACGTCGAGGTCTTTCATCTTGTTGCACTGGATTTGTTGGTTTTGTTGACCTCTTGTTCTACGACCTCTTCCTCCTCTTGTTCTAGGACGATCACGTGTAATTGTTTGTTGTTGTTGAGGAACGTGATCATCAGCCTCATCACCATCATCATTATCATTGTTCGAATTGTTGTTATCATCTTCCTGCTCATCCTCGTGACCCATGTCTTGCATTTGAGTAGGTAATGATGGACGATAGCAGGAGGTTGATGGTGGGGTTATATGCAGATGGAAGAGTATTAAAAGTGGTCTCGAACCTTTGTGAGAATCCTTCAAAAACATTTGAGGTCGAAGGAACTTGGAATGGGTGTTGAGGCATATACGATGCGAACCCAAATGAGTGTGAACTTTGTTCACCTTGTTGAGGCATGTATCCAGAAAAGCCCATTGATTGATAAGAAGAACCATATGGTTCATGATGTTGGGGCATATATCCAGAAACATGCACTGGAGGTACATTGGGTTGAACATGTGGTTCATGGTGGCGATGGGCGGGATAGTACTGCAAGTTAAGATTTATGAAGTTAGAAATATATTATCAATAATGATAGTAATAATTGGCAAAAATTATAAAATAAAATTTAAACCTCAGAAGATACTCTCCCGTCACGCGATATATATCGTCTAGTTCGACGTATATACCATTGCATGTATTCTGAATTTTCATGCAAGATACTGTTATCCATTTCACCATGAACAATATAAGTATTCCAATGATTCCATTTATTTATCCAGTGACGATGTTGGTGAGGCCAAAAAACATCTGTTCTCCCTCTCATATCAATTTAAATTACGATGACTTTGTTGATCCTGTATATAAGTTGGAAAACATTTACAAAGTTTATCAACATCACTTTCACTCCCTTGGAAGCGAAGACCAATGGCCTCAATATTCAGGTCCATATTTTATGCCTGATTCTTCAAAACGACGACAGACATCGGGAAGGCCAGCCACTACTCGTATACACAATGAGATGGACGAACCAATTCCAAATAGGCCTAAGAAATGTTCATTGTGTAGAACTGAAGGACATAATCGTAGTAACTGTCCATACAAGGAAGTCAACGGTTAATATTATTTATAGTTTTTATATTTTTATTTAATTTGTATTGTTTATTTATATTAATTTCAAATGTTGTTTTTATTTTAACAATCATTTTTACTACTAAATTATATTATGTTCATTATATTGTCATAATTGTTGACAAAAATCATTAACATATTATTGTGTGAAATATTAAATTTTGTTAGCAATAACTGAATATTATTATAAAAAATTTAATTTAATTTTTTTTAAATAAAAATGTTAACATAAAAATACATAAATTGTAAAATATATCAAATAAAATCATATAATACCTTAATTAAACATATATTAATTTGTAAATTTCTAAATTATACAATAACACAATTTTTATAATAAAATACAAAACAACAATTAAAATAAATAAACAAAAAAAATAGAAAACAAAACAATATTATCTTTTAATATTAATATTAAATAAAACATTAAATAATATAAAAAATAATAAATAAAACAAAAATATTAAATACATATTAATTACTAAATTCTTAAATAATAAATAAAATTATTTTATAAACATTTCATAAACAAAATAATTTAAAAAATTAAAAAAATAATAAATTAAAACCTTTTAAAATCAAAACGTGAAAAGCAAAAAACAAAAAAAAAAGCCAAAGTCGTGGAGTCTCTTACGACTTCACCCAAAAAAAAGCAAAAATAAAAAAACATTATAAAATAAAAATACGACTTTGGAGTCGTAAGCCAATAAAAAAAAATTGAGTTAATTTCGTATCTTTTCTTACGACTTTGCTTTACGACTTTTAAGTCATAATTTTTTTTACAATCATTTAACAGAAGTCGTAAATAATTATGCGACTTTAATTAAATAAAAAAAAATGTAAGTCGTAAAAAATTTTACGATTTCAATTACAGAAGTCGTAAAATTGTTTACGACTTACCCCTATTTCGTAAATAATTTAAAAAGTACCCTGAATCAGTAATTTAAAAAAAAATTTACCCCCATCTTGCAAATCGGCCCCATATCTACCCCAACAATTGAAAACCGCCAAATGGTACGTAGAATGGGTGCACAAGAAATTATTACTAGTGTGTGTTGGTAGAGCTTGGATTGGATTGATTTTGAAAAAAAAAATTTGATTTTATTATTTTAATTTTATTATTTTATTAATTTAGTTTAAATTTTTAATCCTATAAGATCTAATTCAATTTAAAATGATTTGGATTGGATCAATTTTTAATTTTAATATTATTTTTAATTTTTTTAGGAAATACTAAGTAAAAGGTAAGATATATAATAAATATAATAAAAAATAATTTTAAATATCAAATATTTTATTTATACGTCATTATGTAATGAATAATAAAATATTTATTAACTCAAATAATTAGTAAAAAAAATTAATTAAATATATTTTTTATAAATAGATATAAGTTATATAATAATTTTATAAATATATGACACATAAAATAGGAATGAGTGATATTATAAATTTATGAGTAAAAATATATACATATGTATGAGTTCAATTTGGATTGGTTTCTAAAATCAAATTTGACATCTAATCTGATCCAATTAAAAGTTTTAGTTTTTCCAAATTTTTTATCCGATCGTTTTTTTGTTTATTTGGTTTTTGATTTTTTGGATTGGGTTTTTCAATCCATATTGAATTGGACCGGTTTATGAACATCATTATGTGTTGGGGTGAGATTGCATTGTTATGAAAATCGGTCTTATTATTCATCTAGTCAAGACACTAGATAAGTGAATAAGAAGTTGAATTGATGAATTATTTATTGATATGGTTGATTCGATATATATATATATATATATATATATATATATAATATATTTAACAAAATGTAATTAATTCATATTTTTATATTTTGAAATTAAATTCATTGTACCAACAAAATTTTGTCTAGTTGTTAAAGAACGAACTCATATTTCAAAAGGTCGTAAGTTTGATTCATACTATTGTTGTAAGGATCTTGTTGGTGGATAATTTATGAATATCATTGAGCCCAATTCTAACTTTGTTGGTATTACCATTAAATAACTAAAGAAACTTTTATTTTCTAGGACTAAATAGAAAAGTTATCAAATGACCATAAATAAGTCTGATGAAGATGTATTAAACACTTAAATATTAAATTATATCATGATTAAAATGATAATAATTAGTTATTATATGTTGCTATCAAGATAAATAATAATAATAATAATATTAATAATAATAATAATAATAATAATAATAATAATAATATACGAGCATATTATATGTTATTCAATAATTAATTATTTATAATTTAATATGTCATAGAAATTATAAATAAAAAAAACTCGCTTGGGTAAAATTGGGTCACTTGTATTTTCAATCCTACACCTTAATTAGACTATTCAAGACACTGGATCCCAATTGAACTAGTCAAACAACTAGTACAGTCCAATTTTAATAACTATGCCCCTATGTGGTGTTGGTACCGAGCAATCACACATCAATCGAGAAAACAGAAAGAGAAAAAGGAAAGAAAAATAACACACAATATTTATCATGGTTTACTCAATGTGGGCTACATCCAACTATTCTCTATATTCTCTTTACACACTTGTTACAATGCACTCAGATTACAAGGAAAATATATAGGCTTAGAAACCCTAAGCATTATAGTTATTCATGGACCCCTATCCGCTAGCGTCTTATATTCTAAAGGTAAAGTATGAGTCATACCTAACATTATCCCACTTGGTGAATGCTTTGCATGCTTCTTCAATCCCAATGCAGTTGTACACCATTCAAACAACATGTGGGAAGGGGTGGAAGGACTAGACTTAGATGGGTTTATTTATTTTTATGTAACTAGAAATTTCAATAAGATTTTTTATTTGAATTTGAAGTTAACCTAATTAAAATTTGACAATATATACATGGTAAAATGATCAACTTAATTTATTAATGTAATATACCAATATTATTATTAGATATAATTAATTATAGAATATAAAAAAACAAGATTTATTTAAAATAAATAATATCAATATTTATATCATATACTTTTTTGTGAGCATATCATACCTTATTATGTAGTATAATATTACCTATTTAATGAAAGTTCAAAAGAACTTCTACTACTTAAAAAGGTATACATAAAACACTAATTTAAGTAAGACAATTTAAAATATAATTCGTTAAGTCAAAAGACATTTATGTTTTAAAGATGAACAAAAATTCTTAATTATTTTGATTAGATATAAACAAATACAAATAATAAAAGTTGTATTTAATATGCTATCAGATCATGATATGTGTCTATATGTCTAAAGTTTCAAATGATGCACTCATAAGACGATTAGATAACATTTAAGTAATATATTTAATGTGTTCATTTAATACTCTGTGTCTGAGATTTTTTCATGCAAAAAATATTCTCGTAGGATTTGACAAAGTCTTATGAAGAATAAATAAAATTCATAGTTTGGAAGATGTTGATCCTTGTCAAAAGGTGTGTTATGTTGTTGTAGACTATGATGAAAAATGACTTCTCTATTGAAATACAAGACACGCTAACTTATCAGTGTGGGCTTTGTATGAAAAAATGAAGGTGCATTTAATGCAAGCATTAAATGTTCCAACAAACACTCTAGTCTAATATATATATATATATATATATGTAACACCCTGAAATTTTGAATTGTTGAGTTGGACGTTTAATGTGTGTTATGTTGCTTGATTATTTGATTTATTTTGGTAATTGTTGTTTGTTGTGTTTCTGCCTTGGTATGTGTGTTTGGTAATTGATATGTTAAGTCAACTTTGTTGGTTGGTGGTTGTTGTCTGTGCACGCATAGTGGACATGTCCTGTTAGCGAGGTATATAAGCATCAGAGTGGTGTTGCAGAATCTTGTTTCTTTCTTTCTTCTTTGCACTTCTCTCCTTTTCTCTCTAAACTTACCCACACTCTGAAACCACTCCTTCCGACCACTCTGAAACACCCTTAACCACCTAGGACCACTGTGGCTTGCAATGGAACCCCTACGCCCATAGGAACCTCGTGACTGGAGTGGAGGCTTTAGACCGCCTTCGTAAAGTTCGAAGAGAACGGAGCTCGACCCTTTCCTTCTCGGCTTCCATGAGGACTTTGCGTTCGGGCAAGCTCACACTTAAGAAGATCGTGTTACAGCACTGCTGGGCTATGCGAGAAGGACTCCGTGTTAGGTAAGAGAGAGTTTATTATGTTAATAACAACCTTAGATACCATAGTTGAGGGCCAGGGAGTCCAACTGTGAAGATATTTGCATGTCCCTGTTGTGTGCTATTTTTCTAGAAAAACTATGTCTTGTAAGAATGGGATGTGAAATGTTCATGTTTGATGGCGTTCTTGTGTGAAGATTTTGATGTTGGAAGAATTCACTATTTTGAGAAATTGGTGTTTGTTGATGAGAACTACCAGAGCACCTTGTTAGTGGTGTGTTGTGGAGGTGCCGGCTACCGGGTTTAGGTATGCTGGGTAGAGCTTGTTATGTAACATATACATGCGGGATGTGACTTAGTAGTCCTAGTTGGTGGACGCCAATACCCCGAGTCTGGGGACTCATTCTGACAACCAAGGGATGGGTTTGCCGAGTTGTAAAGTCTAGTGCGGCTTATCGTTTCCTTTCTTCGAGAGAACTACTGGGTTCCTTACTTGGTAGAGTTCGTGTCTCTCTTCTCTGTGAGCTACCTGGTTTCCTTACTCGGTAGAGCTCGTTTCTCCTTTCTTTGAGAGTTACCGAGTTCCTTACTCAGATGAGCTCGTTTCCTTTCTTTGAGAGAGCTACCGGGTTTCCTTCTCGGTTGAGCTCATGTCCCTTTTTTGAGAAAGCCTACCTTGTACCATCCGCCATTCGTAACCCGGACCACCTTATCTAGGTTCAGGGTGGTAATATAATCAAAAGTCTTACCTGTTGTATCGAGTAAGTACTGTCTGTTTTAATCGATTACAAACGCTTATGTAATCGATTGCATAGTGCTGGGTCCGTCCTTGGTATTTTATAAAATCTAATGTCCGCCCTTGTTCGGGTTCATACCTCATAATCATAAAGTTATAGTATCTAGGTGCCAACCCGGTCACCCAATACTTTACACCGGTTCCCTAGTCTATGTTGTGTTACTATTGATGTGTATGTAATGAACATATATGATAATGCTGGAACAGTGAAGGTTGGTTTATGAGATGATGATATGTGCATTGATACCATGGGGGTGCATGGCGAGTTACCCTAACCAGGAAAGATTTGTTCCTGGCCGGGCCATGCATTGATGGTGCCCATGGTTATCGAATGCGGGTGGATATATATAGACACTCACAGGGGTGTATGGCGAGTTACCTTAGCCAGGAAGGATATTGTTCCTGGTCGGGTCATACATTGATGGTGTCGTGGTGATATGCTATGCATAGACACGTGAGATGCCGGGACCGGGTGGTTAACCTTGCAAGAACCACGGTCAGTGCATCGATGAGCCCATGTTGGGGTGGCCCGTGATTGGGGCGGTATGTATGTACATGGGGGGTGCATGGCAGGTCATCCTTATGAGGAAGGATTTGTTCCTGGCGGGGTCATGCATTGATGATACCCATGTGACATACTACATTTGTACGACGAAAATAGGATGATTGGCTGTAGGGTACCGAGATACTGGGGGACCACGTTTGTTTGGAACTCTTTCTAACACCCATGGCTGATCACCATTGGGGGAAGCGACCTGTGCACAATAGAGTGACTCTGAAAAGCTACTGCATCATCTGACCACCGAGATGGACTATTTCCGGGATGGTACCACATTACATGCTGAGAGATGAGTCAGGAGCATGCATCATGCTAGACATTATAAGTTGACTTGTGGAATGTTTTTGAGTGATTGTCCATGTTGGTTGCGTGATGGAATGTGTGGATATTGTGATGTTTTGATTGCCTTCTTTAACTGATGTTATCTGTTGCTTGTTGATTTACATGATAAACTCACATTTGCTTTGTTGTACCATGTGATTTGATACCTGTGATGATCACGAACCGTGTTCGTGTGAGCAAACGGATAGCAGTAGGTGACTTGGAAGATGACCTCTTTTTGGTTGGAGCCGCCGAGTTACCGGGGTGACGATGGATCAGATCCCGGTAAAGAGTTGTGTTTTGATAGTTTACTCTTTGTTGTTTAATCTCTTGCTTCTTTTGAAAAACTTATACATTTTAGACATGGTTAATTGCACCTACAAAATCATGTGTTTGTATGTATATGTATCTGAGACGTCTCATGTGTACCTTATTCACGTATTTGCCTTATGATGATGATGATTATGTGCTCGCAAAGGAAAAATTTACTACCGTTTTCATAATCAAATTAAAGGGATTCTTTTTTTTATTTAAAACGTGTTAATGACGTGATTAAGAGTTAGTGATACAGTAACGACGATGCGAGTCGTTACAATATACATAAAGATTTTTTTATTCTATAAAATAATGTCACATGATAATTTGATACTCATTTCCTTTAAATAATTCAATTAGTTAATACAAATTTTATATTTATTATATTTTCAATAGAATCTTAAATCAATTATTATACATTTTTTAAAAGAAATATAGTACATATTGTTCTATTATAAAAAATACTAATGTAAAATTATTATATACTATTTATTTTATTTTTTAGTTATTTAAATTATTCAGTGTAACTAAATCAATTGAATTTTAAATCAACCATAAAAATTTTTTGTTCTATGGATAATGTCATGAGATAATTTTATATTCAATCCTTTCAAAAATATTAAATGATATTATTAATTCAAATAAATATAATTATGATATTTACGAATAACAATATAAATTATTCTATTTTTCAATTGGTAATTAAAAATTAGATTATCTAAATATTATAATTTTTTTAAATTTAAATAATGTGTTAGATTTTAAGACGGATTAAGGACGAAATTTATGGATTTTTTTTGAAGTATCAATGATATAGTTATAAAAAAAAAATGAACTAAATCAACTTTAAAAGAAAATAAAAATGTAATAATTCAATAAATTGAAAATAATATTTTGTAAAATAATAATAATTTTTCTGAAGTATGTATGTATATAAAAATATATTGAAATATTTATTGACATATTAATATATATTTATTAAAACTTAAAATAAATTATTAATAATATATTAAAAATTAAAAATAATATAAAAATTACTCCTAAATTATAAAAGTGAATTTAATATAGTACAAGGCTCAATAAATTAAGCTAATTGTTAAATAAAATATAAATCAGAATAGAAAGTAGAGAAGAGAATACACAAATTTAGATAAAATGATAATTATGTATATATATTCTTTTTCTATAGGAGAAACTTAATTATAGGTATAAGAAACAATTAGAAAGTTAGAAACTATAAATAAAAATAAAGAAATATTATAAAGATATCAACAACCACAAATAAATTATTCATGAATATATTTATCATGTGTATTTAAATATTTATATGCATATTATTTATATTTATGTAATTTTCATCATCTTATTACATTTAATTTATGTAATACGCAGCTTCATTTTTTTAATTAATTATTTTGTTAAAAAATAAATAAAACTAAATTTAATTAAAATAATCTCAAAAGTAAAATATAATTTTTAATAAATAATAAATAATTTTTAAAATAAAAAAGATTCAAAATTTAATTTAGTCTTATTTTCAAATTTCAATTATATTATGTTCATAAATAGAAAATACTCCCTGAATTTCATCTCTAATTATAGGGCCATTTTTAAAAATATATTTGTCATTTTTTATAAGTTTTTTAATTTCTAATTATTTTTTATATATCGTTACTTGATTATTCTTCTCTCCAAATATAAATAGAAATAATTAATTGGATAAAAAGATAAAAAAATGATTTTGGAATGATGACAATATAAATAATTCATCGATTTAATATGAATTAATTGAAACAGTGTTATAAATTAGCACTGAGGAAATACTCCTAAATTTCATGAAGTTATTATTCCTAAATTTTTCTAGGGAAAGATACTTTAAATTAAATTCTGGCGGCTATTGCACAACACGGAATCTATTTTTCTCTACTTCTCTTCCCTATTTGAGTTGAGGCGCTTATCTTTTTGTTTCTTTTATTCCCAGTCGTTTTCTTTCTTCTTTTCGTAATAAATTTCTTTATAATATTTTTCCCTAAGTTCTTCTTCTGAATGATTTATTCAAATAAATTACCAAATTTGCTTTGGTAACTCTTTTTACGAGTTTATCGTCTTAGCATATATATATATATATATAAAATTATTTAATAGTCTTATTTTCCCTTGTTTTAATTCTTGGTGATTTTATTAATTAATTATTATTGGCATCCCATGCCATCTTCGTCGACTATATAATTCTGATTGTTGTCAGTGCTGCGTTTGTTAGTGGCTAAGTATCTTCCACAAAATCAAAGGCAAACGGAAGAAAAAAACGACAAAAACAAACAGAGATCGCGTTTTTTTGCTCCTGAGCTGGGAGCAACTGAACCCCGGTATGGCTATCAGATTCAAAATCTCAACTTTGAATATTTTAAAGTGTTTTTATATGATTTTTTTTTTTATTATTTTTCTTCCTTCTCTTTCCTTTTCTTTTTGGGCTTATATGTTTAAACTTTTTTCTAGCATGGGTGTTTTGCCGTGTTTGTTCTGTAAAGGTTGTGTATTCATTGAAGTAACAAGCTATTATAAATAATTGAATTTCCAAGTGGGTGCAACAGATTATATGTTGTAAAGTTTATTTTTGATTTGGCAGCAATTCTGAAGTATTATTTGTAACTTGTAAGTAACACTTTAAGCCTTTTATGATATGTGTGATATGCTTTGCGTCTTGAAATGGGGTAGCCCCTCTTTGCATGCCTTTTAGCATTTTTGTAAGCAGAAAAAGGAAAAAGACTACTATTGTTGATGTTGGATTAAGATCATGTGTGTTGTGTTGTGCCTGATTGAAACGGTTCTTTTGTGAACTGAACTTGTTTTGATTTTCATGGTTTTGGTTTCGATGTAACGAGTTTGAACCTTTTTAATGGTTGATTGATTTAGTTTGCTTCCATTGATTAAAGCCTTTCCCATTGCTGAAAGAGATGGTTGCCTTTGGGAAGAAGTTGAAAGACAGACAAATTCAAGAATGGCAAGGGTATGCTCTGTTGGGGGTTATAAAGTTCGGAGTTTAATTTTAGACATTAGTCCTGCGTTAATGGTACTTTAGGCTCATAAGTTTAAGTTTGATTCTTTTTTTTTTTTTTTTGGTTTTGTTTTTGCTATAGATATTACATAAACTACAAACTCATGAAGAAACGAGTCAAGCAGTATGCCCAACAAATTCAACTTGGAACACTAGATCGGCGACATGTACTCAAGGATTTCTCACGAATGCTGGATAATCAGGTTTTTCTGTTTTCTTTGTTGAATGCTTAGTTCTGCAATTCTGAATGAGGGTTGAACCTTTCCATTACTTTTAATGCCCAATTTTGATTCTGGACATACTTATATGAATAATGTGATTATCTGAGTAGACTGAAGTCAATGAACCATAACTGTTATCAAACAGTGTTTTTGTGGTACGTTGTTGGGAATCTTGTATGTTGCACATTTGTTTCAACTTTCAATCACATCCCTTTTTGCAATTCAGATTGAGAAGATTGTCCTTTTCCTGTTGGAGCAACAAGGGCTCTTGGCGTGCCGGATAACAAAGCTTGGAGAACAGCGTGATGCTCTCCAGGAGGAGCCTGAAATAAGCAAAATAATTGAATTACGAGAAGCTTATAGAGCATTGGGACAAGATCTATTAAAGCTTCTCTTTTTTGTGGAGATCAATGCTATTGGTTTGCGCAAGATATTGAAGAAGTTTGATAAACGCTTTGGCTATAGATTCACAGATTACTATGTCAAAACTCGTGCAAATCATCCTTACTCCCAGCTGCAACAAGTGTTCAAGCATGTGGTAATATGTTTTGTTCAAGCATGACTTTTACAGAATTAATTAATTACATAACAGATGAACTCCCATGTAGTTGATAGAAAACTGGTGTTTTATTTAAGAAAGAACAAGGGATTTCTCCCCAGTCCAGTGCCTAACTTGCTGAACTTTGGGGGTTTGCACCTTCCTATGCCTAAAGGCACCATTTCTCTCACAAATGACTATTGTAATTAATTACTAATGGGGTTTAATTAACAGTCTATAGTTTTAAAGTATGAATATTGACTGGCTGATATGGAATTTGCAGGGATTGGGAGCTGTTGTGGGAGCCTTATCTCGCAATCTTCATGATCTTCAGGACCGTCAAGGGAGCTACTTATCAATTTATGATCAGCCGACCCTTCCCCTCCAGGTCTCTTTAGCATTGAGTTTGCTCCAGCATACACTTATTTTGTTTGTTATGTTCTTTCCTAATGTTCTCAGGCAGGCTGCTGGTCAGGTAGCCTTGTAGCAGCACATGGTTGATGGGGATTTTTTCATCATATATACCTGGTCTTGTATGCAGGATCCAGTTGTTTATTCAATAAATGCAGCTGTTGATAGATTAACCAACTCGACAAACTTCCTTAACTTTTTGGGGCAGCATGCACTCATTATGCACGAAGAGCTGCCTAGCCCTACTGAGGAACATGCAAATGATCAACGATACCATTTTATGTCTCTTCTCCTGAATCTGGCAAACACATTTTTATATATGGTCAATACATATATTATTGTCCCAACAGCAGATGATTATTCTATGAGCCTTGGGGCTGCGCCAACAGTTTGTGGGATTGTGATTGGGGCAATGGCTGTTGCACAAGTGTTTTCATCAGTGTATTTTAGTGCATGGTCAAACAAGTCATACTTTAGGCCTCTTGTATTCAGTAGCATAGTTCTTTTTCTTGGAAATATCTTGTATGCATTGGCATATGATGTTAGTTCAATATGGATTCTCTTAATTGGTCGCCTTTTATGTGGGTAAGCAGTCTTCCATTTCTTAACTCCTCCTGTTATTCATTACTTGATGAACATTATTTATTGTATTGTGCCTTAACTTTAGAGAAGATTAAATCTCTCACTCAGTCTCACCACTAGGCTTACCACCACATTTCAGTAATCCAGAATAAGACACCTCATAGATTGAATCCATGGGAACCAAATCCTAATTGGAATTAAAAGAGGATATAAAATAGATTTTAAAATAGGAATCTTATTATACCATTATTTTCATGGTTTTCACAAATTATGTTCTATGTTGGAGTTGACAAGTTTATACACTGATTACCATCATCATCATGCTAAGAATATTATCAGGTACTAGTCACATTAAGACCTTTTATGACTGACAAACACTTGATCATTGTTGCAGATTTGGTTCTGCTAGAGCTGTTAACCGGCGTTATATCAGTGATTGTGTGCCGTTAAAAATCCGCATGCAAGCATCAGCAGGTTTTGTTAGTGCTAGTGCTCTTGGAATGGCTTGTGGTCCTGCATTAGCTGGCATACTGCAAATTAATTTTAAAATTTCGAAGCTTACATTTAATCAGAATACATTGCCTGGGTGGGTGATGGCTGTTGCTTGGCTGATATATCTTGTATGGTTGTGGATCACTTTTAAGGAACCCTCTCGTGAAGCTGAAGAGGATCACACACCACATCAATCAAATGATGGTACTGAACTTATATTGCATCAGCTTGTTACTTATTTGTTTAGGACTAAGTATTTTGATTCCTTAAGTTTTTGGCTCAAATTTTCTAAAAATCATGAATCTTTCTATCGCACTGATTATTGGTGTATTTTGAGAATCTTAGCAATAAACGAAAGTAGTCCATAAACATAAATACATAATAGATCATATTCTTGTTCATCAAAAGTGAGGGTATTAGACTTAAAATCTTATAAAGGCATTAACCATTAATCTCTATATCAGCATCTTTCTTTGGAATGCTATATCTAGCTAATTAGTAACTCTGCTGCCAAAATATAATACAGTGCAAGTAATGATATTTCTGGCTTCAATGGCCTCTGTCTATCAATCCAATCAATATTAATAAAAATCATCTTTGATGGTAATATCACTTTACTTTATGTCATAGTTACATGTATTTTCTTGTCATGAGTTTTATCATTCTGATGAGCATCAATACAAGCAATAGAAAATGACACTTTTTCATCTGTCCAGAAGTAAACAATGCACTTGAAAAAGGCTTAAAACAACCATTGCTGATTAGTTCAAAGAATAAGGTAGATGAAGATGCTGACCAAGATTTTGATGATAGCGAAGAAGCCCCAGAGGAGTCTCGCCAGCCAGTGAATTCAATTGTAATGGCATACAGACTCCTTACACCTTCTGTAAAGGTTTGTGAACAACTTCCTGTCACTGCTATTATATTGAATTTCTATCAATAAAAAATGACTTCATTAGATGATGTATAAGCTTTAACTTAATGTTAAGATGGAAAACTAATTTATTGATGTGAAAGTCACACATGTATGAATGAGTATGAAAGAGTAGTTATTTGTAAAAAAAGAAATTATAAATGAGAAATTAAAGGAATTAAACTGCTAATTGCATTCTTATGCAGTTTCTGACAGTTAAAAAACTAGTAAAATAGACTCACGTGCCACTTGTTAGATAACAGATATGATCCTCTTCTGAAGTTGGAATATAATAGTTTGAGACTTGAGTTAAATAATTGTGAACATCATATATCATTGGGCTTAGTAAGTACTACCATTTTGGATAATTGAAGATCTCTTGTGATGTTTTTCTGATATTATATTCACCATATTCCAGTGGAATGTGATGGTTAGATAAAAAAAAAATATTGAAGTTAAACAATTTACCTGAGAAAATTTGTGCAACATCTCCAGGTTCAATTATTGATATATTTCATGCTCAAATATGTAATGGAGATTTTGCTATCGGAATCTAGTGTTGTTACAACATACTACTTCAACTGGTCAACAAGCACAGTTGCAGTTTTTCTTGCTTGCCTTGGCTTGACAGTTCTTCCTGTAAACATTGTTGTTGGAAGCTATATAAGCAACATGTTCCAGGACAGGTAATGTGTAATAAAACCCATACTTCATTTGATTGTGATCCATAATCAGATATTGCTTTAGCTTGATTTTCCGAAGATATAGGTTGATATATAATCCATGTTGACATTTAATAAAATGAGAAGGAAAAACTATCCAATAGAGATTTTAGATCCTCACTCTCAAACTTCTACAATGAAGTGGTTTAAATATTTTCCATGTGATTCTGAGAGATTACTTATTTTTAATCTGTTTTAGGCAAATTCTGTTGGCATCAGAAATTATGGTTCTCATAGGCGTTCTACTGAGTTTCCAAGTAATCATTCCATATTCTGAGCCACAATACATCTGTTCGGGTCTCCTTTTATTTGTTTCTGCCGAAGTACTTGAAGGTAAGATCTTATTTTGCTATATTATTTATGGTTATGGACAGGATTGTATTGTAGAAATGCAAAGGAAGCATTGTATTAAGATGCCCTACATTGGTTAGGAATATTACCATAATGAAGTTAGGCTATAATGTTTTGTCCTATTATGTGAAACCATGAAATTTAAGTAATAAAAAATGATAAAACATTTCTAACTTTTTGGCATCAGGAATAGTTTTATACTATTATTATAGTGGCAATAAATAGCATGTGGTTGTTTTTCCCTCATGATCGTTGCTCGATTAAATTCCAAAATGTTGAAGTTATATGATAATAATGATCTAAGGTGATTTTTTAATTACATATTTTGAACACCAGGCTGTCGTATATTTCCCATTTTGCTCTTTATTCTTTTCTTTGAGCTTTATATCACTTCCTTTTGATGGATTCCACCTTTATCTTGTTTTAAAATTTAAATGACGAGACATTTCATCAAGGAACATGAAAAAGTTAGGCTTTGTAAGGTTCATTTGTGCCACTTCTGTATCTATCCAACTGATATATCAAGCTTCATGAGAATACTAATGGCTTAATTATAACTGCATAACCCTTGATCAGATGGTCCTTTAGTCATTAGACTTGAACTTTTGATGCCCGTGGGATAAGAACACAATGTTATAGGTCCTTGCCGACCCAAACATCAAAGGGGTTTTGGTAGTTGCTGATGTAATTTGTTTTTCCTTACCAGAGTGGTGTTAATTTATATAACCTTTCATTTCATCCATTTCAGGTGTCAACTTGTCACTGCTTTCGCGAGTAATGTCATCAAGGCTTTCTCGTGGAACCTACAATGGTGGACTTTTGTCTACGGAGGCTGGGACACTAGCTAGGGTGGTTGCTGATGCAACTATTACCCTTGCCGGGTACGTTCGTCAGAGTATGCTCCTTAATGTGACCCTTCTTCCTTCACTCTTCATCTGTCTAACTTCCATCCTTGCAACCTGCTTTACCTACAATTCTTTATATTGATGGCTGAGATTGAGATGAAAAGAGGAGAATGCTCTTCAGCAAAACCTCAGTCTCTTCACCACTTGCCTCTGCATTCTTTCCTATATTCAATATTTTTTATCAATAAAGTTTTCAATTGGCTCTCCATAAAGTTTGAAAAGTAGCTAGGCTCATTATGTAGGTATAGTCCAAATGTGTATTTCTTTATGGTATGGATTCCTCTATTGTCATTATCATTTTGCAGTAGAGATGGATTTTCTTTGTTTTTCTATTATAGATCACTGAATGAAAGAAATGAAATGCTTATTATTATCCCTTGGCGTGCCTTTTATTTTCAGTCCAGTTTATAGTGAAGCAGGCATGTAGATAAATTGAATTATTTGTTATATTAATTACTGGATCAAGTTAATTTATTTAGATTTTAGACAGATTAGTTAAGTTTGAATCTATATATGATTATATAATGCTTAATCTTAGAGGCTTTGCGTTAATTTTTTTAAAGTTCTTGTGTGCATGATGGCAAAAATTTTCGTTATCACATATTGCTGTAAAGTGTAAAGTCGAGTTACCTTCTTGTCAATTGATAAGAAATCTCTCTAGATGAAATTAAATTCTTATTGTCCCTTTGGCGTACCTTTTATTTTCACTGTGGTATATGGCGACGTAGGGAAGTAAATAAATTGAATTATTTTTGAGTTGTTTGAGATTGGCTTATTAATACCGGATCAAGTTAATTAAATAGACTAATTAGTTTCTGTTTTAATATAAACTTGATTATATAAATGGATCAAGCTTAATCTTAGAGGGTTGGCGTTAAAAATTATAAATTTCTTGTGTGCATGATGGCAAAATTTCAAATTTTAGAACAGAAAAATAAATATGATAAATTTATTTCACTGTTACTTAGTTAATTGTAATTCAGTAGAAATAATTTTGATTTTGTTTATTACTATTATCTAATTAATATTTATCTAATTTTATTCTTCGAAGAATCATGTATTATTTTATCTTTTAGAATACAAGAATTCATTAAATATTCAAAAAGAAACTTAAAAAATAAAACAATTAAGTTACTAATAAGTTTAAATTTTAAATATTTAATTAAGATTTGAATTTTATATTAAATTTATTTTTTTAAACAATTTAAGAAGAAAACAAAAGTCTCAAAACAAAAGCCGCCATATATTATATTATATTTGCACATGATATTGCCGTATGTGACTGAAGGAGTAAATATAGTTATATAGACTGGAAAAATAAAGCGCATGTGAGTGTGACTGTCATATATAACTTTTTTCTTTTTGACAGAAGACTCGTATATAAATGAGCCTAAATAATAATTTCTTTTGTATTTCATTTAAGATTTGAAGAAATTAATCCAATGACACTATTCAAATATTCTTTAGTTATTAATCTTCTGTCATATATTTCTAAAAAAAAAATCTTCTGTCATATAAGGATCGATAAATGTTATAAGACGTTAATTGAAAAAAATTTATTGAAGATCCAATTACTTATTTTTAAAAAAAATATGTATTTAGGGTTAAAAAAATGTCAAAAAGAATCATTATTCTTTATTAACTTTAAGTTAAACATATAAATTATTCTCTATAGGTGTCGTAAATTTGTCGATTTATTCTATATGGAACACGGAGCTGCTGGACAAAGAAAGCAATTTTGTTTTTATGTAGATAAAAACGTGTACTTGCACGTAACGTGAGGGCTAAATACTATACTCAAATGAACTTTCTTTGTTTTTCTGACATGTGGATCTTTTATATATTTTTCCCCTAAATATATGAATCTTTTATATATTATATTATTTATACGAATGTTTTTATTTATGAGTAAACATATACTAATTTAGTCACTGTTATAAATTCTCAATTTGATTTTAATAAGTAAAAATTTAGTTTCTGTTATTAAATTTTTCCTTATATATTCAAACGTTCTAATATTCATTCAAACATTTTAAAATTTATTTTGTGTGTTCAAAGTTTTTGAAGAAAATTACAATTTTATATCAATATCATAATTTAAAAAAAATACTATATTAAGATGACACAAATCCAACATAAGTATATAACCATGGTTCTCACTTAGCAACTTGCATCATGTGACTCTGGTCAAACATAACCTAATCTATAAATTAAGAGAAGGGAATATTTTAGTAATATTATTACATGAACATTGTCTTCATTCACTTAACTGACCCACTTTCCATGACTTGAGAAGTGTCTCCAATGCCACGCGCGAAGACCCACCTTCCCTCGTAGCAGCCTTAGCTTCGTCCTTTACAACCATGACTCGGTCCCTAACTCGCTTACCTCTCTCCGATTCCATCAACTCCCTAACTCGCTCCTCCACCTCACTCGCCGCCACAAAACCCGATACTGCAGACTCACGCATCCACAGTGCAATCTTCATTTCCTCCACCAGAACCACCCTGTTGAACCTCTGCTCCGCGTAAAGCGGCCACGCAATCAATGGCACCCCAGCACACACCGCTTCAAGCACCGAGTTCCACCCGCAGTGACTCACGAACCCACCCATCGAGTCATGACTCAACACCGCCGCTTGTGGAACCCAGTTTTTCACCACCAACCCCTTTCCTTTTGACCTGTCCAAGAAACCCTTTGGTAGCAAAAATTCCAAATCAGGGTCCTCTTTTGTTCCCAAAGCAAGGTTATGCTTTTGGTCGCTAACGGGGTTTCGCACTACCCATAAAAACCGTTGTTCACTTTTCTCCAACCCAATTGCGATTTCACTTAGTTGCTCTCTAGAAAACACACCCAAGCTTCCAAAACATAGAAACACGACACTCTTACGAGGTTGCAAGTCCAGCCACCTCAAACATTCATGGTCACTAGTGTTTTGGTTTTGGTTTTGGTCAGTAGTGGTTACTAGAGGACCAAAACAATAAAGAGGTGAGGTTGGGGAATTGGGTAAGCATAAACCGTCACAAATTGCTTTGGTGCTACTTGGTTCAAGAGCATCGAATGTGTTGACGATAAAGCCTGCGGCTTTGGGTGCTGCAAGACTACAATTCAGAAAGTTTTTGTAGGCTTCATCGTTGCGTTCGAGCAAGGGTTTCGGCATGTCCCTCGCTGGCATTGGAGGGACACCGGGAATGTTGAGAAAGGTGTTGTTGAGATCTTTGAAGCTCTTGTGGTAGATTTCATGGAGTGTGCTGTGGTAAAGAAAAGCACCTAAGAGTGAAGCACTTGTTGCGGCGAAAAGGTAAGCGGGGAGGTTGAGTTGTGAAGCAACGGAGATAGATTGGGAGCATAAGATGTCTACGATGAGGGCATGGAGGGTGTGAGTTTTGGAGAGGGAAATTAGGGTTTGGTGGATGTGGGGGTTGTTGTGGTGGAGGACGTGGAACAAGAGGGTTTCGTGGTTGAGTGAAGCAGAAAGAAGGGTTTTTGGGGGAGTGAAGGTGGGGAGGTTGTGGAAAGTAATGGAGGGGAGAGTGGTGGAGACGGTGGAGATGTAGTTGGAAGTGGAGGATGTGTCGTAGGGTGCTATGGTTATGAGGATGTGAATGCAGAGGGTGGGTTGGTGAGTGAGGATGAACTTGCATAGCTCTATGGTGGAGACTAAGTGGCCTATAAGAGGTGCTGGGTAGAAAACTACAGCTTCTTTCATTGCTTTTGCGTTTGGTTATTTGTCTCCCACTTAGGGTGTTTATAAACAATGGTTGGACATTTGTGACTTGTATAATATATAAACACGCTTGATACAACTGGGTTACGATTTTATTTTTTAATCAAGTGCAGAGTTTGAATTTTTGGATATGAAACATATTAAAATAAAAATATTTATCTTGTATCTATTTATAATTTTTTTATGAAGATTAATTATATTTTTAATAAAAATTACTTCATAATAAGAAAAATAAATGACATTTATAAGATCATTTTTAATAAAAAAAAATTGGATTATTAATTAAGTGAATTCTACTTAAATGTATTATATATATATATATATATATATATTTATATTAACTTAAACACCTTATAAGCATCTACTTCCTTCAACCTAACACCTTCAAATTATTTATTAAGTGGATCCCATTAATAATGTTACATCTCCATACACTATTGATTAATAATTTATTTATTAAGTTATAATTATTTTATTTATGAAAAAATTTAATTATAATAATTACAAAATTATTTATACTATTTTTTTTAGTGAAATAGTTTTTTTACTTATACGAAATATATAGCTTTTGCTTCATGCACCAAAATCTTCACGAGTCCTGCAACAACACTGTTGTGTGTTGAGTTTTAGTTACGATTAAGATATGGATGAACAAGAAAATCTTGTGTGTGACTGGGTCTAATTAATTAAGTTTAAGACTCGATGGATTTGAATGAATCTATTGCTTACAATGGTCTGAATGTGAGAATATATAGAATCACAGTTCGTATTAGAGTATTAGTATGACTTGGTAGTTGATAACAGGAAAAGCATTAGCGTTGTGTCTGACTTTGAATACACACTTTAAGTTGATATTTGTGGTTTTTGTTTCTTGGAATGGATCCGAGAAGAATTTGTTAGATAGGTAAGTATGAAGATGGATCAAGATATATATTGAAGATGAATGAGTGTTTTAACTTTGTACATGTCATTCAATTAAAGACATTTGTAATTACTTGATGTATGAGATAATCATTCTATAATCCTTTGCATTGCACAAATATTTATTGACATGCATTCATGTTTTTGCAAAAGCACATTATTTATGAAAAATGTTTAAGATTTCATGATTGCATCAAAGCAAAAGTGTTTAAGGTTTCAAGTTTTTGGAAAAATCATTTTGGACTGTGTTAATCGATTATCACATATTGGTAATCTATTACTTAAGTCTTGAAGAACACTTTAATCGATTACCAGCATTAAGTAATCGATTACTTAGTTCAAACTCAGAAAAGAACATGACTGTGATAATCGATTACCATTTATACATAATCAATTACTTAGTTCATTTATGAAAAGAAGTATCCATGTAGTAATTGATTATAGGTCGAAATAATCGATTACTTTGTTCATATATCCTTTCCAGAAAACTGATGAACATTTTAATCGATTGAATTTGTTTTCAATCAATTACATTTGACATTTTAATCGATTATCTTGACGATTTAATCGTTTACATTCAGTTACAACTTTTTTTTATAAATAACTGATGAGTTTTCTAAAACTTACACAAGACACAACACATTACTCTACGAAATTTTCAAAACTTTCATAAGCCTTTTGAAAGTGAGAAATGATATTATGAGTTCTAAAGTTTTTGTCTCACATATTCAAATCTTCATGGTGTATTGAAAAATTTCTTGGGCAAAATTTCAAAGAAACTTTTGGAGAAGAAGTTCTAAAACTTGTTTTTCATTTTCAACTCTGATTGGTAAACCATATTCATTCATATTCATCGGATCATTAGGTTGTCTCTCTCCATTAACTTTGCTTGTAAATTTGTTCTTGGATTTTTGGTTGTTTGTAATTATTACAAAGGGTTCTTGAAGCTTTTTCTGGAGTGGGTTTCTCTAGAGTGAAAGAGCTCTATGTCTTGATCACTAGGAGTCTCATAGGGTTTTAAATTTTTGATCTTTATCTAGGTTTGATAAAGGGTGATTATTGTAAAGCTTATAAGAACTGAAATTTGTGAATATTGTAACTCTAATATAGTTTTAATTAGAAGAACTGGATGTAGCTTCTCTTGTTGAGAGGTGAACCAATGTAAGTTCTTGTGTTGATCTCTATCTTTTAATCTCTTCTTGCTATCTTGATCTATGATTCTTGGTGAATTCTTTATTACTCAACAAGTTAAGTTTTTGTATTTGTATTCTTGGACTGAGTGGTTTGATTGATAGAAGCATTCTTGGTTTAATTGTGATAAAGATCCTTTAACTCTGATTTTCTAAAGATTTTAAAAAGGCCAAGTTTAAAATAATTCACCCTCTTCTTGGTTATTGTGAGTATTCATATTGTTTTCAGAATTAATGTCCATGTTTGGAGTATGTGCATGTATGACGGAAAACAAGTCTTTTGAATCTTTCGGGTATTAATGTTAATTTTGATTTCTCATTTTTTCCCTTTACGACTGGCAATACAAACACCATTCAAGAGTTACCTTCAGAAAATGCCGACTCTTTTTTTGCTGTATCTATACCCTTTTATACAATTTAATTTTCAAACTACACCCATTTTTAATATAATTCCCAAGATATATCTATTTTTTAGATTTGTGGAAAGTTTGAAAATTAGTTCTTGACTTCTCACCGTTTTTATTATTCATTTTTTAATTTTTTTTTGTTATGTGAAGTTAAGAAGTTAGGAGTTGGATCCCTGACTTCTCAACTGAGTTTTCAATTTTTTTAATTAATAATTATTATTTAAAAAAATAAATTTTTTAAATAATAAATATTTTGTTGGTTAATAATTTTTAAAAGTCTTAAAATAATTAAATAACAATGTTAAAATAAATAAAAAGACAACAAAGTTTAAAAAATATATTGATTTATCACATCTAAGTTATATTATATGAAGAAATAAAAACACTCAAATAACGAAAAATACTAACAATTAAAGAGATAAACATAATAATCGAAACATAATAAAATGACGGAACATACTAATAATAACAATTAGAGAGATTAACATAATAAACGGAACATAAAAAAAGAAAATAACGAAACATACTAACAATAACAATTGAAATATGAAAATGTTGAAATTAATCATAGTTTGAAAGATGTTGTGCAGCGAACATGTCTTCTTTTAATAGCTGGATTACTGGTTTATTAAAAATAACTAAAATTTCTATTGGACAAAAATGCTTCCAATAGTTGGATTCTACTAACACCTTTAACATGTCTTCATTATTTTTCAAATGTATTATTTCATAATCGATTAATTTTTTTGAATATTTTGTACGATCTGGTTGTCAAAAGAACAATTGTCTGACCACATGTGATTCGTGAATTCCATAAGGGGGAATCCCTAGAGATGTAACTTGCTTGATGACATCCTTGAGTGTTTCAATGTTACATCTGGAAGGAATTTCAAATCTTATTGGGTTTGTTCCAGTAAAGGAGTAACCCAAAACATTGCCTTGTAGTGGTATCTTCCACTTGTCGTTGTAATACAACATTGCATCATGAGTATGAGTGGTGATTGATTGAAGTAGGTTGAGTATACCATCAAGTATTCTGTACATGATAATTTTATAGGACCAACACACGGGTGTTGCTTATTACACATTAACATTGTGCAAACATCATCATTTTTCAATTGCAAAGAATGAAAAAAAGATTGTTGACCTGCATCTATGGATAGTTGTCGATAGTATATTTCATGCACAAATTGGTCATTGGTTAGTTGAATGGTGTTGTGTGTAACGACCACACTCGATTCACTTTTATTACGTATTTATTTTATTTGCTAAAAGATTTTTGAAAATCATAAAGGATATATGGTTAAACGAATCATGGTGGATTTTTAAACCATTTTTAGAAATACAAGTTCAAATGAAAATTCCATTGATTTTTAAAAACAAGTTTAGAAAATATAAGTGCTTTACGCGTTATTTAGATTAGCTAGTCGTAACGTCCATACATACCATACTGTTCATCAATTATTACATAGCCAGAGTTCCATATATAAACAGTCCATGATACATCACAAGTACAGATCATCCAAAAGTAGACAAACAGCACACAATCTTCCTTCTTCTTACATGGCATCTTTATCACTGCTTTTCTGCTCGCCCAAATGAATTGGGGTCATCACAGGTGTCAAACCACAGACACAGAATGGGGTCAGTCTTGATAAACACAATTTAAATATTAACAGATATAAATATACGTAAAAAGTGAATTCAGAGGATTTATTTAGTACGTGTACTAAACATTATTATTTCCTCCTCATGTATCATCTCTTCTCTTCTCACCCACTCGTCATGAAATGAAAGAAAATGCATGCTCATCTTAGTACATGATGCATGACTGAGATCTCAGCAACATCTAAATAATTGTGGCCACTGTCAGATAACCCCACCCTCACCTTAGTGGAACGAACTTATCCATCCGGTCAGGGTAGCTCAGTGGCGCGTAGGATTATCACTCCCATCCATGTGATCATCATGGTGGTGTGGTCCTCACTGCGTCTACCCCCTAGTTATATGGACTCAGTTTAGTTATCTGACACTCCTCTTCATGAGATCTAACAATCTCATCATCATCATCATCAACTTGTACCCCACCGGGTACATGCACATGGAATGCATGAATGATTCATTTTTCATCTTGTCAATTATTATTTTATGTTTATCACAACTCCATCACCCATCACAGATCATCATTACAGTCTCATCTCAACATCACAGATCATCATCACAATCTCATCTCAACATCACAGATCATCACATGATACACTTTTCAACTCATTTTCATCATCTTGAATCATGTAAGGATACTCTTTTCATCTCTTTTTCTCACATCAACATCATCACATGATTCTCAAATCAACATCATCACATAATTCTCAAATCAACATCATCACATGATTCTCAAATCAACATCATCACATGATCACCTCTTAAATCACATCTCATCATCTTAATTTGTTCAACATCACATATAATTTTATGGATTTGTGCCATGCTTATAAATTATTTTCCAAGTCACATAAAAGGACCAGTATGAATATGCTTGCTGTTCGTCAACCCAACATATATTACAGTCACTTCACATAATACAGCTTATATTCACAAGCGTCGTACAATAATTTAGTTACAGCAACAGCATTCCTACCGCATAAATTAATTACGTCAATTAGCTTACTACTTCCTTTAACAGCATACAGATCCATTTATCAACAGCGTACAGATTTATTTGACAACGACATACAGATTCATTATTTAACAGCGTACAGCATACAGATTTATCCAACATACAGATTTAGTAATTTACAGCATACAAACTTATTATTTAACAGCGTACAGCTTATACAATTCAATTATCATACAGATTTTAATTACCATTCAGATTTTACAGCAGCTAAAATACAGCAACGGTATGCATGAAATTTTAAATAAAATAACAGCATACGACTATATTATCTTACAGAAATTAATATATTTATCCTACAACGCTTTTTAATTGTAGAATCTCCCAATAGTTTATCATACAACAATCATTAAAATATACAGCAGTCATTTAAAATATAGTACAGCCATAGTTATAAATAATTTGAGTTCACTTAGGATTTCCATTATGACATGATAACTTATAATTCTCTTAGCTTTATTTCAAGTGTAACTATCCTAATCTATTATTTAACCAATATTATTTTGAACAATAGAAACTAAGTGTTAACTTAATTACGGGTTTGAACCATTAATATTATATGTAGAGTTTTTATTTCTAAACTTTAGAGAAAAGTGTTATTATCTATAAGATCAAATAGACTTCCCCTAATCATTTCCTAAAATATCTTGTTTCTTCAACAACAAAATACATGGTTAGAGAAATAATCATCACCAGATAAACCTAATTAAGAACCATCTATACTATCAAAATCAACTATCAAAACAATATAAGTTTCCAAAAAGTTAAGCACTTAGCTTGATTATGGTTACTTCATTCATTTCAATCACTTTCCTAATAACACTTGATCCTCTTAATCTTTTTTTTTTTTTCCTCTTACTACTTTTACTTAATTCTAATTAAATTCAAATAGTTAGCTAGTTCAAAGTAGAGATTTCATTGAAATAAACTAATATTTAAACTCTATTTAGCAAGACTACCCCATACCTTAAGTGTTGATTGAAAATGAACAAGCTTGGCTTCCTTAATCCTAGCTTCACGTGGCCTTGTGAACTTTGTTGAGATGTGTTTGGCTTAGGAAAGATGAAAGTAAAAGCAAAGGATGGAGTGTGATAGGTACGGTTAAGGCTTGGTATTTTTAATTCAATGAAACTAAAAACAAAAGGCAAGTGAGGTGATGTTGAAGGGCTGCACGGTTTTGTGCCTTGGCTGACCCAAAAGTTTGCTTTCTTCATTTCCTTATATATAGCAAAGTCAAGGCAAGCTTTGTTTCTATTGGTTGATAGCTTAAACCCTTTGGTCCACACAATTTCCTTCTTTCTTCAATGATTTGCACGGATGGAATGGCTAGGATAAGTCCAAAGAGATTTTTTCTTCTTGCATTAATAAAAGATGCCTTGCATTTATGGCTTGATTCCTTTGGTCCCCAATCATTCTTTTGCCTTACCACATGCTTTCTTCTAATTGGCTATCCCTTATTTCACTTGAATTGGCCCCTTCATTCTTGTTTTCTCTACGTGAGCTATCATTCAAGGCTGCTGTATTATTTTTTTCTTCCTTGACCGTGGCAAGCTACCTAGGTGCTACATAATGCTTTCTTTTATTTTCTTCTCACCGTGGCTAACATCTTTTAGTGCCATAAACCTTTTCTTTTCTTCCAAATTGATTAACTTGGTTTCTAGTTAGTTTATTTACACATGGACTTATTAATAATTCCATCCTTCCCATCCATTTTTGATCACACGGCTTGGTTTGCTTCAAAACCAATACTACCTTTGTTTTCTTTAACATAGTAAAATCATATTTTCTTGTGAGTTGAATTTTAGAAAATTACTAATCCATCTTAGTAAATAGGTTTACTTAACCTATAATTACAAGAAAACTCCTAATGTTCTGTTCATCACTCTTATAAAATTTTCTAATAATTAGAATTGCTTAAATTGAATTTTATTTCAAAAAGTGTATTAAATTCTAAAAATCTCACTAGATAGTGAATTATAATTTTCTACTTGTCCCAAAATATTTCCTTAAATCCATATTCAATATTGGGGTGTTACATTGTGCATTCTACTCTTTAGTGTCTCGAAAGAACACTCATTAGGAACTTGCATTAGTATTGGAGTAGGACATTGGAAATCAACACCAGTTTTGTTGTGTTTGATTGATCCATTTGGAAAAATGAATGCTAATTTTGAGTTAGCAATGGTTTGAGTGATTGTTTCTCTTAAGAATGCCATAATATGGAGATTGAATTTCGTTTGTGAAAGTATATTGTATAGAAGTGTGTGGTCGTATTGAGGGTGCTTGGTGTTATTTATAGTTGTTTGAATATTTGTCTCGTTGATGTGTATCGGATTATCATAAGGTTAGAATTGTCTTTTTGATAGAGATTTGTCTGGAATCCAATGTTGATTGAGACATGTCATTATTCCAATTTTGCTTTTATCGATATAGTACATAATGTTGTCATTTTCGACTATGGTTTTACCTTGGTTTGTCTGGAATCCAATGTTGATTAAGACATGTCATTATTCCAATTTTGCTTTTATCGATATAGTACATAGTATTGTCATTTTCGACTATGGTTTTACCCTGCTACCTAGTGTCACTACTACAAAATAAGTTTTTTTTACAACGCACCTTCTAAGGCGGTTCTAAAAAAACTATTTTAGAATGTTAGGCGGTGATAATTTTGTAAATAATACGAGATATACGACGACGGTTATATAATAACCGTCGTAGATATTGAGTGTTCAAAGACGGTTATTATAAAACTGTCTTAAAAATCAAGTATACAAAGACGATTTTATTATAACCGTCTTAAAAATTAAGTATACAAAGACGGTTTCCAAAACTGTCTTCAAACACAGGTATTTTCGTTTTTAAAAAAAGATGTTCAAAGACGGTTCTGGTCCAAAACCGTCTTTGAAATTCATACCCATTTACGCGGTTGTGCTTTATTCTCGGTCTTTGAAATTCTTCTTGCTCTCATTAATCCCACTCTCTCTCCTGAAACACTTGGATTCCAAAATCTCTATCACTCCATCTCTCCTCGAAGCTCTCCCTCTCCAATGTGAAAAAGACCATACCAGCAGCAACAACAACAACAACACGAAGACGACGACCCGATCTCCAAGCTTCTGGAGCCGTTGAGAAAGGACTAGCTCCTCATCCTTCTCTGCGAGGCGGCAACAAAGTCCCACTTATCTTCTCTTTCTTTCTCCATTTTCTCTAATCTTTTAATCTATTTTTTCTCTTATTTACTTCCCTCCTCTATTACTTCCCACTTCTTTGAATCCCTTTATGTTAATCATTTATCTTTCAACTCATATTTTTTGGGTTGGCATCACCAAAAAGATTCAAACTTTGAAAAAATTTCTCAAAAGGCAGGTGTTTTCAGAATCAAGAACTAGGTTTTTTGTTTTATTTATTAAAAAATTATTATTTTCTTTCATTCAACCACGAGGGTTGTTTTTGATCCCTCAAAGTTCTCTTTATTTTTTTCTTTCTTGGGACCTTAGAGTAGCAGTGCGTATCTTCCACTCTTGCTGATTTCAATATCTTGATTTACTTGCCTTGAACTTGTGTTGTGACTCTTTTTTTGTTTGTTGAGCTTGGATGATTAATTGAGCTTGGAGATCGTGTCTTGAAACCTTGATTTTGCTAGTTGATAAAACACAATTTCTATTGGTGACATTGTTTTTATTTGATTTGACAATTTATTACTATGTGAAATTAATCTTGTGTTGTTTTTCTTCATGTATCTATGTTTGACTTTTTATTAATAAAGATGTGTGGAGATATGTTTGTTTTGATAAACCAAATTTTAGTTTTAGACCGAATTGTTCCCAGTGAAAACATGTTTTTAACTAGTAATTGAACAAATACTATTGTTATTCCCCCCCCCTTTGCACGAATGTGATTTTTCTGTGGGTTTGTGTTTAATTACTTTATGTAAACTTTCTGTTTCAGGGCCTGCTATGGTGTTTTGTGGTTTGTTATGGAGAGTGGTGCTAAGGGATGCGAGGTCTGTTCTGCAGAAGTGACTTGGCTTTGAAGGTTGTGATATACTCATAGTAAAGCATGGATTCTTTTTTAATTAACAAACTAACTAATATTACTAGTATTTATTTAAGTGGGAGATATACTCAATGACCTACCAAAAGCTTTGGACTATACAGAGTATTGCTCTGCTCATAATTGGTGTGGCTATACTAGTAAGTTCTTCTGGGTAATCTAGTTATATAGTTAGGTGCCTTATTGCATATAGCTATGTTGCTTTTGCTTCTCCTCTAAACTATGATTGTGGATTAAAATATATAACAGTAGCTAATTTTGTTAATGTCCAAAATTGTGAAATTATTGGCTTTCTCCATAAAGCTCTCCCATGCATGTGTTATGCAAGTTCTACACCAATCACCCAATTCATTGAGAAATGTGGTGAATGACATAATGCTTAAGGTAAGTGACTTTAACATATTTATTTTATACATATGAAGAGGTGATGGTAATTATTATTTTTTTGCTGCCTCATGGGGTGTTCTTGGCATTAAGGTGAAGATCATGCTTGATTGGGATCCTAAGGGGAAACATGGTCCTAAAACTCCCCTCCCTGATCTTGTCTCAATCCATTTTCCAAAGGAGGAAGAAGAATATGTTAGATTCAAGAATCAAAAGACAAGTGTTGTTTTGATATTTGTTACATGCCCACTCATATTTTGATGACATTTGTAATTTTTCCTTTTGGTTAAGCTTGGTTCATTAAGGATAAAATCCTATAATCCTTTGCAATCATTAAAGAAATCATACATGCATGCATTCACACTTAGGTTAAGAATCATATTAGTATATGCAAATAATTAGAAATACATTTGTAAATCTAAACAAGCATAAAATGATTTTTTACTGTTTTAATCGATTACA
>CM023949.1:19676081-19750777 GCA_013407115.1 Glycine latifolia | reverse complement strand
TTCGTGATGAGATGTTATATGTTCCATACATAATGAAATCAAGAAATATGGTTTTTGATTATGCTTCCGCAAGTTTTTAATTAAAGAGTTTAAGCGCTAATCTGATATAATCATAATGATAATACACCGGGTGCACACGGGATGTTACATTTGCTTAATTAGTTATCAATTAATTCCAAGATTTTGAATTTCTGATGTTGTATTGTTTCATGCAGCACTTTGTCTTTGTAGTCTCTATTTTTTTCTTTACGTTTTTTTTTTAATTTTAAAATACTCAAAATGCCTTTCTCCACCCACGGCACCCCTCTCCTCCCTTTCTTTTCTCTTATATTTCCGCTCGCAATATCATCTCATTCACCAACTTTCCTTCACCCACATCGTCTTCTCTAATTTCACTTTTTTTCATTGCAAGTTGCAAACAAAAAGAAGGGATTTAAGAGTGTTCCACATGACTGATAGGTCTAGTCTTGCTTCATGTTCCAAATAGTTAAAGTCAATATTTCAACTAGTCTTAATTTCCTTTTTTTTTAAAAAAGAAATTTTTATGTTACATGGTTATATTCTTGTACAGTGTGTCACACATCCTTGGTAACTCCACTCTGTTACCATCAAAGCCTGATGCATCACCCTCGGTAACTTCGCCATCCACTCATCCCTTTAGTCTTATTGTAATCCTTGGATATGATTCCTTGATTGCCTTTGAATTATATATATATATATATATATATATATATATATATATATAATTTTTTACATAAATAAAAATATTCCAAGAAAAAAGGGATTGTGGTATGCAATTTTTTGTTTAGCTTTTGAGATTATTTTTTCCAGAGCACGTAAAACCACTTCTCAGAAAGGCAACACAAGTACTAGAGATTAATAATGTGGTATGCAATTTTTTATTTAGCTTTTCATTAATTTTTTTGTTCAATTAATAATGTTGGTGTTAAGTATTATAATTAAATCACTTAAAGTTTTATCTTGTTTTAATGCAAATGTTTAGTAAAGGTTGCAGTGCTTTTGAAAAATCACTTAGAGCTCGATTAGTAAAGGTACACTACCGATGCATAGTCTAATTAACTTTTTTAAAGTTTCAGTTATATATATTTAAATATTGGATGGTTCTATATGTCAGTTAATGAAACAAAGATATTAGAGTTGGGAGTGCCATAGATCTCGTGTTGTATGTGTTTGCTCTTACCAAAATCTAGAAATTCCACGTGTGAGGTGGGCGTGATCAATATGGACTCCAAATTCTGCATATCAGATGATGTGTAAGTTTTGCTTAAAGAAGGAATTTGCAAAACAAAGGAAAAACACTCTGACGCTTAAGTAAGTATATCAGTTTATAAGAGAATGAGTAACTTGAGTAATGCATTCAAGTTTCAATGGGGATGTGTATAGAGTGAGTATTGAGTGAGTTAGAGAGAACCTGTAAGGCTGTTTTTGTAGTGTGGAGTGTAGGCTTTGGGCCTTTGTTTGTTAGTAATCTGTAGATAAGATAATAACAAATAATAGCATGCAATTATCTAATTTAAATATAAGATAATATGTACTTTATTGATATATTGTTACTTGTAGATAACTTGTGAAGATATGATATGATAAGGTGGTTGCACTTATTTGAATATCCATGCCTAGTTGATATCCTATTAATATTAAGATATGCGTTGTAGATATTAATGTTCCTGTAGTATGTCTGTGTCCATGCTCCTGTAGGGCTGACGAGGAGCCTGAACACATATGTCCCGGTTGACACCTGAAGGATGAATAAACACTATTTAATGTGACAGTGCTGATGTGAAGGGTGTCCACGTGTATAGTGATCCCATGATAAAGATCACATGTCATTTTACTAAAATAACTGAGTTGAAGTAATCTAACACTGGAACTTGGTTAAAAATAACTGAACATTTTTTAATAAAAAATAATTCAAACTGTTGTATAGTTCAATTTTTTTAAACTGGTCTGCTTTTAAATTAATGATTAACTGAATTGTTAACCAAATAGAGAACTACTAAAATCAAAACTTAAACCACGTAAGTGACAACTTCTAAAAATTGTTCAGTGCTGAATACTCACACACGAAAGTTTTGAACTCACTATGAAACCTACATTCCCAATTCTGAAAAGTAAAAATAAAAGAGTTATTTTTTTTTCAAAATAAATAACCGTTAAAAACATTTTCTGACTAATTCAAAGAACAGTTTGAATCAATTAAGTTCAGTTTAATTTAAATCGTCTCTAAAATAATTTGATTTAGTTCGGTTTAGTTTGGTTGGGTTCAGCAAAAATGTAAAATGCAGTTTGAAATAGTTTGCTACAATTCAATTCAGTTCGAATTGCCTAACTATCGCTAAATGAATTCACAATTATTTGTGATAGTCCGTGATGACTATAATGAATACAGGTTCTACAGCTTCTTGTGGGGGAGTCCTTTGAGAGGATAATGGTATTTTTCTTTTTGGCTTGCTATGTGGTGAGGTTAGGCGCTTGTTCAACTATGGATGTTGAATTATGAAGTCTGTATCTTGGATATGAGTTTGTTTGGAGGAGAGGAATTCTCCACTGCTAGGGTGGAAACCTTTTAATGTCTACCATTGTGCAAGACAAACTACAACTTTTACGTGTTGTTCTGTTTTATCCGAGCAATTTATATTTTATTCATTCTTAATCTTTCTGTGAATTGATTCTGTAACTATTTCTTCAGCTTTACTCAAGTCGTTGCTGCAGCTCAAGCTAGTGCTTCTGTTATTCAGATTTCTGTTGATGGCGTAAGGGTAACTTCTGAAGAGTGTTGAACAACAAATGAGTTTCCATAACTACTGTTATAATAAATTTCTTGTTGGAATATAAATGAGTTGAAATCTCAACTCAAATAGAAATAAAAAGATTAAACATTAAATAAGTGAGAATAAAATTTGTAAATTTCAACTTTAAGGTTGTAGATTAGAATGTGATATCAAATAGTATGTTCGAAACTCATTTATGAACAAAAGAGGATGACCAAAAAATTTAGCTGATTTATTTGTAATTTCTGAAACACTATTATGAATGAGGCTACAAAAGAAAGCATCAAGAGATGCCACCCAAGCCAAGTTGTGCCTTTGTTTATTCTGGTACACCAGTTTTCAACTTTTAAGATTAAAAGAATCATCCCTTCATGATATCAAAGCTGCTCCTGCAACAATACAATTAACGTCCCCCAAAAAGGGAAAAAAATTAAAATATAGTAATTTTAATAAAAAAAATACGAAAATATTACAGTTTTAAGACTAATTATGCATCTACTTCAGTCATTTATGTCGGCCCAGGACGTGATTAATCATGTCGACCCAGGAGGCGACCCAGGCCCATTCACGCCCACCCACGACGTGACTCACCAGGTGGTGACACGTGTCATTTTGAGACACGTGTTATTTTGCGGAGCGATGTATATAAATTTCAGAATGTCATAACTTTTGACTAAAATGTCCGATTGAGGCGAAACTGGTGGTCACGCGCTCGAAATTGAGAGGAGAATCTTTTGCAAGAGGAACAAAATCATAATGAGTTATAAATTTAATCCTTGCATTTGTTAATAATTTACAAGAGGAACAAAATCATAATGAGTTAGAGTATCTTTTGCATAAAGGCCTAAATAACAAATTTCATTTTAAACGAAAATGAGTGTCAAGTTAATTTAACACAATGATACTTCTTATAATGAATGAGACTGTTCAAAAAAAATTATTTCAAGTACAAGGATTAAATTTATAATCAGTTATTGTTGCTTTTTTAATTAATTGCAGCTTTTAACTGGAATGTCCGATTGAGTGAAATTAAGAGAAGTAATTAGAAAAATAAAAAATAGCATGTAATTCACTAGTTGAATAAAAAAAATTAGAAACCAAGAAATTTTTTGAAAGTTCGAAGATTAAATCATAATTTTGAGGTACTTAGAGACATCTTTTGGAAAAAAAATTTAACCAAGTCCTTTAGGGACTTGCCTAGAGCTTGTCCTCTCAATTTCGAGCGTGTGACCACCAGTTTTGCCTCAATCGGACATTCCAGTCAAAAGTTATGACCTTCCGAAATTTATATACATCGCTTTGCAAAATGACACGTGTCACCACCTGATGAGTCACGTTGTGGGTGGGCGTGAATGGGTCTGGGTCGCGTCCTGGGTTGACGTGATTAGTCACGTCCTGGGTTGACGTGAATGACTGCAATAGATGCGTAATTAGTTTTAAAACTACAATATTTTCCTCTTTTTTTTATTAAAATTGCTATATTTTAATTTCCCCCCCCCCCCCCCCCCAAAATTATATTGTCCTCGTTAGTCATATTATTTGCTAAGTGGCCTACGCGCAACCAACACCACAAAGTACAAAGTTTGAAAACATGAACTCTAAGTCTGTAATAAATGTTAAACTAAAATTAATGCCCCCAAAGCTTAATAAAATTTGCAAGTTAATACCATGTCTACTCAATTATAAACCATTTTTCAAAAGTTAAAAAACAACTAAACAACACTACATTATGATACCACACGATACAAAGGCAAAACCTTCTCAAATTTAATTGAGTGGGTAAGTCTAGGCTTCTTTTTGTTTTGTTTTTTGTGAATGGGTAAGTTTAGGCTTTGGTTGATGAAGCATACACTGTTACATTGCTATATCTCTGTTGGAATTTAAACAAAACAGAAATAACAAAAGAAGTACACTCCACTTTATATATATCAAACTTTTAAAAATAACTCCCTTCCTTTCACTCAATAGTGCTACGGTACTTTTACTTTTCTTTTTCCTTACAACTCTGTTTTTTTATTCTGTCTCCTTTGTTAAACACATTTTAACTATTTATATAATTTATCCACCGAAACATTTTCCTTCCACCGCTTTTAACCGATTCAATAAAAGAATAATCATCCTATTCATCTTTTATGCAAATGACACCTATTACGAATGTAAGAACAGCTAAGCCACATGATTATATACTAGAATGACACATGACATTTTTTAATTTCTCAAGTCTTTTAAATTCTTCTAACAGAGGAAGAGTTTGTTTTTCTAACAATCTCTGCGTACATGCATGTGTGCCTAAAGTGTGAGATTATATTGATATTTAATTTGTGAAAGATAATTTCTTAATATTATACAGCTACAATAAAACTTTTTAAATATATGACAGAGGCTTGAATATCTTGGTGACTTGGTATTGGACCTGCTTATCAAATGGCATCTTTATCATTTATGTATCAGAATCCACAGATATTGATTCACGGGTGTTGACTGACTCACTGACTTGCGTTCTGCTTCTGTCAATGATGACAATTTTGCTCAAGTTGTTGATTGTAACCTTCACTAGCACTTTCTACCTAACTCAGGATTACTATTTACAACTGATATGGAAAGGTCATTTTAAATCAGATCCCAGATCACTCCCAGCCCGGGGCATTAGAGTCCCATGGTTAGTTTTGGTAATCATTTATGGTAAATTCTTTATGATGTAGAGTTAAATTATTTATATATCTATATTTTGTATTTAATATGTAAAATTTCTCTTGCATTATGTTTGGAATTAGAATTGATTTGATTTATATAGAAGTTAATTCTTAAGCTTGAAATAATTACAAAATATTATTAGCATTATTTAATTTGCAAATGGATTTCTAAATTTGGAACACAAAAGAAATTGGAACGCTAAAGAAAGATCGATGAATGAAATTTATTTGTTCCAATGATTTTACTTTATACTCATAATTATTAAAATGTACATCATTCTAACACTTTCCTATTCATTAAACTAACAAGCTTGTTTCGTGATGTAGTCCTATAAAAAAATGTTATAAATGTTAAACATGCACGAGTTCACGTGCAATTTTAAATATGTTCAGAAGATATTAGTGTATGCTGTTCTAAAATTTGTCAAAAACTGTTTTAGCGCATGCTGAAGTGGCAGGCATTTCTACTACCAGAAAAGACTTTTGTGGCTCTAAATAACTACATTCTTCTGAAGTGTCCTGACTTTGACATCATTATTCAGAAGGTGGGTAGCATTGATGGAGCTCGGATGGAGTTGGCTTCTTGGTGGAAGAATGGTAGATTTGATCCCGGTCTTGCTTATGACTTTTTCAGGGTAACTTCTCCTAAAATCTATTGGGAGAAGGTGGTCTGGAACAGCAGCATTCCGCCTAGGGAATCGTTTTGTTTATGGCTTGCTTCCAGCAAGAAGCTCCTTACTATAGACCGGGCTCCTTTTCTGAACAAGGGGTTGGTCTGTTGCTTTTGCAGCAGGGAGCCGGAGATCAATGATCACTTGTTTTTCAAGTGTAGTGTCATTCTCAGAGTTTGGGCAGACATCAGAGACTGGGCCAGATTTCCTACCAGGAGCATCTCCCTCAGTGGCACTCTCAGCGGGTTGATTCATCACCGGGCTACGTCGGGCATCCGTGGGAAGACCAGATGCATTGCTTTGGCCACTACTATTTATTATACTTGGAGTTACAGGAATTGTATTTTGTTTGATAACCATAGATTTAATATGTATGAGTTGATTGGTAGAATTAAATTTCGCATTCTTAGACTACTCCACTTAGAACACTTGTATTAGCTATTGTGTAGCTTATGTTGGCCGGATTGTATTCCCGGCTTGTCTTGCATTTGTCTAGGCAAGAGTTGTGCTAGCCTTTTTTTGTTATTCGGGGTATGCCCCGAGTACTTGTATATCATTTTTTTTTTTTTTGGTTTGCTGGTGCTGTGGTAGCATCTGTGTTTCGTGTGTTTTGCCAGGGGATGCCCTGAGTACTTGTAAATCATTTTTTGGTTATTATATCATATTTACATATTTTCCAAAAAAAAGATTGTGTCTTCGAATCTCCATTCTCTCATTTTTCACCTCTTTGATCTCACGGGGATCCACTCCCTGCATCCCAACCCTTTATATTTCTGTCTCACCTATCTTCAATTTTTCTTGTAAAAATTATTCAAAGTCGCGGTTCACGAGGGTAATATTAAATATATACTAAATACATGCAAAAAAAAACCAATCAAAATAGGGAGAGAGATCATGATCTTAGTACGGGAAACAGCAGTCAGCTACGTTCAATAATACAACATAGAGCTAAGCAAGTATTTAAAATTGAGTGTCCAAATATCATTATCCCTTTTCCTCAAAGATATATGCCCCCTATCTCACTAACTAATAACCAAACGTGAAAGCAATGAAAGAAGCAGTAGTTTTCTATCCAGCACCTCTCATAGGTCACTTAGTCTCCACCATAGAGCTATGCAAGCTCATCCTCACTCACCAACCCTCCCTCTCAATTCACATCCTCATAACAATAGCACCCTACGACACTTCCTCCACTTCCAACTACATCTCCACCGTCTCCACCACCCTCCCTTCCATTACTTTCCACACCCTCCCCACCTTCACTCCCCCCAAAACCCTTCTCTCTTCCTCACTCAACCACGAAACCCTCTTGTTCCACGTCCTCCACCACAACAACCCCCACATCCACCAAACTCTAATTTCACTCTCCAAATCCCACACCCTCCATGCCCTCATCGTAGACATTCTCTGCTCCCAATCTATTTTCATTGCTTCACAACTCAACCTCTCTGCTTACATTTTTTCCTCTTCAAGTGCTTCACTCTTCGCTGCTTTTCTATACCACCGCACACTCCATGGCACCAGTGAAGACGACAAGAGCTTCAAAGAACCCAACACCTTCCTTAACATTCCCGGTGTTCCACCAATGCCAACTATGGCCATGCCAAAACCTTACCTTGAGCGCAGCGATGGAGCGTACGAGAACTTTCTAAATTGTAGTCTTGCTGCACCCAAAGCCGCAGGGTTTATTGTTAACACATTCGAAGCTCTTGAGCCAAGTAGCATCAATGCAATTTGTAGCGGTTTGTGCATGCCAGATTCTCTTACCTCACCCCTTTACTGTTTGGGCCCTATAGTAACCACCAATGACCAAAACCAAAATAACACTTGTGACCATGCATGTTTGAAGTGGTTGGACTTGCAACCTAGTAAGAGTGTCGTGCTTCTATGTTTTGGAAGTTTGGGTGTGTTTTCTAGAGAGCAACTATGTGAAATCGCTGTTGGGTTGGAGAAAAGTGAACAACGATTTTTATGGGTAGTGCGAAACCCCGTCAGTGACCAAAAGCATAACCTTGCTTTGGGAACACAAGAGGACCCCGATTTGGAAGTTTTGCTATCAAAGGGTTTCTTGGACAGGACCAGAGAAAAAGGGTTGGTGGTGAAAAACTGGGTCCCACAAGTGGCGGTGTTGAGTCATGACTCGGTGGGCGCGTTCGTGAGTCACTGTGGGTGGAACTCGGTGCTCGAAGCGGTGTGTGCTGGGGTGCCAATGATTGCGTGGCCGCTTTACGCGGAGCAGAGGTTCAATAGGGTGGTGCTGGTGGAGGAAATGAAGGTTGCACTGTGGATGCATGAGTCTGCAGAGTCGGGTTTTGTGACGGCGAGTGAGGTGGAGGAGCGAGTTAGGGAGTTGATGGAATCGGAGAGAGGTGAGCGAGTTAGGAACCGAGTCATGCTTTTAATGGAAGAAGCCAAGGCTGCTCTGAGGGAAGATGGGTCTTCAGGTGTTGCATTGGACAAACTTCTCAAGTCATGGAAGAGCCAAGTGAGTCAGATAAGAGAATGAAAACACAGTTCAATTAAATATATATTCCTATTAAAATATTCCATCTTCATATTAATAATAAATTAGCTAGGTTATATATTATTTGAGCAGAGTCACATCCAAGTTTTCTTGATTCAGCCACCTCTTCCTTGAGGGCTTGTGGCCTTTGTTATGCCAAAAAAGTACAAAGACTCTATAAAATATCCATATAATAATTGAAGAGCTTTATGCTTATGGGTACAAATTATGGGTCAGGCATAATATAACAATGTTATACGATCCTTTGATTTCATGATGGAGATGGATTTTTAGCAAATTCAAGAAGATCTCTTGCTTGCTAGCTGAATGGTAAGTCAATTCCTATTTATGCACTTCAAGGTCTATAGTAGTAGACATTAGTCAATGTCTGTTCATGCTGTATTTGTGGTTGCATTATTGGAGTATTGAAGATTCAATGATGATATGGCTATTTTTTATTGCTAAGATCCATTTTGACGAACTGTACGAAAAAGTTTTCTGCTAGGTATTATAGCTTGCTATTCAAATCTTCGTGGCTGTTATTTATTTTAGGCTTATAACTTCCTGGAGTGTAATGCTTTGGTATGGGTAATTTGGAGACTATACTGAATTTTGGATTTCCCCTTCGCAAATTTTGTGACTGTACCTCCGGTACTTTTGTCTATATATGCTTTACCAAAACTAATTTGTAACCCCCACCGCAAAGAAAAAGAGATCCTTATCAAGTAATTATTCACTTGAATAAATCATAATTGGACTTCAACGAAGAGATTAGAGATACACAAATAGATAACCTTCATTATCATTTATTATGACTTTTTTGGAACCCAATTATGTATGGTAACTTAGTTCATTTTGTACTTTTGTTTTTGGAAATTCTTTGTGATGATAGTTTTATTTAATTACTTTATTATTTGATTTTTGTAATTATTTTTTATCCTAATTATAAGTAACATATAGCTACTTTCAAATGTATTAATTAATCAATAATTTTTTTTATATTCCTAAATAATTTATTATGAAGTCTAGCTATAATGACATACCTATTACTCATTTCTCATGAAAGTATATGTATTTATTAAATGATATATTAACAATATAATTCATATCCGTTGAAAAAATTATGAGTTGTGTTATTATATTTAGTCATCGTTACTTAGACTAATTCATTCTATAAGTATTTTTAAAATAAAATTTGACTTTATTACATTATTAATTGAAATTAACAAATTTAACTATTTTAATAAATTATATATTTATTAATTTCTTGTAAAAAAGACCATTAGATCTGGAGCACATTTTTAGATGCAATCTTAAATAAAAAAACACCTTCATCTAATCATCTAATGCATTCTAGAAGAGCATAAAAAGAACGAAAACACCTTAAACCTTTGAAAACAACATTTTATTGTTACATATGCAATGACGCAATGAGACCATCCACACTTCCTTTTGGCATGATGGTTTCAACAAGTTATTCAACTTTTTCTTTCTAGACAAACATCTCAAACCAATGTAAACTATCGGATGCCACAACATTTTTTATTCACTTCTAAGTTTTCTCCAACCTTTTACCGGATCTACTTTAGGGTTGACCAATGATCATGTTAGTTGGCACCCAATTATCCTTTTCCCTACTCCAAAGCAAAACAATAATAATAATAATAAAATTCTCTATCTTCCACAACATTTAAATCCCCAGAACAACCATCAAACAATTACACAATCAGAAAAACAAATCCTTCAAACATTGTTTTTTTCTCTCTCTAAACTAAAAAAAATGAAGGGCACCATAGTTCTATACCCTGCCATGGGTAGGGGACACCTAGTCCCCATGGTAGAACTTGGCAAGTTCATATCCACTCACCACCACCAAACCCTCTCCATCAAAATCCTCCTCCCTTCGCCACCCAACTCCACCACCCTTCAATACATCGTCGCCGTCTCCGCCGCCACGCCTTCGATCACCTTCCACCACCTCTCACCCTCACAACACTTACTCCTCGTCCTCCAAACCCTCATCTCCCAATCTTCCAAACCCAAAGCCTTCATCCTAGACTTCTTCAACCACTCCGCTGCTGACGTCACACGAACCCTAAAAATCCCCACCTACTATTACTTCCCCAACGCCGCGAGCTGCGTCGCTCTCTTCATTTACACGCCAACCATCCACCACAACACCAAGAAAGGCTATTCCAGTTACAACGACACGCTTCGCCGCATCCCCGGGTTGCCGCCACTCTCGCCGGAGGACATGCCCGCCTCCCTCCTCGACCGCCGGAGCTTCGAGTCCTTCTCCAACATGTCGATTCAAATGAGAAAAACAGATGGAATAATCGTTAACACGTTCGAGAAGCTTGAGAATAAAGCTTTCTTCGCGTTGAAGAACGGGATCTGCGTGTCATTAGAAACAAACAAGTCTAATTCTTCAATGCCAGAAACACGTAACCCACGTGTCTTTTGCATGGGGCCACTTGTTTCTAACGGTGGAGGTGAACATGACAATGATGATAGTGGTTGCATGAGTTGGCTCGACACGCAACCGAGTCGAACCGTTGTGTTTTTAAGCTTTGGAAGCTACGGAAGGTTCTCGAAGAGTCAGATAAGGGAGATAGCGTTAGGGTTAGAGAGGAGTGGACAAAGGTTTTTGTGGGTTGTGAGGGACCCATATGAGAGAAGTGAATTGAGTTTGGAGGAGTTGTTGCCAAAAGGGTTTTTGGAAAGAACCAAAGAGAGGGGAATGGTGATGAAGAATTGGGCGCCACAAGTTAAGATTCTGAGTCATGACTCGGTGGGTGGGTTCGTGACTCACTGCGGATGGAACTCGGTGTTGGAAGCGGTCTCTTGGGGTGTGCCTATGGTGGCGTGGCCTTTGTATGCGGAACAAAGGTTGAATAGGGTGGTTATGGTTGAGGAGATGAAGGTGGCTTTGGCGTTGAAGGAGAACAAGGATGGGTTTGTTATTGATAGTGAGTTGGAAGAGCGAGTTAGGGAGCTTATGGACTCGGAGAGAGGGAGAGGGAAAGAGGTTAGAGAGAGAGTTTTGAGTGCGAGATATGATGCTGTGGCTGCACTCAGCTATGGTGGATCTTCACGGATTGAATTGAATAACTTGGTTGAGTTGTGGATGCAATGATCTTAAAAGATTATTATTTTTTTCCTGCTTTTATTGTAAGTCAACTGGATCAACGATTTCACAAGTTGGTACTTCTCATTGTCTATCAGTTAAAAATAACATTGTAATATTAGGGTGTGTACAAGTTTGAACAAGTAGGAGTCAACCATCCATACGAAAATGCTATTGAGTATATTGAGTATATATACGAATATGAAATTTAAAGTGTTGTATAAAAACGTTAATTGGGTGATGGATGAACTAATGGCTTTTCTCTCTCTATTTATAAGCATGCACTTTACACGCCACTTTGATTGGTTTCTATAGCACTTCGTCAAAATTGTTCAATATAGCACTTGATCCTCACTACTATCAACACTCCATGTAGCATTAAGAAGTACTACTTTGACACAGTTTTACTTTGTTTGTTTCACTGTTATTATTAATACAAGATGTAAATCTTGTTCTATTAGATTTATCTAAAAACTATGAAACCAAAATTAAAGACTAAAAAGAAAATAAATAAGGTGAAACTAAAAATCTCTCAAAACCAATTAGAAAAATGTTTGACAGACTCACTTTTCACATAATTTTTTCTTACGTTTATGTTTTTTTTTTCGAAATATTAATTAAATTTTATAATTTTCTTTTTAGGTGAATCTAATAAAAAAATTATGTCTTAAATCAATTAAAAAATGTTCAAAATTGTACTTTCAAATTAAAAATGATCAGAATAGGATAAATGATTATAAAAGACATTACTTAAAATTTGTTTCATAACTTTTAATATATAAGAGACCAAATAAAATAGTAGCACGTGAGTAATTTATTAGCCAAAAAACACTTATGAGAATTTGTTTTACTGAAAATGAAAAATAATAATTAGAAGACATTCATTTAGCGATATTTTTATATGTTCATGTTATATGGGCTTACATATCCATGTACGAGTTCTCTTGGACAGACCTATATTAAAAACTATAGGGCCGAATACCCTATGGGCCAAATTTCAAGTTTTAAGGGGAAAAAATATTATATTCTTGCTGGTGATGACTTTTTTATTGTTTTGTTCGTTGGTTGATGGTCATGGGGTAAATATATAAAAGTTTTTGTTTTAAATATATATATATATATATATATATATATATATATATATATATATATATATTCATATGAGAATATGAGAGTGAGAGAATTAAATTTAGATTATATAATTAAATATGAAAAGTTGAGATCTAATGTCATGTGATCACTTAAGAAAATTATATAACCTTTTGTCATTGAGTCTTAACCTATGTATGTTTATGTGATCTAAATTTAATATTCTCACTTTCATATAAGATATTTTATATCATAAAATATGTCATAAGATTGTGAATTTTAAAAAATAAATGTACTAAATGTCTTTATTTTAAAATAGGAAATTAAATTATAAATTTTGAAAAATAAGATAACTAAAATTACATTTTAATCTAAAAAATAGGAATTAATATTTTTGGGTCCACTCATAATAGTGTTTTAATCACGGTGAAGCTTCTAAACAACTACTATTTCTAGTGTTTTAATTTAATTAGAAATGAATTGAAATATTATTTTTTTCGGTTGAAATATCTTTTCTTAATGCCTCGTATTTGTGTTCTTGTAAAATGATATCAAATAAAAATATTTAAGTTATTCTGTCAATAGAAATTGGACACGTCTTAGAAAGATAATATATTTCATAAATAATTACTTGTTTTTCTTAAAATGATCATAATATTTATATTTTACTTAATTTAAATATTATACCTATTTTTATGCATTATTCTTATACATTGATACTTATTTTCTTAATGATTACACATACTTTTAATTTCAGTGATATATAATTTGCCCAATTAATTATTTTTAATTTTATTATTAGCAGCCATAAACGAATTTTACTAACACTGGCCTTGGATAGGACACAATTCCCTGACCCACTCAAACGCCCCCTTTATAATATAATCAGGTTCATAGTATAATCAGAATGTATAGATTGACATATCAATCCAACCATAACATTCCAACAAGTTTGTTAAGATAATAATCTTATCTAACAGTCCAACCTCCACTACACCAAGCAATCTCCTAGACGTTAACTTCACTGTCAGTACACTGCACAGGCTCAAATGATTCTTCAATAGTTCTATCACTCTGATTCTCTCAATATTGAAAACATCATTTCCTGTGCATACTCTGTGCTCATTGAAATTCTGACAATTATTTCTTTATTTAATATTATAGACATAAACTACTGTATTTTCTTAAATAGACTTAGCAGAAATATTAATTAATATTACATTTCATACCTTCGTATTAATATATTCTTTATTATTAAATCAAGTTTATTGAATTTTATTTAATAATAAAAATATATTAAAAATGTCAATTGACGCTTGGCTATTATTTTTTTCTTTTTAATGAATATCAAAATTCAAAAATTAATATCTTAGATGTATTTAAAAGGTTAATTTATATATATATATAACCAACACCATGTTAGTGGGTACCGTTCCTCACATAATAAAAAAATGTTATGTTATTTGCCACATTCACGTAATCTTGAACTTGCGTTCTAGAAGATCTTCTAAAGGTAATCATGATCACTAATTCTAGAAGCTCTTATAAAAAGGTAATCTTGATCACTAGTTCGTTCTAAAAGCTCGTTGTAGAAGAAGCTCTTCTGAAAGACCCGCCCCAATCATGCATTCTATTTTCGGGACCATCATCCCATCAATAATTGTTTCCAGCTATGGAGAACTGTTACGCACGATCAAGGAGGGGAGGGTGACTTGGAGTCTCACTCACACAGATACTTTAATAAAATACTTTTTTAAACATAATATCAAAGTTTTAATTTGACAATCATTATTGTACTTTGATATATTGATATTTGTTATATGGATTATTGAGCTAAAATCTTCATTTTAATTGAATATTGTGAAATAATATTTTAAAAATGTTAATTTAGAAATAAATTGATAAACAAATATGAAAACTATATTAAAAATTAGAATACATCAATAAGTAATTTTTCAATTAGTAACTTAAAAACACTTATATGAATACTTAGAGCATATTTGGTAATTAGGATATAATATGAGTAGAATATGATAAAAGGAGAATGAACTTTATTTTATCTAATGTTTGGTACAATAAATCCAATAATATTATTGTGTTATCCTAGCATGAATTAGATAATAATAGGATAAGATATAAATTAAGTTTAAATGACAGAACTATTATTTTATTAAATTACATAAAATTTTATAAATGTAACTTTTAATTTACAAATTATAAAAAGTATAAATAAATTTTAATTTTATCCAAATGATAAAAAATATTTTTTCAAGTAATTATTTTTCTTAAAATTATTGATTTTTTTTAAATTATAATAATTTGAATACCAGTAATCTAATATTTAAAATTTTAATTGATAGGATAATTGAAATTTACATGTCAAAGTTATTATAAATTTACATAAAATAATATGTTGAATACAAATTTTATATTAATATATATATATATATATATATTATATAAATTATATTATCTTATTATTTTTACACTTCCCTAATGGGAAAAAAAGGCATATGTTAAAATAAATAAAATATTAATTAATAAATAGTATAATTATAAAAGTATAAAATACTTAATTATTCATATAAAAATATTCTAAAATAATTCTAGGAGAAAAACCAAACCCGTCATTTCATCCACACGTTTATCAGTTCCCACAATGAGAAGAAAAGTTAACATGTATAAACAACATACATGAATACTTAACAAATGACAACATTTTTTATTTCCACTGCAAGCAGTCATTATCTTATGTTTAAATATCAAATAAATTACATATTTTTTCTTTAAATATATGAGTATTACTCTACTCGTCCCCTCTTATATTAAAATAAAATTTTACTTTATTTAGATTATTATCCTTAAAAGTCATTATTTAACAGACTCTAGAATAATATATATATATATATATATATATATATATATATATATATATAGAAGTGATGTATTTTTTATTTTAATTTTAAAAAAATATCACTGTATCTTATATTACATCAATACTTAATGAACCGGTGTAATAAACAATGATGCAGAATAGTTTTGATAATGTAGTAAGTGTATATATGCATTGTAAAATTAACTAACTAAAATCATGTGTCTAATGACACTACCACTCATTATCACAAGAAAATATCAGAGCAACTTAATATTTATATCGAGAGAGGTGACATTGGTTGTTTTATTTTTCAAAATTTAATTTAAAAATATTATGGTATTTTATTATTTATTTATTTTTTAAAAAATTTATCTCTTATCATTTTTCTAGGTAATGTATGGCTCAAGAAAATACTCGAATCGGAAGGGTAGTCGAGTCCCTAAGGCATATAAGTAGTTATTTGACATTGCTGACAGGTCCCCTTGAGTGGTTACTCAGTACAGCCCAATGTGGCACCTAGAAAAGCGCAGCTCCCTAGGGGTCAAGCGTGTATATATAGACCTAAAGGCAAGACTATCAAGTACATTTTGACTCATCCCAAATATAGACACATAAACACTGCAGAACACTACTGACTTGCTCGTCAAAGTCCCTTTTATAGGTACCTCTCCCAATTTCAAATATTTGAGATCAGAGATTCCATTGAGAATGAGAGGACCAGACAGATTGATTAGACCTCGTCGAAACTCAGCAGGAACATTTGGCCCCCACTATGGGATCGAGGAAAATTTGCTTGCAGCCGCAAAATGGTAACAACAAGGAGAGGCAATCCCAATTCATCTGCATGCTCCACATGAGTCGAGACGTCAGCCATACAAGAAATTCAAGAGCAGATGAAATAGTTACGAAGAAATTAACAGAGGCCAATTTGGAGGCCTCGAGGCAATAGCATGAGGCAAATATGCTATGATTAAGGGAGGAAAATGCAAACCTTAGATCCCAACTTACAATCCGGCACTAACCTCCGTCACCCCTACCACCCCCATCTTTAACCTCCTCCCCATCCCCACCACCCACCCATGGTGAGACACATACCCAAGAAAAGCACACGTAACTATCCTCCTACAATCACCATGAGCACCCTCCAATCCACTCCCGACTCAGATCACTCAACAGCCACCATGATGTCATTCACTGGCAAAATGCATGTTTTGTGTTTGGCAATTATGTCAAAATAGCTTCTTTAAGAACAAAATACATAAAACTCTGAAAAGAAACAAATCATAAAATATAATTACAATCTCAAATTAGAATTAGAGTAATAATAAAAACTTTAAATAATAGGAATATTTTACCTTTAGAGTCCATGTGAAGGAAGGAATTCTCTCATCTTACGATAGAACACAACCAATGAAAATTGAATTTCCATGATTATCTACTCCAACCCGTAGTCCAAGAGGAATGTCATAACGATTTATTCTATATGTGGTATTCATATGATCAAATTGAATCACCAAATACCCAAATAATATGCTCCAATTAGCTATTTTCATCTATTAGGAAATCATATTGGAATGCATTATCTTTGTCTTATAAACTCTTACATAATTTGAGAACCTCATAAGCTAATTCTCTTTACCAATACCACTTTGAGATTGAATAAAATTTCTAATATCTTTTTCTAAAAATGGTAGATGAACTTTTCATCTATTCCTTTCTCCAACTCAAGCACTGTTATTATGAGAGTTTCAAGACAACCAGCTGTTGACAACAATAATATATGATTTTGGTCACCAATATGGATGTTCTGATAAGTAGGAAGATATTAAACCTCTTTTTCATCCAACAACTCAAGGTTATGAGAATTATTAAAACACATAACTACCCATTTTCCTTCAATTTTTCTTTAGCAATCCACATTCTTGCACTACAATTACATTTTGAATATTTTTGGTTCCTTTGTCTTTCCAACTCAATAACTTTGCGCTGTTTAACATTCTTAGCACGATGACAAACAAATTCTCTTCTATTAATACATGATGGACTCTCCTCATTCTGACTCTTACTACATTTGAAGACGTTATGACATCTAATTGAAAAATCACTTTTATTTGCAAATGAAAAGTGAAATTTATAAGCATCTTCATCATTATTAAATATTTGTCATTCCTAATGAGCACCCACATCAAGTATTTTCGAGGCAAAAGAACCCAAATAATACATTTTTAATAAAAAATTACGAATTTGGGGCTATTTTGAAACATATTACCAATCTGGGGCTATTGGTCACGCCCAAAACTGGGCATGACTGGTCATGCCCAGAACCTGGCGTGACTAGGGGGGTAGTCACGCCTAGTTCTAGGCGTGACCAGTCATGCCCAATTCTGGGCGTGACCTACCTCTATATAAACCCCCGATTTCACTTTTCCTTCACTTTTTTCATTTGCGCCTTCTCTCTAAAAGCTCCTCCTTCTCTCTAAAGCTTCTGAGGGATTTTTCTCTACATCGAAACTCTGCCGAAACTCTGCCAACAAGTAAGCTAATTTATTAATTATGAGTTTTATTTAATATATTATTTCGTTGATTTTTAAATTTGTTAGAGCCACACAATTTATTTAATGTTGTAGAAAAATGTTAGGTTTTAGCTTATAGGATTTAGTTAGTGATTAGGGTTTAGGTTGTGATTAGGGGTTAGTTAGGGTTTAGTGATTGTTTAGGGTTTAGTTAGTGTTTTGGGTGGAGTTAGTGATTAGGGGTTAGTTAGGGTTTAGTTAGTGTTGTGGGTGGAGTTAGTGATTAGGGGTTAGTTAGTTTTTAGGGTTTAGTTTGTGATTAGGGGTTAGTTAGTGTTTAGTTATTGTTTAGGGTGTAGTTAGTGATTAGGGGTTAGGTAGGGTTTAGTTAGTGATTAGGGTTTAGTTAGTGATTAGGGGTTAGTTGGTGTTTAGGGGTTAGTTAGGGTTTAGTTAGTGTTTAGGGGTTAGTTAGGGTTTAGTTATTGTTTAGTGTTTAGTTAGTGATTAGGGTTTAGTTATTGTTTAGGGTTTAGTTAGTGTTTAGTTATTGTTTAGGGTTAGTTAGTGATTAGGGTTTAGTTAGTGTTTAGGGGTTAGTTAGTGATTAGGGTTTACTTAGTGACTAGGGTTTAGTTAGTGATCAGGGGGTAGTTAGTGATTAGGGTGTAGTTAGTGATTAGGGTTTAGTTATTGTTTAGGATTTAGTTAGTGTTTAGGGTTTATTTTAAGGGTGACGATTTGGGTTTAGGGTTAAGTTGGATAACTAAAATTGAAGCAATTAATTTACTTAGTGTTTAGGGTTTAGGATTTATTTTTAAACCTTAAACCATAAACCCCTAAACCCTAACACCTTAAAACATATACCTTTAACAAAACACCCTACACCCACAACCTTAAAACGTAAACCATACGCCTACAACCTAAACCCAACACTAGACTAAATCAGAAACCCTAAAAATTAAACCATACACCCTAACTCTTACACCCTAAAACCTTAAACCTTGAACCCTAAACCCCTAAACCCTAACACCTTAAACCCAAAACCTTAAAACGTCAACCATACGCCTACAGCCTCAACCCTACACTAAACTAAACCCGAAACCCTAATACATAACAATTGACTACAAAACAAAACTACATCCTAACCCTTAAACCCTAAAATGACCTAAATAAATTTAACAACAAAACCCTACACCCAAAAACAGTAAACCTAACCAAAAATCCTATATCGTAGACCCTCAGCCCCACACCCTCAACCTAAACCGTTCACCCTAAACCCTTCACTAAACTAAATCCTATAAGCTAAAACCTAACATTTTTCTACAACATGAAATAAATAGTGTGGCTCTAACAAATTTAAAAATCAACAAAATAATATATTCAATAATACTCATAATTAATAAATTTACTTACTTGTTGGCAGAGTTTTGGCAGAGTTTCGGTGCAGAGAAAAATCCCTCAGAAGCTTTAGAGAGAAGGAAGAACTTTTAGAGAGAAGGCGCAAATGGAAAAAGTGATCGAAAACCTAAATCGGGTGGCTTTTATAGAAGTTGGTCATACCCAGAACTGGACATGATTGGTCACGCCCAGAACCAGGCGTGACTGCCCCCCTAGTCACGCCTGGTTCTGGGCGTGACCAACAGCTCCAGATTGGTAATATGTTTCAAAACAGCTACAAATTCGTAATTTTTTATTAAAAATGTATTATTTGGATTCTTTTGTCGTATTTTCGAGGGTAAGAAACACCCACATCAAGTATTTCTGAGGGCCCGTCACCAACATTATTCCTTTCTTCAAATGTCATTATGAGAATGAATGGGTTTACAAAATGATTGATCAAATAGAACACCTAAAATGATACTACCTAAGACAAGGGAACATGAAATACAAGCACGTTTTAAAAAAATAGATATAACAAATACAGAAAAAGTTTATCAGCATTCGTACCCATATGCACGAGAAAGAGAAAATATTTCATAGTACATTCACATGGATTTCTTATTACTATTTGTGGCACTAACTCATCCTCCTAGGAATATTTTGTCACTATAAATTTTGGCTACTGCTCTAGGTACATCATCCCTATTGAAGCATATCTATTATAGATGCTAGAAAAAAGCATATCTGTTCAGCCGTTTTGATTATATTAAAATGCAGTAGCTTAAGAAAAAAACAATTTGTTGAACAAATATATAGATGTTGGATTGAACTAACACAGAAAAATAAATATAAACAAATTTATACCTTGTGTGCCTTATGATACGAAGAACAAATTCGGAGGGGGTTGAACACCGGCAAAGTAGAAAAAAGAGATGAACCTTCATTGAGAGTTCAGACCTAAAATATCAACTGGGTGTGCGAAAGAGAGATAGGAGTTTTTTTTTTTTTTTTTTCCTTAAAAGAGTTTAACTCAAATTATTGTAGTATCCCTAAAGAGAGTTTATTAGAATAAAAGAGATGGTGGGCTTTTGTGTCTTATTTTTTTAGTGTAGTTTGCTGATGCATTAATGATTTTTCTAAGGAAAATAAAAATATAAGGATTAAAAATTATTAAGATTTTAATATTTTATAATTTTATTATATACATTATGTATTATAGTGTAATTTTAATTAAAAATTATAAAATTTCAATTTTATACATAAATGATATAAAAAAATTAAATATATTAAATATGATAATCATGAGATTAATAATTATATTCAAAATATGACAATTATTTAAATTCTATTATTAGTTATTGAATATCAAATTGTTAATCTCATAGACAGACCCATAAATAAACCAGTAATCATTAGTTTGTGAAAAAGTTATTGTAACTAGTGGCTCACTCTCCTGTCTCCATAAATTGAGCTAGCATATCCGCTTGAACTCTATCCGAAGAACCAAATCCATCTCAAAATCTCATCCCTTTTCAAACATGAAAGACACCATTGTTCTATACCCTAATCTTGGTAGGGGACACCTAGTCTCCATGGTGGAGCTAGGCAAACTCATTCTAACCCACCACCCTTCACTATCCATCACTATACTCATCCTCACTCCTCCCACCACCCCTTCTATCACTACCATCGCATGCGACTCTAATGCTCGATACATCGCCACCGTCACCGTCACCACCCCCGCCATCACGTTTCACCGCGTCCCCTTCAACTTCAACACCCCCTCCCTCCCCCCTCACATCCTTTCCCTCGAACTCACCCGCCACAGCACGCAAAACGTCGCCGTTGCACTCCAAACCCTCGCCAAAGCCTCGAACCTCAAAGCCCTCGTCATGGACTTCATGAACTTTAATGACCCCAAAACCCTCACTGAAAATCTCAACAACAACGTCCCCATTTACTTATACTACACTTCTTGCGCCTCCACTCTCTCTCTACTCCTTCGTTTCCCAATGATTCATCAAACCGTTACTAAAGAAAAGGTGAAAGATCAACCGCTGCAGATACAAATCCCTGGATTGCCCACAATCTCCACCGACGATTTTTCAAACGAGGCCAAAGACCCTTCGAGTCAAAGCTACCAGGCCTTGCTTCAGTTAGCGGAAAACATGAAGGGTAGTGTTGGGATTATCACAAACACCTTTGAAGGGATTGAAGAAAATCCTATCAGAGCGTTAAGCGACGATGTGACAATACCTCCCTTGTTTTGTGTCGGACCCGTGATTTCTGCACCGTATGGAGAAGAAGACAAAGGGTGTCTGAGTTGGTTAAACTCGCAACCGAGTCAGAGTGTCGTGTTGCTGTGTTATGGAAGCATGGGAAGGTTCTCGAGGGCTCAGTTGAAGGAGATAGCTATTGGGTTGGAGAAGAGCGAGCAAAGGTTCTTGTGGGTCGTGAGGACCGAGTTGGAAGGTGGTGATGACTCGGTGGAGGAACTGAGTCTGGAAGAGTTGCTGCCAGAAGGGTTTATGGAAAGGACTAGAGAGAAGGGGCTGGTTGTGAGGGACTGGGCCCCACAGGTTCAGATACTGAGTCATGACTCGGTGGGTGGGTTCGTGACTCACTGCGGTTGGAACTCGGTGTTGGAGGCGATGTGTGAAGGGGTGCCAATGGTGGCGTGGCCTCTCTACGCGGAGCAGAAGATGAATAGAGTGATTCTGGTGAAGGAAATAAAGGTGGCTTTGGCGGTAAACGAGAACAAAGAAGGGTTCGTGAGTGCGACTGAGTTGGGGGACCGAGTCAGGGAACTCATGGAATCGGACAAAGGGAAAGAGATTCGTCAGAAGATTTTCAAGATGAAAATAAGGGCTGCGGAAGCAATGGCTGAAGGTGGAACCTCACGTGTCGCGTTGGATAAGTTGGCTACGTTGTGGAAAGGAAACAGAGTTGATTGACATATAATGAGACTGAGACATGGACTTATTTGTGTGACAAAATTGCTTGTCTCTTCTATCTTAAGTCTTCAATTTGTTCATTTGTAATCTACATATGTTCCTTTCTCTCTTCCTTCTCTTTTTACTCCCCTTTCCATAATTATTATTATAATATTCTATAAATAACTTTTCCTCTCTTTCAAATTGAAGTATAGGAATTGCTACAGAAGAAACACTTTTACAATTATTCTTCATTTTTACTATTAATTTTTTAAGATGTAATAATTGTAATTATTAGATTGTAAGAAAATTAATTTCAAATTTATAATTAATTTTGGATATATTTTTATATATTTAATTTCATGTTGAAAAAGAATTCAAAATTAATTTTAGATCCAACATTGATTTTAGATTAAACCTATGATTTAGTTTAATGTTGATGAAGAATTCAAAATTAATTTTAGATCTAAAATTTATTCTCGATTGAAACTAATAACTTTGAATACCTTATGCATTAAATTCAAAATTTTATAATAAATTGTATTCTTAATTTGATTTTATAATAAAAATTTAAACATAAATCCCATCATTTTAAAATTATTTTTAACCAATCAATTTTAAAATTTTATCTCACTTAAAATTAATTTTATTAATATTCATCCAAACAAGAAAATGACCACAAATTTTAGACAACTTTTTCTTCTATTAGATTTTGAGCTTATATTATTCTTTTCTAATAACTACCTGTTACTTTATCCTCATGTTGTTAATGACTTTTTATTTTAACTTTTAATTTTTATTTATTTAAAATATACAAAGAGGCACGCCTTTCTCCCCTAGTATTGTATAAATAAGTTTCTCTCGGTTGCTTCCCTTCAAAAGAGTAAATTAATACAAGAAATAATTTACACGTTATTAGTACTTGTTTAACATTTGTATTTTATGTAATTATTTAACGAAGAAAATAATGTATATATTAAGTATTTGTTGAGTTAATATTACACAAAATGTACATTAAAAAGAATGTATGTATACGAGATAACAATTAATTGACAAATATTTTTTTATAAATAATTTTAAATGTTCTCTTTTGTGGTGGCTTAAAATTCACGTAGTCCATGTCATGTGGGTATTATGAAATATGAGAGTTTCAGTTTTTGAATCTCATTTTTAAACTATGAAAGTTACATAAATTTTAATTAATAAAAAAGAATGTATTATCTCCATTTCTTTTAAGTTTTATTTTTATTTTTATTTTTATACAACTAAAACAATGCAATAAAATTTTTTGTTCTGACGAAATAGCTATGAAGTTTCTTATTATATACTTCCTTCATTCCATAATAAATGTTGTCTAAGATTTAAAAAAAAATAGTGTAATATTAATTACTTTTCATTAGTACCGATAATAAGTATTATTTTAATATAATATTAATAATGTTAGTTTCATAAAATTATTACTCTCTTTTAGTTATTTATTAATTAAATTTTTAATATGTATAAAAAAAACATAAGACAACACTCTCATGGGATACAGAGAGTATTATATTTTATTTCATTTATACTCCACAGTAAATATATACAAGTTGTTTTTCATTTCTACTTTTATAATAGTTGTATAAGCTATTTAAGATTCAGGTAATAAATAAGGGTATAAATGTATACTTGATAAAAAAATAATAACGGTTATGGTACACTTTGAAATAGTGTTTTAAAAATCGATCCGGTGACTGAATCGGTCAGGGTACTAGATCATTGGGTCAGTAGTTGAACCAGTGGGTCATTGATTGACCCGCATGACCCGATCAGTGGTCGAACCGGTGGGTTACTGATTGACCCGCATGACAATGTCTTAAAATATTTTAAAAAAATCACAAATTAATATTATCTTCATAACATAGATAATTGGATACCAAAATGTTAAAAAAATATCATTATCCAAGTTCAAACAAATATGTAACAAATATCACAAACATAAATGATAATTGTTAAGCATACGTAAAGTTACATGTAAAGTATTTAGCAATTATCCATTCTTTTCTTCTTTTAAGGCTTATTTTTGTGATTTAATTATAGGAATTAGCTTCTTTTGAGCTTTTTTATCCAGTGGATGCTTAAACTAGTTGATTTATGAAATGTTGGTTATATTTTTTTGTAGAATTCACTGCAAGGAAATAAAACATGGAATTCCAAGTCTGAAGCTGCTCGCCCAGCACGGCACTAGCTCGCTCAGGGAGTAAGAAGCGACTCGCCCAATGCGACCAGGCTCGCCCAACGCAAGACCCGCTCAGTGTGACCGGCTCGCTTAGCGCGTGGTCGCTAATCCAACTGGACATTTTCAGCCTCACTGAGCGCACAAAGTGCGCGCCCAGTGAGCACCACAATTCAGGATAACGTTTTAAGGTAAATTGGAGGGAAATGAGAAATAGATTTTTTATTAGGTTTTCCAGAGAAAGGAACTCACTCTTGGAAGCTTGGAAGCTCTGCTAAGGCATTAGGAGACATCCTCTTACACCATTGGGCTTCTTCTCCACTTCCTTCCCCTCCATTCCATCTCAACCCATTTCCCTTTCATCCATTGTTGTAAGCTTCTCATGGAAATGAAGAGCTAAAACCCCATTGTTGGGAGTTCACGAGCAAACGCTTTGATGTAAAGTTCTAACTATCTATTCAATGTTATTTGAGAATTGTTGCTATTTCTCTGAGCTTTATTCATGCTCGTGGTTTGATCACCCCTTTGTATGCTCTATTTTAGGTTGTAACACATTGGAAAATGGTTATTGCTTTGAGAACCGATAAATACTTCTAAATATTGTCATGTCTAGGAATAGAATGCTTGTATTTAGCCTAGGTTACATTATCATTTCTAAACTTAATGCAAACCGGTCAATGTAGCTCTTGAGGGATTAAGGGTGAAATTAGGTGGTTTAGTCTAGCACTTGGGGAATCAAGGTTAGATATTTTAGTAAATGAAGGTGATCGCATTTAATAAAGAATAGAGAAAAACCTTTTTAGCACATCAAAGTGATTTTGGTTAACGAACTCCCAACACTTGTCACATCATACTTCCTCCGTCCACATTACTCTGAGTGTTTGTTCTCTTTCTCTTGTGATTATTACGTTTAATTTACATTTAAAGTATAGTTTATTTTTACGCAAACACATTGCAAATTAAATCCATTCATTGATTACTTGAAAACAAACGTGTATTAGTCCTGAGTACTAGCGAAGTCCCTGTGGAAATCGACATCTGGACTTACCGGATCTTTATTACTTGACAATGCGGTGCATTTGCCGTATCCAGTTAACAATAAGCTAAATAAAATAAGTTTAAGTTCAACATATGTTCCTAAACAAATTCAATATTTTAACTGTTTTCTATGGCCAAGGAGCATAAACTAAGTCATTGTCATTTTGAGGAACTTCTTCTTCATTAAAAAAACTCGAAAGAATCTCCCATTGTAACTTCATTATCAACATTGCTTTCATTTAAATTCATGTTTTCCATGGGATTGTCTTGTGCTTCATCAACATCATCATCCAAATTTAAAGGACCTATGTTAAAAAAATTAGATAGAAAGTACTAATTACTAATTACTAATTAACATTTAGAGATAACAAGTATGAAACAAATTTGAAATAAAAATATGATTAAAATATACCAATATCATTTGAAAGTGGTTGAATGGTCATATTTGTAAGGTCTTTGTGTAATGCATCCACCTCCTCTACGGTTAAGAATGGTGGTGAATCCTCCATTACCCAATCAACATGGTCATCAGGTGTTTCCAAATTGATAGGATCATAGCTTTGTTGTCTCTTTTTCCTAAGCACATGTACAAAAATGTAACCATATGTAATATAGAAAGATAAACAATGAAAAAAAATAAAAATATAATTACCTATTTTGCAATCGCAAGTTGTAACAAACATAGATTAAATCATTAAGTTTCTAATGCTCCAACCTATTTCTTTTCTTTGAATGAATGTGCTCAAACACACTCCAATTCCGCTCACAGCCTGAAGCACTACAAGTTTGGCTTAAAATACGAATAGTCATCTTTTGCAGATTTGGTACCCCACATCCATAAGATGCCCATCATTGATCTAAGAGATTACATGTCATAAAATAAATTAATAACAAATAAAGTGACAACTTAACTAACAAATAAATATTAAAAAGGATTACAATTTACAAGTTATGAAAGTTACCTGGCATGACTATATTCCGTTTATCCAAAGCAGCTTGTCTTCCAAAATCCAGCTCAACATTACTGTAAATTCTTTTCTCACTAGTTAGCTTAGTTAACAATTGACTATCTCCATGAGCATACCTTTCAATGACATCCAATAGACCAGTTGTTGTAGTCATATGTTGTTCAAATTCTTTCTCATTAAACTGATAAGCAGGATTTAACCAATAACCCACGACATGGAGATTTTTGTGAAGTTGTGAATCCCAACGATGATCTAAGATTTTCAAGTAAGGCTCCACTTTTGTTTTATTTCTTCGAAACCTGTTTACCATCTCTTCTCTAGCTTTATACATGACTCAGTAAAGAAAACCCATAGCTGGTTTATCTTCACTATCAACCATAAGCAACACACGTACAAGTGGTTCAGTCAATTTCACTACATTAGCACATTTACTCCAAAACCCAGAGTCTAAGACTTGTTCCACAAATTGTGTTGCCTTGACTTCTTTGGCATAAGCTGAGCTTGTCCATTCTTTAGAAGTTACTATGACTCTTAATGCATCTCTTTGAGCCAAAATACTCTGCAAAGCAATGAAATTAGTGGCAAAGCGAGTAGGAGCAGGACAAAGTATTTCCTTTCCACCTGTATGCTTTCTCATAAAAAACAAAGCGAAGCAATGATTATAAATATATTTAGTAATTTTGGAGGCATGTGACATAGCCTCACAAACTTCCTCCAACTTTCCCATGTCTTGCAACATCAAATTGATGCAATGTGCTGCACAAGGAAATCAAAACAGTTTAGGAAACTTTTTTTCCAATAACCTACCAGCAGCAACATAATTGGCAGCATTGTCAGTTACTATGTGAACTACATTTTCAGGACCAATACGTAACATAACATCCTTGAAAAGCTTAAACAATAAATCAACAGATTTAGAAGCATAAGAGACATCAATAGATTTTAGAAAAACAGTTCTTTTAGGACAATAAACCAAAAAATTGATAAGAGTTCTCATTTTTCTATTAGTTCACCCATCTGCCATAAGAGTACAGTCAGTTTTTTCCAAATAGAACGATAATCATCCACAAGTTTATGCACATCATCAACCCAACTATTTAACAAATCACCATGAAGACAATGCATACTTGGAGCCTTGTATCCTGGACTCATGCTACAGAGAGCATCAATCATCGGCTGAAAATATGTTGAATTAGCTGCATTAAATGGAATAAATGCATAAACGAACTATTTAGCAATAGCAAGGTCACACCTTCATATCACTTGTTTACTTTGCATCACACTTTTAAAGGTAGGTTGAGATCCAGGAGTGGTTCTAGGTTGAAAATAATTTCCAATACGGTCAGTTGTCTTCACTTTTCAGTTGTCCTTGGTGTTTGCTCACTTTGTTGTTCCATTTCTATTGGCATTTCACCACCTTCTTCACTTGGTGAATAAAAATCATGTTCTTCATTAATTCTTCTATTCTTATTCTTCCTCTTATTGTCTTCAATATTTTGTTTCATTTGATAACGAACATCAGGAGGAACCTTAGTGCACAAAGAAACTTGACCTTTTTCACCAGCCAAGTGACTCTTTAATTTATTAATTCCACCTACCCTAACAATCTTAATCACAGTAAATACACATCAAAGCATTCTTGTCATCATCTTGAATGAGCTTACAATGTATCCAAGCTATGTCAGTCTTTCCTCTAATATTAGGTCTTGAATTTTGAGTAGATGCTTCTTGGGATGTTGGTGTTTCACCACCAGATGTCATCTATGATTCATACAATTATACACTTAGTAAATTCAGTATTTCCATCTATTATGCTATCTTAATTTTATTTCAATCAATCAACTCATCATTTTTGTGGTAAAAGCAACTATATGAATTATGAAGTGAAAACTGAAAACAAACCCACAGGGCAATCAATATTTGTCGCATACATGCTCAAAAAAGTTAAGAACAGACCAAAGCATGAGATAGAGACCAAACAATCAATATTTATTTCCTTGAGCCTCTCCACGTGAAGTAATAATAATGCATTTATTGCTCAAACTGCAAACCATGAGAAGTTGAGAATAGACCAAACAATAAATGATTCCAAATAGAAATCCTTGGCTGACATTATTGGTACATGTTTTTACACATACTTTAGTACTAGGTTTTACAAAAGCTTTGTTTTACTAATTAATTATATTATATCATTAAATACACGAAGAGCAAGTTGGTGACCAACTCAAGATAATTTCACCAAATTAATAAGCAAATATGCCATATATCACCCAAAACTAATAATTAAAACAACATTTATTATTTTTTAAAGCAAATTTTATTCAAAAAGTGTATGTGTTCTAATTAATTAACTCCTATATATATACAATATGGCATAAGGTCTTTGAGTGAAAAAACAACTTTTACAAGTGTTTAATATTCTCCAAAGGACATCCAGTTTGCAAAGGTAATTTTGGTAGTGTTTGCAATTAACTATGCATTCAACTTGAAGTCCTCCCCTTAAAGGCATCAAGTACACCTAAGAAATCTCTATCACTACCTGATGTGATTGAAGATATATATATATATATATATAAGTTAAGATTCACTTGTTGACCAAGATTTTCATTCAAAATCTGCCTCCTTCATGTAAGATTCCATTATATATCCCACCAGCCTATATATATCAGACACGCTTAGTTTTCTCTACTGCTATCTGATTTAAGGGTTCTTTAAGTTAACCTCAACCACAAAATCAACACTGCTATCTAGAAACTAAGCAGTAACTGTAAGCACTACTATGATATTAAAATACTAATGTATATATTATAATCAATGCAATTTTGTAGGAGGATTGATACACATGACAAAGGCAAACATTACTGGTAAATAAGTGGTAAATATTTACTTAATAAATTCAATTGAAATTAATAAAGATTGGGTGTTGGAACTTGGAAGTTATCCTGATATTTTGTAATCCTAATTAAACTTTATTAAAAAAGAAAGATTCAAATTGAATTTCAAATACGGAAGTCTCAACAAAAAAATGTAATTCACGTACCATATCTAAACCAAAGAGAGGTATTAGTTCAACAAGAAGTGGAATAGTGAATGCTGGAGTGTTGGACGAGTCTAACCTTGGAGTTGGAGGCACGACGAGTCACGACGAGAATGATGAAATCACGGGCTCACGGCAGGACCAAGTCACGACGCGATGAAGGAAACGATGGAGTCTGAAGCTGGCCTGCTGTGACGCTGCAGTGATGCACGAGGAAGACATGGTGCGAGTCGATGCTCGATGAAGACGAGAGAGTTCTATGAGTGAAGACACGGCTGCAGTGCTGCACAAGAGAGGAAGAAAATGAAGAAAACCTAAAATACTAAGTGAAGTGAAACAACGTTGTTTCGATGAGTGGGGAAAAAGTGTTGACTCGGTCTTGGTTGGCGGGTCGACGGGTCGACCACAACCTGGTCGGGTCGAACGGGTTAGAGTGGTCTGATAGCATGGACGATCCAATTGAGCACCCGACATGATCCAGTCCCTGATTCTCGGTCGGACCGGTCGGGTCGGTCTGAGTTTGAAAACACTGCTTTGAAAACTATTAATAAATAAGAACATATTTTTTAAACAATGACACTCAAAAGCAGAGAAAGTATTAGGATAACATTTTATATTAAGACATAAAAACATACGTAGTATTATATAAATAAGTGTTATGATTTACGTACGACATTCTTCTTTTTTATTTTTGGTAAATACAAAATTTGATCATTGAATTTGTAAGATATTGACACTTGAATCCCTGAAAGATGAAATTAAATAAAATTTTATTCTTAAATTTTTAAAAAGTGTGACAAATCCGTCCTACCATTAATTTTCTTCATTAACCCAAATGACTAACCCTATGTGACATTGTTGGACCTATTTGTCACCCTAAAATTTGTTGTGCGTGTTGCTAACGCGAAAGAACTAAATTATCACCAAAAAATTTGATGGACTAATTTGTTAGTTTAAATAATTGTAGATATTTTTCTTCTGTTTGTCTCTTTCTCCTCCTTTAGTCATTTTATTCTCTATCGCACCTTCGCCCATGTCTACCTCCTCTGCGCCTCCACACTTTCCACCAATGTTGTGTTTTAGTCTCTCACTGCAAACCCAACACCACCCCGCACAATTTCATTTGTTCCCCATTTTCCCACCCTAAAATCGTGTAGCGACAGATTCATCAGGAGGTAAACGCTTGTCACCGCCATTGTAGAGGACACAATGAAAGTTGTAAGCTTGATAATTTATTCTAACCATGACATTTATGCTGCAAGAGAATGGATTAACATGAGTGAGAAAGGAGATCAAACCAAAAGGAGAAAAATAAGAATGACAAAGGGGTTTCGTGCTTCGATTTTTTCCTTTTTTCTTTTTTTCCTGTTTGTTTGTGGGGTTGTAGGTCCTCAACAAAATGATTATGTTCATGGTGGTTCCTTCTAATTTTTTGTTGTTTGTTTGTTTGTTGTTGTTGTTGTTGTTTACAATGGAGGTTTGTTGTTAATGCTTATAGAGATTGTTCTGCTCTAGGCGAACAGAAATGTCCAACAAGGATTGTTGGATGTTTGATATGAGATCAGGCTCTCTCTCTCTGAGGGTGCTTATGATGATGAAACACCTCAAGGAAGAAGGTCACTACAGAATGAATACATAACACAGTTGGTGTGCAGTGTGTGCTCTGTGTGAAGAGAAAAGAGAGTCAGAAAATGTGTACCTTTCTTCATGGAGGATATTCTATTTATAGGATACTGACCTGGACCCCGTGGAATGGTGGTTGAAGTCCACGATCTTTATCCGGGATCTTCGGTTAACTGAATAACTTAGTAGCGGTGGTTGTGATATTGTTATATCTTCTGTTCTTTGGTGGTTACGATATTGGGTTGTTGAGAGGTTTGAATTGATTTTATTGGGCCTCTTTTATAATTGGACCTATCTTTTAATATCCGTAACAGATGCCCCCTAGCCCGGTTATCAAGCACTCTGGATGACCGGGATGTATTGATTGATAGGCCCGTGCTATGTTCAATCCAGCAATTCAGTGCCGAGCTGGGTCATTCTTGTTTGCTCCATACCGAGATAATTAACCTGGCTTCGGATGCGCGTGTAGGGCAGGTGATGGACTCCAAAATTGGATCAACTCCTGTTTGCCCTGATCTTCCTTGCAATGGAACTCAATCTTCAATTGGAAGAAAACCAGAATGTGAAATGCTCTGTTTTAGGACAGCTTTTTTAGGTTTTGTGATTTAAGAATTGGAATAATGGAAGAAGAATAGAAATGGATTAGGGATGACACCATGGAATAGGAATTCCAATAAGTCTTGCAAGAATCACCACAATAGCTCAGAAGCCATTGATAAGAAACAAGAAGTTCTTGACTAAGAACAAAGGGAGAAAACTCTCACCAACAATTCAACAATTGTATTAATCATCCAAAGATGGAATCCCTTTTTACATGCAGTTTGGGACCTTATATAGGCCATGAATTATTAAGCTAATTAACCCTAAATGACATGTAAATGTAAGCTAAAATGAAGCCAAAAACGTAGCTTGTAGGACAAGCTTTACATAAGTGACCTTTGGCTTCCAAAACTGTGCAGTAACTATCTGGAACTGATATAATCGATTACTTCGTTATGGTAATCGATTAAATCAGGCAAAACTGAAATAATTGATTATTTCGACGAAATAATCGATTACGGCAGAACGTCCAAGATTCCTGCTTGCTTCTAAATAATCGATTATTCGACGAAATAATCGATTACGGCAGAAAGTCTATGATTCCTGATTGCTTTTAAACATTCTGTAATCGATTACCAAACCCAAATAATCGATTAAAGCAGTAACTACTTATTTACAAATGTTTTATTGAATTTCTCTCAACAAGTACTGGAATTTATTGAACTAAAGTGGACTTGAGACACCAAAATCCAGCTCTTGTCGTCCTTGATAAGGTTTGTAACTTCATGCTTGCCCAAGTTAGCATGAATATGGTCTTGAAGTGCTTGAGTCCTAGCTCTTGTCATTGGTCCTATAAAGCTCACCAAAGGAAGTGCTTCAAGCTCCCCTTCTAGACCTTTGGCTTGACTTGGACCTCCATCATACCCTCCTTCTTGGAAAGAACTTGTCCTCAAGTTTGCCTCCTCATTTGTCTCAGCCCCGGCTTCTTCAGATCCCGTTCCGATGGCGACCTCTGAAATCCCGGCCCCAACTTTTTCACCTGCAACCGAGATGCCGCTATCGACCTCGGTCCATCTGCTATGGATGCGATCCCGGAGCCCCCGGTTGCTGATTTATCAACTTCTGTGCCCGAGCCTTCTAAACAGCATATTCAGTTGACGCCCCAATCTTTCTGGGAGAGAGGTGTGACTCAAGAATTTTTCAATGTTGCTCGGGCACCGAGGAGATATTCTGAATTGATGTCGTTCTCAGAGGCCGAGATACAAGAATTCAGTGAGATCGAGTTGGCAGCGCTGAAGAGTGCCACCTTGGTTGAGAGCCTAGCAACTCTAAACAAGAAGGCTTGCAAGGTGGCTGCTGAGCTTGAGGCTTCTCGGGATGAAAATCGGCAACTACAGGGGGAACTTGCTTTGGTTCAGGAAACTGCGGCTGCGCTTGAAGCGTCGGCCAAGGAACTAGAGGCTGCTCGTGCCAAGCTTGAGGCATCCCGGGCCGAAGCAAAGGAAGCACAAGAGTCGGCGGCCAAAATGGCCTCCGAGCTCGAAGCGTCCCGAGATGAGCTTGGGGCCTCTAAAACTGAAGTGGAGTCTTCTCGTGCTGAGGCGGCCAAGTTGTCGTCCGAGGTTTCCTCTATTCGGGGTAAGGTCCGAGATGCTCACAACTATTGCGAAAAGTTGGTCGCTCTGCATGATAAGAAGGCGAAGGATCTGGCCAAAACAGACACTGAGCTCATTTTCGTGTGGTCGCAAGTGGCCAGATCTGTAGAGGCCTCGTCTAATAATGCCTTAGACCAGATTCGCTTTGTGAACCCTGGAATCGAGCTGAACACTTCGGGTATGCATTTCAAGTCCTACGTCGGTGGCGGTGAACTATTGACTATCTCGGACAGTGAAGAGTCAATGGAAGATGATCCAACTACGACGGACCTACCTGAAGGAGACCGATCTCGGGGAGATGATTGAAGGGACAGAATGCTGGTTTTATCTTTGTAATTTTAATTGCTTCAAACAATCTTATATTATTTCCGCAGTCGGCTTTTATTTGATACTCGTACAATTTCTTCTATCCTTGGTGCATCCGGCTTTTATCATACTTGATTTGCTTTATTTTTGTCCAGCCTGGATATATTTATATGCTCGAATATTAATTTGGCTCCAACGGCCAAGTATCATATTACCCGAATTAATAGTCGGGAGTTGAATATCGGATTTTGGATCTCGATTTTGTGAAACAGGAACTCAATCCTAGCAGCAATCAATGTGTTACATAAACATTAATCAATGGATGTGATTTTTTCGGAATGTTAAATAATTCACCCACGAGTAAATGGTTATGTCGGCCTGATCAGGGTCGAATTAACACAATGAATAGCTACTAGGCTAATATAACTTCTGCACAATATATATATAACTTCCTTGTAACAAGGACTTTTATTGATATTCTTCGAAGATATTTACATAAGTTCATGATCTCAATGATAGATTTACACGGGCATTATATTCCCGGCTTACAAAATCAATTAATGAGAAACACATGAATAAAAATTTCAAATATTTCTTCACAATCTCCATGAAAGATTTACCCGGATACCAGTATATCATATCTCAGCTTATAACATCAATTAAGGAGAAACACATGGATGAGAACTTAAATATTAATCCATGATCCCCATGAAAGACTTACGCGGGTATCAATATATCTCGGCTTATAAAATCAATTATGGAGAAACACATGAATTTTCTGAACTTTTAGCTATAATAGATTTTCATCTTGTCAGCATTCCAAGTACGCTTTACGTTTTTTCCTTCAAGAGTTTCTAGCGTGTACGCTCCTTGCCCAAGATTCTATGTGACTCAGTATGGTCCTTCCCAGTTGGATGCTAACTTCCCATCTCGGGCATTCTTGTTTCCGATATCTGCTCGACGTAATACGAGATCGCCCTTTTCAAAGGACCTTGGTTTTACCTTTTTGTCGAATTTGCGGGCCGTTATCTGCTTCATATGTAGATCTCGATGATGCGCTATAGTTCAGACTTCTTCAATTAGGTCTAGCTCGGCGGCTAAGGCTGCGTCGTTATCTTCTACTGCATGAGACATATGTTGCCTTCTCTATGATGGTTGGCCGATCTCCATGAGTATCATTGCTTCGCAGCTGTACGTCATTCTGAATGGGGTCTCTTGAGTGGATGTTTGGGCCGTGGTTCTATGTGCCCTTAAGACATAATACAGCTGCTCGACCCTGTTTGGGCCGGCTTCATGCATTCATTTTTTCAAGCCGTCCAGAATGATTTTGTTTGCCGCTTCTGCCTAGCTGTTGGACTGCAGATGTTCTACTGATGAGAAGTGATGTTTTATATGGAACCCGACCATTATTTCTTGAAACTTCTTATCCATAAATTATGTCCCGTTATCTGTGACAACTTCTGCCGGAATCCCAAATCTTACCATTATGCTGCGCTCAAAGAACTTTTGAACTCGGGCCGAGGTGATGGTGGCTAAGGGCTCGGCCTCGATCCATTTTGTAAAATAGTCGACGACTACTATTAACCATTTCATTTGACCCTTCGTTGCCTTAAATGGTCCTAAAAGGTCCATTCCGTACTTGTAGAAAGGCCACGGTGCTGTGATTGAAGCTAACTCGACTGGTGGAGACCATAATATCTTTGCGTGCTTTTGACAGCTGTCACACTTCTTTACATGTTCTGCTGCATCCGCCTTCATCGTCGGCCAGAAGTATCCGGCACGAAGGGCTTTCAATGCTAAAGCTCTTGCACCCATATACTGGTCGTTAATGCCCTAATGTATTTCTGTAAGCACATACTCGGCTTGGTTCAGGTTTAGGCATAACAACATCGGAGTGTGGAGACCTCTACAGTATAATTCGCCATCAACTATTGTGTACATAACAGCATCTCGAATTAGCTTTCTCTCTTCTATTCCATCATCTGGTGTTATCCCTTGTTCTAAGTAATTGATGATAGGCCTCCTCCAGTCTTCAGTCACTAAGATTACCATGACGCATGCGGGTTGGGAGACTTCCTGTTGGATAACCGTTATGTCCGTACCTTTCGTACTTGCCAGTTTTGACAATATATCTGCTCGGGCATTTTCTTCCCTCGAGATATGGGGGATGATGACTTCATCGAACTCTGCTATTATTTCCTTCACTTTAGCCAAGTATTTAGCTAATAAAGGCCCCTTAGTTTGATACCTTCCTTCAATTTGTGCTGAAACAAGCTGTGAGTCGGTGAAGACATTGACTCTCAGCGCCCCCTGTTCTCTGATCTGCTTTAGCCCGGCAATCAATGCTTCATATTCTGCTTGATTATTAGATGTTGGAAAATTAAGTTGTAATGATTGTTAGAGTGAAACTCCCTCAGGATTCTCGATGATGACTCCGGCTCCACTTCCCTTGGAATTGGACGAGCCGTCAACATACAGTTTCCATACTGGATTTTCTTGCTAGTTTGAAGATGTCGGGGTTAGCTCTACTACGAAGTCGGCTAGGGCTTGAGATTTGATGGCATGCCAGGCTTCACATTTGATATCAAACTCGAACAGTTGGATGGCCCAATTCATCATCCTTCCCGCTAAATCCGACTTGTGTAATACTTGTCGGATAGGTTGATTTGTTCTGACGACAACGGTATGGCTTTGGAAGTATGGACGAAGCCTTTTCGCCATTGTAAGGAGAGCGAAAGCCACCTTTTCGAGCTTTTGGTATCATAACTCCGAGTTCTTGAGGGCTCGGCTCACAAAATAGACCGGCGACTGGGACTTGCCAACTTCTCTGACTAGTACGGCACTTATGGCTTCTTCTCCAACCAAGAGATACAAGATTAGTGTTTCTCCGGGATCTGGTTTTGAAAGTACTGGGGGCGAAGCCAGACATCTTTTAATCTCCTAAAAGGCCGCTTCACATGCCAGGTTCCATCCCACGTTAACCTCATTTTTCAACAATTTGAAGAAGGGAAGTGCTTTTTCCGCGGATTTTGGGAGAAACCGTGTTAGGGCGGCCATTCTTCTCGGCAGTTGTTGGACTTCTCGCTTGTTAGATGGGAACTGCATGTCCAAAATAGCCTTGCATTTGTCCAGGTTTGCTTCTATTCCCCTGTGAGTAAGCATGAATCCTAAGAATTTCCCGGGTTTTACTCCAAAGGCGCACTTCAACGGATTTAAGCGTATGTTGTGCTGCCTTAGTTTGCGAAAAGTATTTTCTAGATCCCGGATATGATCCCCACTCATAGCTATTTTTGTTATCATGTCGTCGATGTATACCTCAATATTGCATCCAAACTGATTGGCGAAGACTTTGTTCATCATCCGTTGATAAGTAGCCCCGGCATTTTTCAATCCGAATGGCATTATGTTGTAGCAGTAATTTGCTTCAACACCTCGGAATGCCGTCTTTTCTTGATCATCCGGATACATGGGTATCTGATTGTATCCGGAGTAGGCGTCCATGAATGATAGCAGTTGGAACCCGGCGGAGTTATCTATAAGTTAGTCTATACTCGGCATTGGGTATGAGTCCTTGGGACAAACTTTGTTTAAGTCCGTGTAATCAACACAAACTCGCCATTTCCCATTGGACTTTTTTACCATTACCACGTTGGAGAGCCACGTGGTGTATTGTATTTCTCTTATGAATCCGGCCTCCAACAGCTCCTTGATATGCTTCTCCAAAGCTTGCCTTCTGTCTGGGCCGAGCTTCCTATTCTTCTGCACCACTGGCTTAGAACCGGGGTACATAGCTAATTCATGGCAACAGAAGGTAGGCTTGATTCCGGGAATCTCGGAAGCTTTCCAAGCAAACACATCTTGGTTTTCTCAGAGGCATTGGATTACTTTGCCTTTGGTTTCTGGATCGTTCTGCTTGCCTATCTTTGTGATTTGCTCCGGGGAACTTCCGATCTGAACATCTTCAAGTTCATCTACCGGTTCTGGTCTCCATTCTTCAATATCCCGCATATCTAGCTCCACCAGGTTGACCGGCTTTCGGAATGAACGTTCCTCGATTTTTTGTTCCGCCGGCTCTCCTTGTCTTATCCGAGGTGGTGAAGAGGGGCCGCCTTCACTTTCTCTTACTGTATTATAATAACATTGACTGGATTCCTTTTGATCGCCACATATAGTGATGACTTGGTCGTTGTTTCCAACCATCTTCATCTTTTGATGTTTGGTGGACATCAATATGTCCCACTTATGAAGAGTCAGTCTGCCCAAGATGATATTGTATGGTGAAGATAACTCGGTGACGATAAATGTGACTCTTTCTGACTTAAAACCCTCATTTGTTCCTAATGTGAGTTGGATGTCAATAGAACCCTTGACACTGGTGCCTCCACCATTAAAACCTATCAACATGGTTTTGCACGGTTTCAAATCTTCTTCATCCAAGTTCATCTTTTTGAATGCACTCCAAGTAATGATATCAGCTGAGCTTTCATTATCGACGAATATTCTTTTAACCCGACAGTTAGCTACTGTCCCCGTTATTACGAGGCCGTCCTCGTGACCGAGAACCACCCCTCTTATGTCTTCCTCGGTAAAATAAATTAGTGGGGGTGTGGCTTTGTTACTATTTTCCTTGAACTTCGGTTGAGCCCTCACCGACATGACTTCTTTGAGATATTTCCTTCGTTGGTTAGCAGTGTCGCTTCCACCTCCCATGGCTCCTGAAATGACATTACATTCAAATTCGGGCTCTGGGAAATCATCATCCTTCTTGTTCTTCTTTTCATCTCGGCTTTTATTTTCTTGTTGGCTTTTTCTATTGCTTTGCTGCCCTTGGGTCTTGATGACATACTGTCGTAGTTTACCTTCACGAATAAACTTCTCTATTGCATCACGGAGATCCTAACATTGATCAATCGTATGACCCGATCCATTGTGAAACTCGCAGAACCGGGAATAGTCTAGTCCCTCCTTTTTGAAAACTGGGCGAGGACGATCCACTTTCCTCATGTCTGTCTGGGCTCGTGAAGTATTCAATGGAGCGTATTTGTCGAACTTTGTTTCATACTTCCTGGGCCTGAAATCGGGACCAGGAACATTTCTCGAAGGTCGGTCGGTGTGGATGTTCGCAGGATGTCGGTTCCTCAGTGGAGAAGGTTTTCTTCTATTTTCCTTGGGAGCCGAGTTGGCAATCTCCACCTGCTCCAATTCCAAATACTTTTTTGATTGCATCCTGAATTCCATGAGAGATTTTACAGGATCTTTGTAAATCGACTTGGCAAGACGGGATGATCCATTGAGCCCGGCTGATATGAGATGTACGTGTACTCTTTCTTCCAGACCTTGTACTTTTAGGGCGGCTTCCTTGAAGCGATCCAAGTAACTTTGCAAAGTTTCTCCGAATTGTTAGCGTATCTTACCCAGAGCGAACTCGGACTTAGGCTGTTTCTTACTGGTCACAAAATTCAATAAGAATCTTTGTCCAAAATCTTCAAAATTTCGAATAGACTACGGTGGCAAAGTGTGAAACCATGTTTGCGCTGCTCCAGTTAAAGTGGTAACGAAAATCCGTGAGATTATTGGCTCATCAATACCCCGAATGCACATTTGCATGTCGAACTCGTCAATGTGCACCTGGGGATCCTGGCTCCCATCATATTTTGATAAGAACGATCCATCGAAGTCCTCTAGGAATTGAGCATCTACTATTTCATCGACGAATGGGCTGTTATTCTGCTGACCCTGACGGTATTTCTTTCGGTACGTGCCATCTTCTCTCCTGGGCTGGGGTATGATTTCTGCTGTCGGGCTCTCTACTACGGTATGGTCTGGGATTTCGGTTGGGGAGATGCGGAATCTTTGGTCATTACGTGGCCGGGAATGAGACAATCCACCCGGCTCGGAATGACTGACCGGTTCCTCATTCCCAGCCTCAGCAGTGGGAACCGAGGTTGCCTGATCGCGCCTTCTTGCTGTAAGATGAGGTTGTCCGTGATTTTCTTCTGCTGGTTTCTCCATACTTCTAATCCGCTGCTCTATGTGTTGGATGCGACGGTTTTCATCATGTCTCCGTTTGGCACTGCGCTCGTCCAATTGTGCAATCAGGTTTTGGACGTCTTCCTGTCGTTGAAGCTCATAACATTTCTCTAAATTCTCAATCCAGGATAGAATTGAGTCCAGAGCATTATGAATAAAGCATTGCGTTGTCGCTGGTTCTGCCTCGCCAACTGGTGGTGGAATGGCAGGCAAACGTAGTGCTGGTATAGCTGGGGACGAATCGGTATCTGAGACAGCATCTTCTACCACCACGTTTTCCTAAATTATGTTTCTTGGTGGTTCGTCTTGTCCTTCAATTTGGTGGCTTCTTGTATTAACCATTGTGATTTTATGGGAATCGAAGTTTATCGTCCCCACAGACGGCGCCACTGTTCTGCTCTAGGCGAACAGAAATGTCCAACAAGGATTGTTGGGTGTTTGATATGAGATCAGACTCTCTCTCTCTGAGGGTGCTTATGATGATGAAACACCTTAAGGAAGAAGATCACTACAAAATGAATACACAACACAGTTGGCGTGCAGTGTGTGCTCTGTGTGAAGAGAAAAGAGAGTTAGAATATGTGTACCTTTCTTCATGGAGGATATTCTATTTATAGGATACTGACCTGGACCTTGGTGGAGTGGTGGTTGAAGCCCACGATCTTTATCTGGGATCTTCGGTTAACTGAATAACTGACTAGCGGTAGCTGTGATATTGTTATAGCTTCTGTTCTTTGGTGGTTACGATATTGGGTTGTTGAGAGGTTTGAATTGATTTTATTAGGCCTCTTTTATAATTGGGCCTATCTTTTAATATCCGTAATAGAGATATATAGTGATTTCATTGCTATTAGGGAGCTTTGGAGTGACTCTGATGGTGGTTGATGGGTCTACGGTGGTTTTCACTTTTCAGTGAGGGAGATCTGTGAAGGCATGATTAATAATGATGGTGGCAACTTGTTGTGTGATCGTGCACACACACAAATTTAGGATGACAAACAGGTTCACAATACCACGTAGAATTAACCGTTTAGATTAACAGAGAAAATCCAGTGCATTGGATTTGTCACACTTTTTGAATACTTAGGGATATAATTTCTTTAATCTTTCAAACACTCAATTGTCAGTGTCTTACAAATTCAAAGACTAAATTGAATATATATTTTTTAATACTTGACCACCTTCCCTCTTGGAACTTGGAAGTGGTGGCAATTGACAAATGGGTGGATCATATTTATTATGTTATATTATTTATATAATAATTTTATAATATTAATTTTATTTTACCCTTTTTCTCTTTTATAAAATAAATTATATATACAATATAAATATAATTATTCTATTATTTTCTTACAAAAACTAATATAATGGATGGAAAATATAAATTATTAATTTCATATCATTAATTCAATATCCTTAAGATTTAGTTTTAAAGATATTAAATAAATGTAAATATTTCATAATATTTTTTTTGTTATCTTTCATGTAGTCTGTTGTTAATTTTATCTATTCACCATTATTTTTATTTACGTTTTTTATTCCTTCAAATATTACATGTTTTCTATTTGATCTCTTTAAATATTACAAGTTACTCCTTTAGATTTTATAAATAAAAAAATTTCATAAAATAAAATTCACAAGTTTAAAAGTCACCATTAAATATTAAACATGTAGTAACATTTAAAAGCTAGAAGATAATCATGTGCAAGTTATGTAGCCATATTGGGGGCTAGAGCCGATGCTAGATTGGTAACTCTCCCTAGAGCTCCTGTGTGGGTCTAGACTTGCTCTTGTCAGCTGTGGAATGGGTATTTTTTTATATTTTATTTTTGTGTGTTTTTGTTTCATGGGTGTTACCTATTAGGTATGGCTAGTTGAAATTCTGTGTTCTTTTTCTTTCTTTTCCTTACATGTTGCATCACAAAAAGGTAACAAAATTATTATTAGGCAATGAAGTATTTTTCGTACGATAAAATAGAATGGCAAAAAAGCCAAATATGATATATCATAATAATATGAAAAGAGTATGGACCGGGATGATCTGCAACCTTGGCCTACGTTGTACGCGACAACGTGCCGTATAATTTGAAATTTGAAAATGGAGAAATATGCAGATTATGATTAGCAAGTAAGTAGGCCCCCTAAGCTTTGGGAAGTAGCCATCACATAGTGGAGAAATTATATACGAAAATGCACCTTTTGATTAAAATACTACTAAAAAACACTTTTCACTTAGGTTTTATACTATATTTTACCACGGCTTAAAAATCGTCTTTAATATTGTCGTCGTGAAGTCAATATTTTTCATGATGGTTTTTAAACTGTCTTGGATTCCTTTTTTTAACATCGATTTTTCATGAAATCATCTTAGTATCTTTTTTTATAAAAAAAATTGATGTTTCTAAGATGATTGTTTCAAAAAAATCATCTTAAAAATAGACTTTCAAAATGATTTTTAACTCAACTGTCTTAGAACAAACTAGGCATGCTAAGAGCATCTCCAATGGGGAGTGCTCCAAGGTTCCTTCACTTGAAGAAACCGTTTTGTGAAGGAATTATGCACTGGAGTCTGCCTCCGTAGCAAAACAGTTTCTTGAAAAAAGAGAAGTGCTTCCTATATAAGAAATTCAATCTTAACAATAAAATATTATTATGCAGGATCGACTACCCCATATAAAAAAAGAGGGAAAATAAACGGGAAGAAGCTTAATCCTAGAATGAAATTAAAAAAAATAAAGAACCAACAAAAGCACAACAAACCGAATTTAATAGATCAACGGGCCACGAAGGCTGAAGGGTCATGATGGTGGTGGCGTGACGGAGGGGCCGCGATGGTGGTTGCGCGAGTGAAGGGTCTTGATGGTGTGGTGTGGTGTGAAGGGTGATTGAGAAATAGAGAAGGGGAAGCAATTGGGGAAGAAGAAGACAAAAAGTTCTAAAGAAGGGGAGTGAAGAAGAGAGAAAGAAGTGGAGAAGACAACATGGGAAAGTGGAGAAGAGAGAAAGGCACTCTTGGAGATGAGAGAAAGACAAACAGACACGCGTGGAACGAGAGAAAAGAGAAGAGAGAAAGAAAAGAGAAGAAAGGAATGTTTTGGAGAAGTGGAGAAAGAAGGCATGGGTGAGAGAGAGAAAAGAGAAGGAGAGTAGAACGTTCTGGTTTGGGCTGTGGCATAATTTTTTTTTAAAAAAAAAGCAATTGCACGAGAGAGGGAGAGAAAAAAAGGAGAGTAGAACGTTAAAAAAATAGTCGTTGGAAAAAAAAGTAGTCATTATATGCGTGCTGGGTTGTGGCAGATTTTTTTTAAATAAAAAGCAATTGCATGAGAAAGAGAAAAGAGAAGGAGAGTAGAATGTTAAAAAATAGCCGTTATATGTTGTTCCTTATAAATTTGGGTCATATGCATAAAGTTTTGCATACAAAATCAACACTTCTAATTTTTTTTCCTATCAAGCCTCAATCTTTTTTATTTTCTTTGAAATGGATCTCAATAAATATAATTATCAAAGTGTTTATAATTATTTGCAAAATCAATCACCTCATACCAATGAATATTCTTAAAAGAGTCAACATCCACCACAATATATTATGTATCCACTACTACCTCATACCATTGAAAATTTTCAAAATCCACCACAGTATGTTATGTATCCACCATCCCCACACATGTGGTATATGTATCCTTCATCCAATGTAGAGTCACCTACTAGTGGTAGTTCTCAAAATCCACAATTTTGTAGTCAACCATCACCCCCACCAACCCAAACACGTGTTATAGACCTTTTTTAACCAATATTTCACCCCTAGCAATGAAGTTGAATAACTAATCGGTGTAGACAATATTCAACTAGATGAGGTAGAACACAATTGTAGTGGGAAAAAACACGTATAACATTCTCAGTGATAGAATATGTGATTCCCGTTCGATTGTGGCTCAATGTGTCCAAGGAATTCAATTATAGGAGTCGACCAAACATCAAAGCAATATTAGGCAAGGATAAAAAAATACGTACAACAATGACGATGTGCGTCTAAGTGGGACATTTTGTGAAAGAAGCTGGACTCAATTAAAATCTCAGTGGAACAGGATCCACCCTGTAGTTCAAAAGTTTAACAGGTGCTACAAACAAGCAGATAAACATAGGAGAAGCGGAAGTTCAGAGAAGAATGTTATGATTGTGATCATATGATTTATTCAAATGATACTAGTAAAAAATTTGAGGTTGATCATGCTTGGTTGTTGTTGAAGGATCAACCAAAATTCGATACCAAATTTATGTCAAAGTGTTCAAAAAGAACAAATGTTTCTGCTGGTGAAAATTACTCAACATCTTCTAACCTAGAGACATCCATTGAAGTCGAAGAATATGATACGCCATCGCCAATGTCTTTCCCAATTGGATAAAAAGCAGCAAAAAAGGAAGAGCATAGGAAAATAAGCTTCTAACACTCTCAATTTATGTGGCATAGAAAGTGTAATGAAGGACAAGAATGCAAACACATTAAAACTTATTCAATTAAAGGAAACATAGGAAAAGCGTATGCAGGAACAAGAAAGGCGTATGAAGTATGAAATCCTCATGAAGGATACATCCAACATGTCGGAACAACAATGCCAATACCATGAAAGTATTGTGACCATATTAGGAAAAAACTATTCACTTAAAAGTTTAGTTTTTATGTTCAAATGTTATGTTGATGTTGTGTTTGATATTTAATTTTAATAGAGTAAGTTGTTGTTGTATCTTAAATTGTCCAGTTGCATGGAAAGACTAATTTTGTCAAGGTGATCATCGCAACCCAACAATCATTCTTGAAACCATAACATCACAAGACTTGTGGATTTGGCATGCATTTTTTAGCATCATGGGTTTAAATAATGACATTACTATGTTAAATGGATCTAATATGTTTGATGAAGTTTTGTCAGGATGTGCACCCACAGTGCAATACACAGTGAATAGAACCCAATATAATACGTGATACTATTTAGCGGATGGTATTTATCCAGACTTTGCTACATTTGTGAAGACCGTCTCAATGCCAACAGGAGAAGAGCAAAAATTATTTGCCCAACGACAAGAATCAGCAAGAAAGGGTGTAGAACAGGCATTCAGAGTGCTCCAATCTCAATTCGCAAATATACGTGGTCTGACACGTATTTTGAGATGTTGCTAAAATGAAGAATATCATCTATGCACACATCATATTGCATAACATGATTGTCAAGGACGAATGTGACACATATCAAAATAATATTTTGATTACGAAAGTGTAGGGAACATCACATCAACATTCGAAGTATCTTTAGGTGTTTACCCTAGTATCAGATCAACATACCTTCAAAGGAGAGCATATGTTCATGACAAACAAAAACATGGTCAACTTCAAACAGATTTAGTTGAATTTATTTGGGAATGTTTCAGAAACGAAAAATAACAATAATTAATTTTATCTAATATTTTTTATTTTCCATCATTATTTTTTTATTATTTCAATGTCATTGTATTTAATTATCTATTATTATGTAAAATTTATTTTTTATTGTTACACATTTCGTTTCAATGTTATGTCTTTTTGTTATTTTAATTGATATTTAATATTTTCTTTAATTATTCATATTTATTATTCGTATTCAAAAAAATTGAAAAATGATAAGTTTTAATAAAAAAATATAAATGTATGAATTTTTTAGAGTTTCTTACGATTTTTTACATTGGAGCAAAATTTTGTATGAGTTTTTTATTATGAGAATCACAAAAAGTATTACAAGGACCAAAAAATTTATTAAAAAATCAAGGAAGAACTCCCCATTAAAATACTATAAGGTGTTAAAAATAAACTAGATAGCTATACCTAACTTTTCTAAAGAATCGCCGTAATAACATTAGTAGTTAGTTGACACAAATTATCATAACTAAGAAAAAGAGATAATTGAAAGTATAGATTCCAGCTGTAAGTTCTAAACCGATTTCTCACTTCTATATAAAATTCTTTCCTTATAAATCTGCACAGGAGTAACATGACAAATGGAAGACAAGTGGCCTTTTGTTTCATTTCTATCTAAATGATTACTAAATAAAAAACATTGAACCCACAACGTTTATTACTTCCCCAAATTGTTGTAACTTTCATCACGCCACTCAACTGCATTTACCCAACTTCAAAGTTCAAACAACTTGAGAACAGCTTAAACACAGTAGAGTTACTTGACAAATATGCATGTAATATAAATTACTACATGTTTGTTTACAGCTTTCTTTTAGGCGACATAATTGCTTTTTTTCTTATTCTTTCAAAAGCACTCTCATGAAGATGCCAAAACAAAGCTTTTTCAACCTCAAAATACGTTAATCCAAACATACACAATAGTCATGCAAATTTAACTTTACCTACAGTTAAACAATCTTCTTGAGCATACAAATATGAAATGAAATAAACAAGGTAAATTTGGAGTAACTAACCTAACGTAACCTTTCCAACTTGTCAGAGATCAACTTGCTATTACTAAAATAAAAAGCCCATCATTTGGGCACAATGTTTTTCTATTTTATTTTCTTGTCTTCAACCTTTGTGTAGTTTCTCTCCTTAACAATAAGATTCACATATAGACTCTCAGCATGTGGGCGCAGTATAATGCTAAATAACTGCTTACCACTCCAAAGTTCAACTGGCTGCAAAGAATAATGGCAGTAAGAATATACATTGGCTGCATATAAATTAGTAAAATGAATGACTCATTGTATCAAATTTTGATTCATCCAGCCTATTAAATCAAAAGAGAACTCAACCCAGCCACCAATTTAACCACAGCACAAAAAGATAATGTGATCATGAATATTATTAAAGCACATGAATTGTAGTGCCATAACATCATCCCTCATTCACTCATTCTCTTCATTTTAAGAAAATAAAAACATTATCCCCCCGAAAAAAAGGAAAAGGGACTTCTACGAAGAACAAAGACAGCATAGAAAAAGCAAAGCCCCTAAAAAGATGAAATCATCTCACTCCAATTCCAAAGACATCGCAAAATCTGATACAGAAGACACTGTCACTACCTACCCCTCAGAGTCAAGGGTCTGTAATAACATGTCAATGTGAACCATCCATCAAGGTCCGTTGCAAGGCCTCTCTTCAGAGACTACAAGGGTGACAACACTATAACTTTCCTTCGCACCCTTTTTTAATGAAGATTTTACACAAACAAGGTTCCCCCCCTCAGAACACCCTTTTCTATATTTCTTAAGATGATCCTGGGCACTGCCAATCCAGTTTATGTTTTATTTTATTTTTGTTTTGCCTATACATATAGGGGATAAGGAGGTTCTATTTGTGGAAATAGTTTTGAAGTTCAGTACTGTGTTCTGTTGATTACTGATTTTGCAATTTACACTGTGGACCAAGGACTCTCGGCAGTACTGCTAGAGTTGGAACAGTAAACTTTAAGGGAAAAATAAAACATGACGCAAATAAGACAGTCATACACAAGACATACCGTTTTGTAAATGATTTCTCCAGCAACACTTTGAACTCATACTTATTTAGCGGCAGAGGACCCACTGTGTACAAAGTTTTCCCTCCATCCTATACAATTTTTCTGAGACAGTGGCTGTTCTGCCACATTTCAAACAAAATTTACCCACAATGCCACGCGTACAGGACTAATTCCCCAACTGCCACATGGAGGAATTCGCCATCAAGACCAGCGAACTACGTGCGTTGACGTGGCGTCCTCGTGTTGGCCGGGCTGAATGGGCAGAACAGGTGTCAATCCATGCGTATTTCGCTAGAGAGGCTTGTGAATTACTACGTGTAGCGCCTGTTTCGCCTGACAGAAATGCCACGTGTCACAACCCTGTGAATTCGCTTTTGGGCTCAGTGAATTACGTCCACTCGCCCACTATTTAAACCCCCACTTCCTTTATCCATCCCTCACTCTCACTCTCACTCTCCTCCCTCAATCTTACTCCACTTCCTCAATTTGCAGGTTAGTTTTAATTTTTTACTGTTTTTATGTTTTTATTATTGAATATATTTATTATTTTATATTAATTGTTGAATATATTTATTTTGTATGTTTTATTATTATTTTTAACTGTTGAATATATTTATTATCAATCTTACTCTACTTCGTCATCTCGCTTTTGTATGTTTATTATTTTATTTTAATTGTTGAATATATTTATTATTTATATAATGATTAGGTTTGAGATTTAAAACATTAGGTTAGAGGATGATTTAAAACATTATGTTAGAGGATATTTAGTGTTATTTTATAATTGTTAAGTTTTAGGATATATGTTAGACATATAGGAATATTTAGTGTTAGTTTATAATTGTTAAGTTTTTGAATGTCATCTATTTAATTGAATATTGTTATAGAATATTTAGCCTAAAATTGTAATTATAGATTCATTTAGGAAGTTGTACGGTCAAAAGATATGTGTGTTTCAAATTATATTTATTTAATTCGACGTAAAGATTCGAATTAATTAAAATAATATATAGTAATACTAATCAAATTAATTATATATTGTAGTTAATAAATATAATGTAAAACATACCAATTTTTTTAAAATATTTATAAAAATATTATATTAAAAGAATATAACCTTAATTGTGTTTAATTTTACTCATATATATACATGTGTGTGTGTGTGTTAATTTTATTATTTGATCATTGTGAACATAATCATTTAAAATAAATAATTTTCAGTATATAATTAAATTGACCTTAATAGTTGTGTTTACCTTAATTTTATTATTTCATCCTTTGGTTACGTTAATATTTATATTTAACTAGCTTAGTAACCTGTGTGTTGTGCATATAGTAATTATATAATTTATATATTAGGTATATGTTATAATTTCTTAATGTATTTTAATGAAATTTTTTTGATATAGAGTAATGGATCATGATGAAGATGTTCGACCGACCCCACCGCCAGAGTCTCCATTAAGCGTGATTAACCCCGATCCATCTGTACGGACTCTCCTTACACTACAGGAGAAACATATACCACGTATGTGTGAAATTCGCAGGGTGATCCGACCACGCGGGAGCGTGTACTTAATGTTAGGCATGCCGCGACGCATGATCATAACGCTATACCTAAGGAGATTCACCGGTGGCTTTGATAGGCTGGTTTTTATCACGTTGCGTGTCTGCACAATCACAAGGTAAGCATATGCATTCTTGTGTTAACTTGTAATATGTTATTTTCATTGTATTGTAATGTATACGTAACTGTTGTGTAATTTTTTTTTCCAGATCGACCACCACCTTGTCTCAGCGCTTGTCGAGCGATGGCCCCCAGATACACGTATGTTCCATATGACGATGGATGAGGTGATAATCACCTTGGAGGATGTACATCATCTATTGGGGCTGCCGACCGATGGTGATGTTGTTTCTGGCCATCATGGAAGACATAACTTTCGGGCTATTATTGGTGACCTGTTAGGGGTTAAGCCGGCTGTTGGTCGGGATTTGCACGATGGTTTATTAGGCCTTCACTTTTTACAGGACCAGTTTGATGTTTATGTGGTCCACGCTGGCACAGAAGTAGGACGCCGGAGATACACTTGTGCATTGATTTTGTGCATCTTAGGCGGTATGTTGTTTGTTGACACCGCTTCGAGCTTTGTACCCACTCGGTACTTGTTGTTTCTGGATTATTTCCAGCACACAGGCACATTCAGTTGGGGCTCTACGGTTCTTGCAGCCTGGTATAGGGAGTTTTGTAAGGCGACACGTGCAGGACGTCGTGAGATGGGTGGATGTGCTTTGTTGTTGCAATTGTGGGCTTGGACACGATTCCCGACAATCTCTCCTAACCTTCCCAGGGTAGAAGATCAGGATGTCATAGAGCGCAAGATATATGCATATAGGTATTGTTTTGTCCATGTTATTATTCCATGGTTTAGTTGAATTGGGAGTAGATGTTGGTAATAAAGTAATTATGTTGTTGCAGGTTTAACGTATACGGTACATGACAAACTGTATATACAAACATTGGCAGATATCAACATTATATTGATGTCATGCGCAGGAGAGACATACGTTGGAGGTCGTATGACCTTGTAGACATGGTCCATCCACCGGAGGTTGAGATGGCTCGGAGATGATTGGCTTTTTGTCCTCTTATTTGTTACGAGATTGTCGTCTACCAGCAGCTGGATCGAGTTCTGTGTCAGTTTGGGTTTGACCAGCCAATTCCAGAGGATCCGATTAATTGTAGTGAGCTGCTGACGATTAGTATTATGGGGAAGACAAATGTGAATTGGGCTCAATGGGTAGACAAAGATTCTCTTGTGTTGCAGGACATTCAACCTATGCGGAGAGATGGTTATCTATCTGCCAACAGTGAATACATGCAGTGGTATTACTCTGTTACCCGTCACTGGATGACCTGCTAAGCCACGTTAAATGCACATTTGGTACGCATGTAACTTATAATCGTGTATTTTGCAACCTAATTTACATTTGTAATTCACTAATAATACTTGATGGCCAGACGGATTGAGCTGAGACAGTTGTCCACATGGCTTCACTTGAGGCACAGGGGGCATTCGACATGAGCCAGGTCTACCAGGAGGCGGTTCGAATGCTGGCCACATGCGATGATTTAGATAGAACAACAGATCCTGGAGATGCTGCACCCCCACCCGTGTGGTGTCAGACCGAGGCGCCTCCTCCAGTGGTTCGCAATAACTGGCGTGTACGTCACGAGGGGTTACCCCTTCACCACTCCACTCCGCCAGTTGCGGACACACCTGTGATTGTACCGCCTCTTCCTCCACGTCCTACAAGAATGTTCTACGCACCAGGGTACCCTTCAGGCCTATCTTACCATGCTGACCACCAAGAGGATGACTGATTTTTTCTTGTATAAATGACCTCTGAACTATGATGGACTTTAATTATTTTTTTATTTTATGTTTTACGCATGATTATGGTGGACTATATCCAGGTAGTTTAATTTCATGTATTATGCAGGGCAATTGACTCTACTTATTTCAGATATTATTCCTTCATTAATTAATGAAAGTGTAATACATAAGTATAAGCAAGTAATACATCACTGGTCCTAGCTGCGTGAAGGGCAGTTACGCCTATTGTGACCAACAACCTTACAATAACCACATCTTGTACGAGTTGTTGACCCTTCCCACGAATCCATCTCATTGCGTATGCGTGTACTATTTGGCCTTCCTTTTTTATGTCTCAACGACACATCTGGTATGATGATGGGTGGTCCAGCTGGTGGTATGAAGTCCTCATTTCCAATTGGAAACCACTACGGTGAATACACTTGACATTGATACGCCGCACTATATACAGGGTCCACATATTGTCTGGGATCGTGGTGTGTGGATCGACATGCTGCAATAACATGACTACACGAGAATCTGAAGGCAGTGAACTCACCACATTGACAATTTCGTTCACCTAACAACACCGACCATTTTTTACCGCCCCTATGGGTCCGTATGTTGTACGTTTCTTGAACCTCAAATCTTGTCTTAAGTGTGTCATAACAAGTGACATAGTGTGTTGCGGATTTATCAACCATCGTCATATATTTTTGCCATGCTAATTTGGAGAAATGATTACCTTTGGCCATCTCCTCACGGGCCTCTTGACCATGTGCGACAAAATATGCTACTAGTTATGTGAACTGCACAAGGGACGTAATAGGAAGGCTTTTGGCTCCTTTAAGAACCTTGTTAAAAACCTCTGACAGATTGGTTGTCATGTGACCAAACCTTCTTCCTAGTTCATCATAAGCTATACTCCACTTCTCCTTTGGGATATTATCAATCCATGCGGCTATTTGAAGGCTTGATTCTTTAAATGTTTCTAATCTGGCATCGAAATCAAAGCGCGAGGTTGTATAAGCTGCATATAAACACAAGGTAAAAATGAGGACATAAGATCAGTGGAGTTTGTGGATGTAATAACATTGTCGTATAGGCAGACATACCTAATTTCTTCAATTGTTTCTTCAACATGACATTGCTGAACTTGTGATTAAAATTACTCGCTAAATGGGGAATACAATAAATATGGTATGCCCTTAGTGGATCCGATGAGTCACTGTCTGGAACAAGACCTTCGTCCACCTCGTCCTCAGAAATGTCCATAGGCCAAGCTGGGTTATGGGCCAGCACCATTTCAGTCTCCATTGCTTGACTAGGTGGTGGTGGTGGTGGTGGGGGCGATATATCCCTATCTTCAGAATCCATTTGTTGGGTTGGTTGCGAAAGTGGTGGTGGTGGTGATGGGGATACATCTCTGTCTTCGGGATTCACTAGCGGCTCTCTGTTAATGTTAATGGAGCGAGTGGGTTGACACAATGTTGGCTGCTTGATTGTCCACCACATTTTAATTACGCATACAATTCTATAAATCTAGGGTTTCCTCCGTCTGATGTGCATGTGTCTGTAACTAACGCTACATTGTCATCATCTACAATATCCACAGCAACCCACTGCACCGGGTTGCCCGATGCACATGTAGCAGTCAATCGAGAGACAGATTGATCGCGTTGTAATCTCAACTTCTTGTAAATCATTTTCATCAGATCACGGTGGCTGCATCCTCGAGGCATACAAAACATTTTACTTTCTCCTTCAAAAAACTTGACCATTAGGTCCAAAATATCTACTACCATTATAATATACAATGGTGATTAAACCATTTCTACTATCACTCATTTTGTAGATATTAAAATAAAAAATAATAGAGCTTTTACGATAATGTGTTTTGAACTGAAAAAGAATTACTAAATATTAAACAACAACTAAGCAGAGTATACCATTCAAACTCTCCAAAAGAACCTTCAAATATAAACAACAAGAACATGTGGGGTGATGGAAGAATGGAAATGGGGTTTTATAGGACTGTAGGACTAAATTCATTGTGCCATCTAGCAAAATATGCCACCTAATTCGCTGGGACTCATTGCGATTTAATAGGGAGCTGCCACATGTCATACATACCTAATTCGCTAGCCACCTCAGCGAATTATGAATAGCCTGCCATGTGTCCTACCCCAATTGTGCCTGCACTGACATTGGGACCACGTAATTCGCTAGTCCCTGTAGCGAATTACGTGGCCAACAGGACGTTGCCACGTGGCCAACAATGTTGCCAGCTCGCCTCCCCTATTTCGCCTGGGTGCCCAGTGAATTCCTCCACGTGGCAATTGGGGGGAATTAGTCCTGTACGCGTGGCATTGTGGGTAAATTTTTTTTGAAATGTGGCAGAATGGCCACTATCTCCAATTTTTCCACCCAATGCAAAAGCAAAAGTAAAAGCATGATTCACTTTTACATAAATCCAATCATTGAACACATCTCTTCAGTAAGAGCCAAGTTAGCATCGTAAAAGGATTTTATTGTTCCAATGTCTTCCCAATAGTCTCCAAAAAAATATGACTGCAAAAACAACAAACACATAATTTTGCATCGTTACCTTTGTAACAGATGTAATCCTCAATAAATGGCAGATAACCCTCTAAAGTGTATAAAAACATTTGAAAAAATATATATTCATGGAATTTTCTCTTACTTGGACATTGTGATCCCTCACAGCTGCAGGGATGATTTCAGATCCGAAGTCATTTAAGGTAGGATATCTCCATTTCAGATGATTGAGTAAAACATTTGTCTTGAATACATAAACCCCCATAGATGCAATATATGGTGACTCTAATGCATCTTGGGATGACAATGCAAGAAGAGAGGTATCTGCTTGCTGCAGAGAATAAAAAAGACAAATATATTATGAACACCCAGGGGTTTTAGGGTGTTGACATTTTAAGGGTTTTTCATCAAAAGAATGAATTCGTAGGAGTTGAAAAATGGTGGTGGTGGTGATCGCAATGATGGTGGTGGCGCCTAGCTAGGGATTTCTCAATAGGAAGAGGAGAAGGAGCCGAAGAGTGATGGTGGTGGTGGTGAAGATGATGATGGTTGTGTATGTGGAGAGTGAGTTTGGGTGTAGGTAGCATGGTGAATTGGTATCTTTACTAAAGGAATAAGAGCATGAGCTGGAGAATAGTGTTGATGGTGATGTGAGGGCGGAGCCAATGAATGACATTTTAGACACTAGACAATCCATCATTGGACGATCCAGACATAGCTTAAGGTTTTGATGAAAACAAAGATATAATTTGTGTTAACTAATTTGTTACATGTAAGTCAACATGATTGATCATTGAAAGCAACACTAGAAAAGACTTATCCATTAGTTGATACCTCACCTACTTGAAGCAAAAATTACTCGTCCAGTCCATCCAAACACCAATTGGAATATGAATGTTTATTTGAATTTATCGGTTTATTTCAATTTAAATGATTTTATTTAAAAGGAACATATCTGCGAATCTATCTTATATTTTCTTTTATATGTCTAACGGTCATGTTGAGTTATGAATGACAGATATGGTAATTCCTTATCCTATTAGTAAAAAATGCGCAGTATTGGCTTATTCTAGGGAACAAGATCAAGCTGCAAAACGAAATATTATTCAATCCCAAAGATGCTCTCCACAATTATGAGCATCTCTCTCGCTATAAATACGACATCAAGGATTGAAGAAAAACAAAGAACACGAACAACAAAAATGAGAGTCATGAAACAAGAAATAAGAGAAAAGAAAAGCATTTGTTGAGAAATACACTAAGCTTAAGAGAGTCCATCCTTTATGATATACAAAGCACTTGTGAGAGATTAGAACTTCATTTTAAATTCACTCATTGAGTGTTGTAAAGAATCCCTGATTCAATATCAAATTTTTGTTTGTGAAAGTTAGGAGTGACTTAGTGATAAAACAATATTTGGATGTTCTTAGATTCAGGGGGAGTCTAAGGATTGTGTCAGTGGTAGCCTTAAGAATACTTGTAAGCCAAAAGTAGCAGGAAATAATACTTGTAATCAAGTTTGATTAGTGGAAACCTTTACTGATTGGTATAGGAAAACTAAATGTAACTCAAGTTGAGTGAATCAATATAAAACATAGTATTTTTACTGTTCTTTTTTAGCTTATCAAAGTATTTCAAAGTCCATTATTGATATATTCTACACACAAGGATTTCACTGAAAAATAAGTCTTATAACTCATTGGATGACAGTTAACTTTTAATCATTGGATGAGGTTTTTATAAAATTGTTTATTATAAACATCTTCCATTTGAAAAGGTTTTATATTTTGACTAACACTTTTCAACCCCCCTCCCTCTTCTGGTGGGATTTATTGTATTTCACAAATAAGATCAACAATAGTAGAAGTTGGAGCCAAAGTGTGGTGGTGGTGGGCATGGTCATGGTGGCTGATATGCTGCTAGCATATGATAGTTTTAGGTTTAATTGAGTAAGTATTCATTCAATAATTAATAATATAAGATAAAATTAGTTAAGTTATTCAATTGTTTGGTTATTATCTCATTTAATATTAATTTTTGTTAATTAGGAACCAATAAGAGAGGAAAAGAGGCAAAAAGAGAAATCTGGCTACTCGAACATCCCGCGCGATCCGCGCCAGTCACCGCGCTACTCGCGCCAGATGCTAAGGCCAACTCTTCAGCTCGAACAAGCCACGCGATCAGTATGGTGACCGCGCTAGTAGCGCTAGACATCCAGGGCAGTTGATTCATTTCAAACATCCCACGCGATCAGCGTGGGACCCTGCGCTAGTAGCGCCGGAATGTCAGGAAGAGGATTCTAATTCGAACATCTCACGCGATTAGCGTGAGATGCCACACGATTCGCGCCACAGTTACGCGGTTTCCTGTTTTAAAGGATTTGGCATGAAAATAGCTGGGGAAAAAGGTCCTTGTTACTTGAATTAAATATATGGACGTGGGGGAGATAAAAAAAGAGACACTTTTTGGCACAGAGAACACACAGAAACGCAGGGAAGAACACATGAAGAAGATTGGATTGATTGCTAGAAGATTGAAGAACGACAGCTCAGCTTGAATTCTTCTATTTTTCCTTGTAATTCTTCTCTAGAGACATATTAGTTATAAGACTAAGGTTAGTTCTGACTATGTCTGGCTAATCTCCCTGATTGTGGTTAGAGCCAGAACCAATGTGAACTCCTCTGTAACTTGATTGGTATTAATATGAAATTCTGACAATTGCTTTGTTTTACTTTATTCTTCAGTGATTATTTCTTTCTTAGTCTTGGCCATTCTAGTAAAGTTCTGAGAGTTAGAGTTTGCAATAGGGATATTGGAACGTTAATTTCTGAAAGCAGTAAAATAACAGTTTTTACATTGCCTAGGGATAGGGATGTATGATTGCAGAATTCATATGATGTATTCGCTTAATGCTTAGCTTGATAGGGAATCACTAAGGAATTAGGATTTCTAATTGGGTTAAAGGGTTAAATTACTAAGGGATTAGGATTTAACTAATTACGTGAGAATACATTTTCTAAGCAATTAAAAATAATTGAAATTAACAACCAATCCAAGTGAAGAAGGTAGGGAACAAAAGGGAATGTGCTCTGGCCACAATTATTTCTCATCACTGCATAAAGATTAATTTAAATTCGCTTTTAATTTTCGTTAATTTTCTGTCATTTATTTAATTTACGTAATTCACAAAACACAACAATACTCTCTTCAAACTTATTAATTGTCTTCCAATTTCTAAGACAATAAGTTACGATAAGATTGCATTCAATCCCTGTGGAGACGATACTTTACTTACTCACTTTATTACTTGGAAAGAACGGTACACTTGCCGATTGTGCAACAAGTTTTTGGCGCCGTTGCCGGGGATTGAAATAGCCAAATTTATAGTAACTTTAATCTTCGGGATTGGAATTTCTTTTGTTACTAAATTGATTTTCTTAGTTTATGCGAGGTATAGTTAATCCTGAGCATCTACAGTTCGATCCTGAAATAGAGAGGGCTATTAGAAGAAATAGGAGACTAGCCAAACAAAGAATAAGAGAAGTAGAAAACTCTAATTTTGGTTCAATTTCTGAATCAGACTTAGAAATGGCTGACAAAGGAAATAATCAGCCAAGACCAGAAGATGAACTGATGGAAGATATTCTGGCTCCATTGTTCACTAGACCAAACTCCAGTATTGTAAGACCACCAATTGAAGCAAATCACTTTGACATTCATCCTTCATTGATTACATTGGTGGAAGGCAGTCAGTTTGGTGGGGAAGATAATGAAGACCCTCATGACTTCATTGACAGATTTCTGAGAATCTGTGATACTATTAGACATCAAGGAGTGTTAGATGATGCTATAAGATTGAGGTTATTTCCTTTTGCTGTTAAAGGGAAAGCACTTAGATGGTTAGATAGACAGACCTCAAATAGCATAACCATATGGGAAGAATTAGTTGCTAAATTTTTCTCCCAATATTTTTCAATGGATAAATACAATCGGTTGGTGAATGAGATCACCAATTTCACTCAGGATGAGAGGGAAACCTTATGTGCAGCTTGGAATAGATTTCAAGAGCTGATTCGGAGGTGTCCACAATATGACATGCCTGTGGGTAAAAAGGTACGTATTTTCTTTAATGGAATGATACCTGAATCACGCCTTATTGTTAATGTTGCAGCTGGTGGTTCTATAAGATCAAAGACTGTAGTTCAGACTTATGAGTTAATTGACTCTCTAGCCCCTGATGAAAACGAACGTATTCCAGTTCAGCCCAAAAGAGAAGTCATTCAGTTGGGGAGTAATGATGCAATGTTAGCTGAACAGAAAATATTGGCTCAGCAGTTAGCCAAATTAAATGCAAAGATTGACAAACTCCAAGTCTCTGCAGCTCAAGTTTCACCCAACAGAATACAACCTATTATATGTGAGTATTGCCAAGGCGAACATGAGTCTAATGAGTGTCCTACATTGGTAGGAGCTGATCCAGTTCAGGTGAATGGCCTTTGGTATGATTAAAGACCCCAGCAAAATTTTCAGAGAAATCAAAATAATGCTATGGGGAATAATTTTCAGAGGAGGATTCAAGGTGGTGGATTAGATTACAAGTCTAACAATTATTTGCAGCCTCCACCTATTCCACCTAAGGAGCCATCAGAGCTGGAGAAAGCAATGTTACAATTGTCTAAGACCACAAATGAACACATTCAGGCCACCAATGCATTCATTAATGAGACCAGAGCTCACCACAAAAATAAAGATGCATCCATTAGGAATCTTGAAAATCAGATTGGTCAACTGGCAAAGCAACTAGCTGAAAGGTCTCAAGGACATTTCCCTAGTGACACCATGGTGAATCCAAGGGAGCATGCAAAGGCAATTACTACTAGGAGTGGAAAGGTAATCACTTCACCAGAAAAGCCTAAGGTAAGCCAAGGAGGACTTGAAGATGAAACTACTATAGTTACTACAGAAAAAGAGGTAGAAGAACCTTTACACAAGCAGGAAAGGCAAGAGAAAAATTCTGCACCCTTCAAGAAGCCAATGGATTTCTCCCGCTTTGAGAAATGTCCCCATCCAATGAAGCTCAAGCAACAAGCTTAAACGCAACAGTTTGCCAAGTTCTTAGACATGTTTAAAAAATTGCATATTAATATTCCATTTGCTGAAGCTTTAGCTAACATGCCTAACTTTGCAAAATTTATGAAAGAATTGTTGTCTAGGAAACATAAGTTGCAGGAATGTGAGACTATTGTACTTACTGAAGAGTGCAGTGCTATAATACAGAGGAAGCTGCCACCAAAGCTTAAAGATCTAGGCAGTTTTAATATCCCAATTGCAATAGGGAACATTAATGTAGGAAGAGATCTATGTGACCTGGGGGCAAGCATAAATCTAATGCCGTTGTCAGTTTGCAAGTCTCTAGGAATTTCTGAGTTAAAACCTACTAGAGTTTGTCTCCAACTTGCAGATCGTTTATTGAGGAAGCCTACATGAGTCATTGAAGATGTCTTAGTTAAAGTAGATAAGTTTATTTTTCCTGCAGATTTTATAGTTTTAGATATGGATGGTGAAAGTGAAATACCACTTCTCTTAGGTAGATCATTTTTAGCCACTGCTAGAGCTTTAATTGATGTAGAACAAGGGAAACTAGAACTTAGGATGAATGATGAGTCTATTACTTTTAATGTTTTTGATGCTATAAAAAATCCATCTGATGAGCATTATTGTTTTAGGCTAGATGTTTTGGATAATGTAATTCATGTAGGTCAAATAGAGGAACAGGAACTTGAAGAAGTGCTGGAAATTCGAAGCCAAGAGGTTGTACAAGAAGAGCTTGAGGTATTAATGGAGGTGCTTGAGAAGAAAGAAGATGACATCCCAGTTAGGGCACCAAAAGTTGAGCTGAAAGAGTTACCGGAGACTTTAAAGTACGTGTTTCTAGGTGATGAAGAAACATACCAGTCATTATCAATAGGGGCTGGAATTTTATGAGGAAGAGCAGCTGTTGAAAGTACTCAAGGAGCACAAAACTGCTATAGGCTGGTCCATCTCCGATTTGAAAGGTATTAATCCCTCTTTCTACACTCATAAAATTCTGATGGAGGATGATATGAAACCAGTGAGGCAACCACAGAGGAAACTTAATCCAACTATGAAAGAGGTGGTCAGAAAAGAGGTGGTTAAGTTGTTGGACGCAGGTATGATTTACCCAATTTCAGACACCGCATGGGTGAGTCTAGTTTAGACCGTCCCCAAGAAAGGTGGGATGACAGTCATTCAAAATTACAACAATGACTTAATTCCCACAAGAACTATCACTGGCTGGAGGATGTGTGTGGATTATAGAAGGCTCAATGACGCAACCAGAAAAGACCATTTTTCACTTCCTTTTATGAACCAAATGTTAGAAAGGTTAACTGGTCATGACTACTATTGCTTTTTAGATGGATACTCTGGATATAATCAAATCCCAGTAGCACCAGAAGACCAGGAAAAGACAGCCTTTACATGTCCATTTGGAGTGTTTGCCTACAGAAGAATGCCCTTTGGCCTATGCAATACGCCTGCGACATTTCAAAGGTGCATGCTTTCTATTTTTTCCGACATGGTAGAAAAGGTTTTAGAGGTATTCATGGATGATTTTTCTGTTTTTGGCTCTTGTTTTGATTCATGTTTAGCTAATTTAGCTAAGGTTTTAAAAAGATGTCAAGAGACAAATTTAGTGTTAAATTGGGAAAAGTGTCACTTCATGGTTCGGGATGGAACTGTTTTAGGCCATAAAATTTCTGAAAGAGGAATAGAGGTTGATAGAGCTAAATTATTATTAATCGAAAAATTACCTCCTCCTATTAATGTTAATGGTGTGCGAAGTTTTCTAGGTCATGCAGGATTTTACAGGAGGTTCATCAAGGACTTTTCCAAGATTGCAAAACCTCTCAGCCAATTACTTGAAAAGGGAGTAGAATTTCGGTTTAATGAAGCTTGTATTGATGCATTTAATGTATTGAAAAATAAGCTTACTACTGCACCTGTTTTAATGTCCCCTGATTGGAATTTACCATTTGAACTTATGTGTGATGCAAGTGCTTATGCAATTGGTGCCGTGTTAGGACAAAGAATAGATAAGCGTCTACATGTCATATATTATGCTAGTAAGATTTTGAATGAGGCACAAATTAATTATGCCACCACTGAAAAGGAAATGCTAGCTGTGGTTTATGCATTAGACAAATTTAGGTCCTATTTGGTTGGCTTTAAAGTTATTGTTTACACTGACCACGCCGCTCTTAAATTTTTTATGACTAAGCAAGATGCAAAGCCACGCTTGTTGCGTTGGATGCTTTTGTTTCAGGAATTCGATTTGGAAATTAAAGATAAAGCCGGGATGGAAAACAAAGTAGCTGGCCACTTATCAAGGATTCAAGAAAAGAGTTTGCAGGATGGACCGGAGGTGGAAATGAATGATTTTTTTCCTGATGAGGGAGTGATGGCAATCCAAGTCAGTCCATGGTTTGCAGAGATGGCCAACTACAAAGCTGTAGGTGTAATACCTGAAACTTTGAATTGGCAACAGAAAAAGAAGTTTCTCCATGATTCAAAGAGGTATTTATGGGACAACCCTTTCCTTTATTTTCAATGTACTGATGGAGTGATTCGCAGATGTGTAACCGAGTCAGAGGCACCTAAAATCCTTTGGCATTGTCATGCTTCGGATTATGGAGGACACTTCGGGGGAAATAGAACAACACAAAAGGTCTTGCAGTGCGGTTATTATTGGCCAACACTATTCAAAGATGCAAGGGATTTTGTGGAAAAATGTGATAATTGTCAGAGGACGGGAAATATCTCTCGTAAAGATGAGATGCCATTGAACAACATCCAAGAAGTTGAGCTGTTTGATGTATGGGGGATTGATTTTATGGGACCCTTCCCTAAATCATATTCCAATCAATATATCTTGGTTGTGGTGGATTATGTGTCGAAATGGGTTGAGGTTGTGGCTTTACCAACCAATGATGCGAAGGTAGTGGTCTCATTCTTGCGGAAGAATATCTTCACCCGCTTTGGAGTGCCGAGAGCTATTATCAGTGATGGAGGGACTCACTTTTTTAATAAACAGTTTGCTAGTTTGCTTGCCAAATATGGAGTCTATAACAGAGTTGCCACACCTTACCATCCTCAAACAAGTGGGCAAGTAGAAATTTCTAACCGAGAGCTAAAAAGAATTTTAGAAAAGACAGTTGGGAATTCTAGAAAAGATTGGGCCCGGAAGCTAGATGATGTGTTGTGGGCATATCGGACTGCATTTAAAACACCTATAGGTATGTCACCATTTCAACTTGTGTACGGTAAGTCTTGCCATCTTTCAATTGAGTTAGAACATAAGGCTATGTAAGCCACAAAATTCTTAAACTTTGAACTCTTTAAATCTAATGAAAAATGATTATTGCAATTAAATGAGTTGGATGAGTTCAAGTTAGCTGCATATGAGAATGCCAGGATTTATAAAGAGAAGACCAAGAAGTGGCATGATAATAAAATTCGTCCTAAAGAATTTGAGCCAGGACAACAGGTATTGCTCTATAATTCTCGCTTGAAGCTTTTTCCACGTAAGTTAAAATCCCGTTGGTCTGGTCCATTTTTAGTACGAAAAGTTTATCCTTATGGAACAGTTGAAATTTCCCCCTTAGACAATGACAGGTCTTTTAAAGTGAATGGATGCAAATTGAAACCTTATTTTGGTGGTCAAGTGGATAGGAATTCGGTTTCTATTCCACTGAATTCACTTGATGATTGAAAGGTGGTACGTCAAGCTCATGACGTTAAACAAGCGCTACTTCGAAGGCAATCCAAGATTTTTGATTTGATCTTAACTTATTTATTGTTTACATTTAAGTTTTCTTTTTATGGGCTTGAATTATGTTATCTGTTTTAATTTTTATTAGTTTATTTAGTTAATTGTTAATCTTTGTTTTAGTTCTTTTATTGTAGGTTTTTATTATAGATTTAGTTTAACTTAGAATCTCAATTGATGAAAAGCTTTGAAAATGATTGTTGAGCATTCGGCCTTCCCGCGCGAACCGCGTGGCATCTGGCGCGACTAGCGCCATTAATTCGAATCAAACTGATCTTAACTGCATTACCACGCTGATCGCGTGGTTCCTGGCACCAATCGCGTTAGATATTCGAATAGAAGACCAGAATTTCAATCCCCACGCTAACCGCGTGGGATATGGCGCCACTCGCGCCACTTATTCGAATTCAGGGGTCATAATTTCAAGATTGGCGCTAACCGCGTGGAGTCCCACGCTACTCACACCGTTGATTCGAATCCAGGTACCAAATAATTGAGTCCCATGCTAATTGCGTGGTTCACTACGCCATCCGCATGAAGAATTCGAACCTGGGTAACCATCTGAGCTCTTTCATGTGAACCGTGTGGAGGATGGCGCGACTCGTGCCAGCGGTTCAAAAGACCATCTACTTATTTACATGTTGCGCGGATCGCGCCAGACTTGGCCCGAGTAGCGCAAAGGCATCGTTTTAGTTTTTTAAAAAAAAGGGAAACTAGACCCAAAACGCGCCTCCCTCAAGTTTCTCCCTAATTTCTCTCCTTTCTCTCAACCTCATTCACTCTCATTGCTTCCATTACGCCCTAAAACATTCAATACTTCCATTATATAATCCTAAACCCTAAGCTCAGTAGCACTTCAGCCTCGTTTTCACCATTGTTACACAAGCTCAAGTCCTCTCTAAGCTCTCACTCATATTCATTCATTAAGGCTCAATGGCTGGCGAAAAGGTATGTCTCTACACTATTCGAACTTCATAGAATGCATAGGGAGCTGTTGTTAGTGGTGAGGCTTAGATATAAGTCGTGAAGAGGATGAGTGGATTTGCAGCCCATGCGACTAGTGCGGGCACTAGCGCGGTTTGCGTCAGCTGGCAATTTTGATTGTTCAAATGGAATTGGAAATTGTGCTGAGACTAGTTTGGGGCAAGATTATGTTATGATTGTGCCCTAATTTGGCTTTGTTAGAGGTTGCTAGGTTTTATTTCTATTCCTATATTCATCTCTAGTTCTTTAATATAAACTTGGAAATCTTGTTGAATTTGAATTTTGAAGGTTTAGATATGATCGGGTTGTCATTGTTAGAACTATAGGCTGTTCAATTTGTGAAATTAATTCCTTTCTGCAGGGTATCTGAGATTATAATGTTTTGAGTGATCAAGCTTCATTATTGATAATATAGAATTCATGAGTTATGAATCATTTAGCATGGAACATGGTAATTTGGGTTATTGAACTGTGAATTGGTGAAACATAATGTTGAGTTAAGTCCTGTGGCTGTGATAATTACCTTGTTTAAATTCTTACTTTGAAATTTTGATTGAACTAGACTGTATGTGCTGGTTTTGATTCTGTGGATGAGTTCATTAAGGTATGATTGATGCTAGACTTGGATGTGATTGTTGACTGTCAATGATATGAGAAAAATGTGAGCGTGAGCCTTTAGCAGTTGAACATGGGATAGGTTGATGAGTCCTTAGAATCTGAACTTTGTTTTTGACAGTAATGTGAGGGAGTGAGGAGCCATGGTCTGAACTTAAATATGGGAAATTGAATTGACCTAGACCTTAGGTGTGTTTTTTTTTTTTAATATTTCCTTGAGGTACATTTTCGAAGTTAGACTTGGTTAATTGAAGTGCTTGAAATCAATGTTTGAGATTGGTATGAGTTATTTATATATATCTGATTCTTGCAATTAAAATTGTGATTATGACTGAACCATATTGTTTTGTTGCTAGTTTGACACTGATTGGTTGAGGTGAATTGCACAATTGAAATCGATTGATAGAAATTAGTAATCCTTTCGTTAGTGAATGCTAGTTGTGAACATGAAGTGTGATCAAGGATAGCTTAGGGGTGAGACAAATAACTTAGAGATGTTAACTAAACTAAATCTGGGAATTCTAATTGAGCGAATGCTTTCCTTATAGTTGTTTGCATGCTGATTGGGATTACCATATTATGATGATGATAGGTTCACTTATCTTGAACTTGTTTTGATTGAGGCATGAGCTCCTTTGTTTGATATCATTGTTGATGTGGTGTGAATGCTATCATAAGTCCCATTGATTAATTGTTCCTTCTTTGGGACATTGCAAGTGTGGGATTTAGACTGAATTGATGTTTTTATATATGTTGTTTTGATATTGACTATGCATCACCCTATGAGAATTGCATGTGGATCTTTGATTTCATTAATAGGAGTGAATTGTGTACATAAGTATGATAAGCATATTGAGCATGATGAGAATTGCAGGTCTGAACTAGTTTAAATTACTGATGCTCTTGAGGGTAGGTTCTAAGATTAAATCTGGGAATCATTGGTTAGGTACATTCATGAAAATTACTGATTTTGTGTTGTTTTTTTTTCCTAATTACTTGATCTGATTGCATCATTGTGTGATATGAATGGACTTAAATCTGGGAAGTGTCAGGTCAAGAACTCATATCATTTTTGTATTATGAATTCATCTTAAAACATATGAGTTTATTTGAATTTTCTGAGTTTCAAGGTAAACAGGTAGAAAAGAGCAAGAAGAAGAGCACAGCTGCATCTGGCAGCAAGCGAGCCCGCATTACTGGATACGACGAAGCCCATTTTCGTTCCTTGGAGTGTCAGAAGCGCTTCGACCAGTGGTACCTGCCGAAGAAGATTATTCCAGAGAAGAAGATCCTATGGGAGTCTCTACCTGAGGACTCCCCAATCCTCGAGGTGATTACCAGGAGGCAGTGGCAGCAACTGGTAAGCTTCCCTAAGCCGAGCTCCAGCTCCATTCTGAAGGAGTTCTTGGTGAACGTTGATCGAGAGACAGTGGCTAAGAGAAGGATCAAATGGGTGCGGGGAGTCTAGGTTCCTTTCGACGACAAGACTATCGAGAGATTCCTCGACACCAGCTACTCTCCCTTCTTCCGCTGTGAGTTCTCCACTACTAGAAAAGCTGCATTTTACGACGCCCAATTTAAGTCGGTTGTTGCGAAACCGTCGTCGTAAGTGGGGCGGTGGCAATTTTGTAAATAGATTTCTAAATACAAAGACGGTTGTGAAATAACCGTCTTTGAAACGTCAATACAACGACGTTTTTGGAAACAACCGTCGTGGTTTCTTAGTGCTTCATGATGACATGTTACTGTTTCTTCAAAACGATGACGGGTATCATATATAACCGTCTTTGTTTGTAAGAACAAAACTCAAAACGACGCCGGTCCACACTAAGGAAAATCGTCTTCATTTTTGTTGCTGGTGTGACCTTTGTTGCCCAAATTTCGCAACAGCCCTAACCAAGCACACTTCCACTGCTATCATGGACCTCCTTAGGAACCCACACTCTGTCGTGCGTCGTCAACTCAGGGGTAGTCATCGTCTCGAGCGTCAGTTGTGCTTGGTCGCAGTCTTGTCTTCGTCCATACAGGTAGTCATCGTGAACCTCCTTCTGAGTTAACATCGACGACTTTCCGGCGTGGCAGGATCGTATTTCCTACACTGTCGCCGTACTCTACGGTGTCGTGGCCTCCGTAGCTTTGGTATCATCGCGTCGCGTACTCTTTCAATTCCAAATTAGGGTTTTATTTTTGTTTATTCGATTTTTTCTTATAATTTTTTTTATTTTGATGAACTTTAGGTTCAACTGGCTCATATACAATTGAGAGTGCCAGAGTACGGTTGGACCACGCAGAAGGTGTTTCACTTTCTCAATTTTTTGGTGAATGGGGGTTGGTATCGTTCATACCTTTTGTTATTTTACTTTTTGCAATTATTTGTTTAGTAACTGCTTAATAATGTAACATTTTGTTAAGGGACTGTGCACTCTTTTTAATTTTGCAGTTCGGTGTGTAGCTTTCATCTTCTATCGGAATGTGCAGAGGTTAAAACCAGAGGTATCGGAGTATAGGGAATGGAATGTAACATTTAATTTGAGTAATTTTTTCTTAACATAATGTGGATTGTTTATTATTTTCTAATTATAGAATGTGGTTAGACACTTACTTCCAAAGATCGATTTGAGATGTGGGGAGATGGATTGCAAACAAGATCGTTCACCTTCATTGATGAGTGTGTTGAAGGTGTACTGAGGTATTCCTTGCAGATTTTGTGGCTAATTACTATTACATCTAAATTAATGACTTATTTCCAGGGTTTCCCATTAATAGGTTACAATCACACTCAATCCTAAATGTAAATAATTGTAGAATATCTATTGTGAAATTGCTAGTTCTGAAGATTTCAAGATAATCCAAGAATTCTCAATTTGCAATTTTCATAAATAGGTTTCTTTGTGAAATCCAGTTTTGCAAATTGGGCAGAAACCTTGTTATTATTATCTGAGTCAAGATCTACTGAATTAAATGGAAGCAAGAGAACGCAGAAGGTGTTGATTTATCAGGCTATGGATCATCCAAAGTGGTTCAGACTCAAGCCCCAGTTCAACTCGACTCGCTTCGGGTTGCAGAGTCCAAAGAATAAAGCCGCTAGTTCGGGCAGTAAAGTTATCCTAAATCATAATTTTACTTGGGAGCTATGTTGCTGCATCACAAGCCTTTACAAGCTACTTAGTGATCATACCTCATTTTATATTTTTAAGCTTTTGTGACTTCCTATTTCAATTTTTTTCTCCATTTATTAGTTAACATATCCTTCTGTTTCTGTGTGCTGGTTCTCAAATGAAATTTCCTCTTTTATTAAATTAGAAAATTTAAAGGTAGATAGATACTTTTAACTTCAATTTTAAATTGAAAATTTGGATTTTGTCAATGTACTTATGCTTTGTGTACTCGTGTATTACCTTCTGACTTTTCTGATTCTGCATCCCCTTCTTGACTTTTTTTACAGACTATTCTTAATGTTACAATGCTTTCCTGTTGAATCCAAAGGGCCATGTAAAAAGCTGCAAGAGGTATACAATTTGATGAAGGAATATTCCTCTTCTTCCCTCCTTCACTTTGACCCAGAATTAGATAGTGTTGGCCTAGCTTATTCTGGGATTCTCTTTTTAAAAGGAGAATCTGGGTCAAACAAATTTTTAAAAAGGAGCTTTTAGAAATGTAGTTTTTTTTAAATGAAGAAAACTAAAGAAAAAAGGATTCTTCAAGCTACTTTTAGGGGCTCTTGGCTTCTACTTCTCCTCCATAATTTCAAATTGATCCAAAGACACTCCCAAGAAGTTTTAACTGAAAAGTAACTTTTAAGCTTAAAAAATTGTGGAATTACTAGATGGATTTAACTTTAAATTCAATTTTAAAGTAGCTTTAAAGTTCAAAAAACTGAAGGCAAATGCTATCTTAATCTATGTTAAAATTTATGTTCAATTTTATCTTAAGTAATTATATTACTTTTATCTTTTCATATTCTAGTTAATCTTAATTTTTCTTGTACACCAGAACACTTTTCTTGTACACCAAAACACTTCACTCTGAATTCAGCTAGTTAGATGCAAGTTGACACGGTGGAATACATGACCATAAACAACACAGGCTTTTACCTCTTTGGAGATGCTGGAACAGTTTTTCAACTGGGTTTGCCTCTGGCTAATTTTTGAATTGGCAAGTTAGGTACCTCTGGCCAGTTTATTATCAACAGCTTTTCTGGCACTAACAACTTGAAGCAGGAGTTTGTGGGGCCAGATGATGGATGTCAAACTCCCTAAGTCTTGTGGAAGAGCAGGTTTATGCACCGAGAACACTGTTTCCTCTTCACCTGTTTGTTCTTGTCCCCCAAACTTCAATGTATGTTCAGGTACTTCTAGTGGTTGTGTGCCAAGCAATGGATCCTATTCTTTGCCACTTGCTTGTAAAGGCTTGTGATAGAAATTTAGTCATTTATTCGTTTATTATTATTATCGCAATGGGGACCATGTTCTAAAAGAAAACAATGTATAAAAATACTGATATGTAAAGAGACTACTGTTCTCATTTTTATTAATCTTCCTGATCATGTATGAATCAGCAGAGCATCCCTTTATTCATTTTATAGTATGAGTAGCAGTAAAGGTGACATTCAATAACTTCATTTTGCACAGGTTACCATTGCTCTTTCACATGCTGGCCTGGAATCTTCTAATCTCATTGTTGGAATTGATTTTACAAAGAGCAACGAGTGGACAGGTTTTATCTCTTACTCATATCTTGATGCTTGGATTTCTTGTAGTGACTTGTGCTATTATATATATATATCCCAAGCATCACTACAAAATTTTTATGCTTTTAATATAATAATAAGGTCAATTGAATTGGTACGTTTATTTGAATGAGATCAGCTACTATCAAATTCTTGAAGGATTATCTAGTTAGACAATTTATATTTTACAGTTTGAGCTTGCTTCTTTGCATGGGCAGGCTACTGCAATGGATTTTTTTTATATAGGCATCAAAAGTCCTAGTTGAGTACATTATACCATCTAAGAAAGTTGGGACCAATTTTATATATGCTATATATATATATATATATAGTTGACTAATAATAAGTTAACACATGCCCATGTTGTACAATAGTAGGAATAGAGGATTTAATTAATGAATCTGAAAACAATCGTCTCCTTTGAATTTATTTTGTTTGTCTGTTTTCATGTCGTTATAGTTGAAATTAAATTCAACTTCACCATAAATTAATGTACCAGCAAGGTGCATGTGCCCAAACCCAAAGGGCAATTAGGAATTAAGAAAACTAATTAAGTAACTAGCTAGTGATTATGAAACTAATAACATGGCTGACCTTTGGACTCTGGCTTTTGGCAAGTTCGCCATATAGATCAGGATTTTTCCTGAAAAATACAAAGCATGTCCACCCAATATAAGAGAAACTGTAATTCTCTTACTAGCTAAAAAAAATTAAAAAGTAAAATAGAAAATGCATTGAATACCACAATGTTCATGAATGTTGGAGTCATACATTCTATTCCATTCCATACCCAATATGAAAATGACAATTATTATGTTTTAGTTAAAATCATTAAATTTGACAGTATTTTTCAATGAATGAAAATGCAAATTGCTTTGTTGATGAAATGGTTGACCAGTTCCAGAATCAACCTTGTAAGTATCTGTGTTGTGGTGGTAGTGACAATGTATGACTCTTACCTTTATTAAATTATATTCCTCTAGGTATGATTGGTATGTTGCGACCTCAGCTAATTTCTTGCAAAAATATGGACTTACAGGTAAATTATTTACTTTTCGTTTTCACCCCTTCTCCCCATGAACTAACTAAAATTTGAATGTGATATCTTTCCACTTTTAAAATTAGGCCACTATATATTGACGCATTTTTAAATATTAAATTTCTGATTTAAAATTAGGCCACATTTGGCAGGATCCGAAAATATACTATGTTTAGGAGCACGTGAGGTAAAAGCAAAATCTCCAATTGACTCTATTTTTGGTGACTAATTGTGTTTGATCGTTTGTCATGTGTTTGATCGTTTGTCATTTCTCCAGATTACTGCACTTCTTCAGGCCAATGCAGATCTTGTTAATGTGTAACCTTTTGTATTTGTTAATACTTCAACATGAACCTCAAATCATTTTAACTTATGTAGAAAATTCTCTGTTTAATGAAAAAAGCTTTGCACTTCCAATATTGTATTTTCACAATTTTTCGCGTTTGAATGTCATGAATCATTTTATTTGTATTGTTCACATAACTGCAGATCTTTATTTCATGAGTAAATAATTAATTGGCCTTTAAACTATCATTGTTGTGGTTATATGGTAGTAAAGTAGTTTTATTTATTTATTAAATATAATTAATTAAGTATAAGGTTGATTGATCATAGTTTAATGGTAAATATCACCAGTTTCAATAACTTCAAATATTATTATTCAAAATAATGCAACTAACAACGACATTAGTATAAAAATGGAATAATTGGATTAGTTGTTAAAAAGATTTTAAAAAGAAAATTTTCCAAAAAAAAGTCTTTCAAAGACGGTTTTTTAAAATGACCGTCTTAGAATGCTGACTTTCAAAGACGGTTATTTCAAAAAACCGTCTTTGAATGTGTGTAAAAAAAAATTTCCAAAAAAAAAAAGACATTCAAAGACGATTTTTTGAAATAACCGTCTTTGAATGTGTGTGAAAAAAAATTTACCAAAAAAAAAAGACATTCAAAGACGATTTTTTGAAATAACCGTCTTAGAATGTGACTTTCAAAGACGGTTTTTTGAAATAACCGTCTTTGAATGTGTCTTCAAAAAAAATTTACAAAAAAACATCACATTCAAAGATGGTTTTCCAAAACAACCGTCTTCGAATGTTAGCCTTTTAAGACGGTTATTTCAAAAAACCGTCTTTGAATGTGTCTCCAGAAAAAAAAAATTCAAAAAAACATGACATTCAAAGACGGTTTTTACAACCGTCGTTGAAGGTATCGCCTTTCTACTACACTTGTTTCAAAGACGGTCGCGGAACCGTCGTCGTATGCCTCAAACAACCGTCGTAAAAGGCCTCCGCTGTAGTAGTGCTCCCATCTTTTTTCTGAGGATGCAGTCTAACGTCTACAACAAGATGTACAGGGATGACATGCCTCAACTTTCCGACCAGATCAGGCATGGGATCACAGGATTATACACAGCCTGGAAGAAGAAGGCCGGTTTAGATTATGTGCCCGAGAAGCTGAGGAAGCATGATTTGGTGGGCGATGCAGCATTTTGGCACTAGTTTGTGAACCACACAGTCATTCCTTCTACAAACATGACTGATGTGAACCTGGAGCGAGCCACCCTTCTATACGTCTTACGAGGTGAAGGTAACCTCTTTATTTCTCACATTTTGTCTAGCAAGATCCTCCATATGATCCAGGACGGCAGCAGCAAGTCCTGGCTGGCTCATTGTTCCCTCATCTCGCACCTGTGCCATCGAGCCGGTGTCGAGATCCCAGACGAGGAGCCGAGGGACGTTCGGATCACCTCCATTATGACCCACACGACTTATCTTGATGCGATGGAGAGCGCGACTGAGGAGCAGCTTATCCAAGCTTCAAAGTTATCTGCAGAGGAGCTCGCTGTTCGGAGTCCCCGTGAGGCACATCCTCAGCCACAGGCACCTGCCCCACCTCCACCACAGCACACCACATCTTCTTCTTCTACACAGAGGCCACCCCGACATGAGCTGGTCTATGAAGACTCCCCCAGCTACCTATTCATTTAGACAGAGCTGGCATATCAGACCAGGTTACAGGAGTATCAGACCAGGTTACTAGAGGACCTTGCGAGAGAGCGAGGTATTGATTACACTGCATATCGGCCTCAGGACCTGCGTGCACCACCTCCTCAGCTCCTAGTTGGCCACAGATCACCAACACCACCAGTTCCTCCTCCTCCAGGACCTTCCAACTCTACAGAGCCAGCAGCAGACCACCCTGGTCCATCTCAGGCTGTTGAGGATAAGACGATGGTGGGAGAGGAGTGATAGACAAGACTATTTTGATTTCTTGTTTTGATTTTCTTTTTCTTATTTTCATTTTCAGTACCTTTACATTACTGCAGTAAACATTAAATACTTGATGAATATATGGTAGTTGTCTTATGATTAAATTGATTGTGAGTATGTTCTGTTTAGATTAATGTTTCGTTTTGGTTGCTATTTCTCAAATAATGCACACGTGACTGAGTATTTTAGTGGCGTAATCCTTTTTAGTTGTTACTGGGGACAACAATTTTCTAAATCTAGGAATGGGCGCACACACATTATTTGAAGAATCACATTCAAGAGACAAAGGATGTCTAACAGAAAATTTTGTTGAATAAGGTGTTAGAAGTATATCTTATACATCTCAGAATTAGAATTGTTGAAATCAGTGATGAATTGGATATCTCTGTTAGGAAGCATGAGTGAGATGAAATATGGTATGGGTTGCATGAATCATGATTGGAATTGTGATTGTTGGTATGTTGATGTTCATGTTGAAGTTGAAATGATGCTTGATATGAAGTTAACAAAGTCTAACTTGAGTCTATAATCTGTGAGGATTGAGCCATACAATATTATTTGTTTAGAGAGACATCACTTTGATAGTACTCTAGAACTTGATTTGTTTCTCTGGATGCATGTATATTCTGATATGATTAAGGCGGTTTATTCTTTTAAGCTAGGGCCAAATTGACTTACCTTCAGTTTTCCATTGTCATCCCTTTGAGCCTAAACCTTTTCATTCATATACCTAACATTTGGAACATATACCTTGACTACCCTACTTGAGATTGGAGGAAGAAAGAATTAGAACCAATACCACTAGATATTGGGAAATAGGAAAGGAAAGAAAAGGGTAAGAGGAAAGACAAAGTTACCCAAGAAGACAATTCTGGTTTGATGTTGAAATGCCAACAGAACAGATCTGGCAAAAACCAAATCTAGTAAAGAATCCAGTTGGGAAATAACAAGTATGAAATACCAGCTGTGGATCTAAATATATTTTATCATTATTCCATTCTCTCTGTTACAGCATTTTGAGAAAGAAAAAATAAGAGAAAAGACAAGATAGAAGAAACAGAGACAAAGGAAAGATCAAATGTATAAAGATAGACATGAGAATAAGAGTGATACACTAGCTAAGTGGACTTGACTAATTCTAATAGAATCCAATCTCAATTTTAGCCACTATCCAAAATTTTCCGACCCTTAAACCAGGCCAAGTTACAACCTTATAAAGACCTTTTGATCAGTTGTGCATGCATTTATGTTTCTTATCTTCAGGAACTTGAGAATATGATCAAGCTTATGGTAGCGCTATTACTGTGTTGGATTGAGTGATTATAATAACCCTTATACACTTGAGTGTTGAGTGAATCACATATATCTTGGTGAGGAGTACTCAAGTGAAACTCTTACAGTTAATGGAATTGAAAAGTGTTGTTGAGACTTTGATGTGAAACTTGATTATACTCAGCATCGTGATTCTAAGATTGTTAAATGTGATGTTATGCTTGATTGTTGATCCTTGTTTTCCATCTTGAAATTATGTTTATTGCTGAGGACATCAATATCTAAATCTACGAATTATTTGATATGCTGCTAGCATATGATAGTTTTTAGGTTTAATTGAGCAAGTATTCATTCAATAATTAATAATATAAGATAGAATTAGTTAAGGTATTCAATTGTTTGGTTATTATCTCATTTAATATTAATTTTTGTTGATTAGGAACCAACAAGAGAGGAAAAGAGGCAAAAAGAGCAATCTGGCTATCCGAACACCCCGCGCGATCCGCGCCAGTCACCGCGCTACTCGCGCCAGATGCTAAGGCAAACTCTTCAGCTCAAACAAGCCACGCGATTAGCGTGGTGACCCGCGCTAGTAACGCTAGACTTCCAGGGCAGTTGATTCATTTCAAACATCTCACGCGATCAGCGTGGGACCCCGCGCTAGTAGCGCCGGAATGTCAGGAAGAGGATTCTAATTCGAACATCTCACGTGATTAGCATGAGATGCCACGCGATTTGCGCCACAGTTACACGGTTTCCTGTTTTAAAGGATTTGGCATGAAAATAGCTGGGGAAAAAGGTCCTTGTTACTTGAATTAAATATATGGACGTGGGGGAGATAAAAAAAGAGACACTTTTTGGCACAGAGAACACACAGAAACGCAGGGAAGAACACAGGAAGAAGATTGGATTGATTGCTAGAAAATTGAAGAACGACGGCTCAGCTTGAATTCTTCTATTTTCCTTGTAATTCTTCTCTAGAGACATGTTAGTTATAAGACTAAGGTTAGTTCTGACTATGTCTAGCTAATCTCCCTAATTGTGGTTAGAGCCAAAACCAATGTGAACTCCTCTGTAACTTGATTGGTATTAATATGAAATTCTGACAATTGCTTTATTTTACTTTATTCTTCGATGATTATTTCTTTCTTAGTCTTGGCCATTCTAGTAAAGTTCGGAGAGTTAGAGTTTGCAATAGGGATATTGGAACCCTAATTTCTGAAAGCAGTAAAATAACAATTTTTACATTGCCTAAGGATAGGGATGTATGATTGCAGAATTCATATGATGTATTCGCTTAATGCTTAGCTTGATAGGGAATCACTAAGGAATTAGGATTTCTAATTGGGTTAAAGGGTTAAATTACTAAGGGATTAGGATTTAACTAATTACGTGAGAATACATTTTCTAAGCAATTAAAAATAATTGAAATTAACAACCAATCCAAGTGAAGAAGGTAGGGAACAAAAGGGAATGTGCTCTGGCCACAATTATTTCTCATCACTGCATAAAGATT
>CM023949.1:19659541-19675981 GCA_013407115.1 Glycine latifolia | reverse complement strand
GCCTAGGGATAGGGATGTATGATTGCAGAATTCATATGATGTATTCGCTTAATGCTTAGCTTGATAGGGAATCACTAAGGAATTAGGATTTCTAATTGGGTTAAAGGGTTAAATTACTAAGGGATTAGGATTTAACTAATTACGTGAGAATACATTTTCTAAGCAATTAAAAATAATTGAAATTAACAACCAATCCAAGTGAAGAAGGTAGGGAACAAAAGGGAATGTGCTCTGGCCACAATTATTTCTCATCACTGCATAAAGATTAATTTAAATTCGCTTTTAATTTTCGTTAATTTTCTGTCATTTATTTAATTTACGTAATTCACAAAACACAACCATACTCTCTTCAAACTTATTAATTGTCTTCCAATTTCTGAGACAATAAGTTACGATAAGATTGCATTCAATCCTTGTGGAGACGATACTTTACTTACTCACTTTATTACTTGGAACGAACGGTACACTTGCCGATCGCGCAATAGTGGCCTTGTGGTGGTGGTGATGGTTTGGTGGATTTGCATTTCTAGAATGAAGAGGACTACGTGAAAAAAGTATCAAGCTCTTAGGCAAACACACTCGAGGAGCTCACTAAGAGCAAGAATAATGTTAGGGTTTTGACCATTTTTCGAATCAAGTGATTTTGTTGGAGAGAAATATGTTGGTGTGATGCTTTGGACTAGACTCTAATTTATAGGAGCAAAGTTTAAGATTTTTTTTTCTTTTGGTCCAATATATATATAAGGGAAAAACTAATTTTGCCTTGTAATTAAATGGAAAATTTGAATAGTGATTGAGAAATTGACTATGTGAGACGTTGGGAGTTTAAAAGAATGAATTAGGAAATAAACCAAATTTACTAAAATTTCCATCCATTAGTAAAAATGTTCGAATAAATAAAATTAAAGATTTAATATATGTTCATATAGCCTAGTGGGGATCGATTTGTTTGGTACAAAAACTATATTACAAATTTTCAAAATACTAACCGGCATATTTAGATGCGGACTCTTAAAATTTGACTATTAAGAAAAGAAGTCAAACAATGAATCCCTCAAATTTTTTTTTCAATTTATGGATTGTAAATTAAAGAAATTCTATTGGTTATGTTATTCAATAATTTTTCATAAGTAAATCTATACATTTTAGGTTCAATCATCAGCTAATTTTTATTTTAGAACTTTTAACCATTTTTTTATTATAATCAGGGTAAATCAAATTTCAAAATATAACTAATGTATTTCTCTTTTAAGTTAAATTAACAGAGTAAATTTGTAATAATCAAATTGTTATAAATTTAATTAAATGTTTTTTCTGTAAGATAAAATAATTCTTATTTATAAAGAATAGACATGTTTCAATTAATAAGTTATTATGTATTTAAATTTTGCACTTATAAATATGCAACTTATTGATATATATTTCATATTTATGTTTAGCTGTATAAATAAATATTTTCATTTTGATTAAGTTTTTTTAATAGTTTTTGGTTTGTAATCTTTATGAAGAAAAAATTTCTTGAATTAGAAAAATGTGCAAACAGATATTTTATTACTTTGCAAGAGAACATAGAAAATTATCATTCATGTTTACAAGAATTGTACCGTCTATGTTTTTTAACATGTAAATTTTGAAATCGTAATGAATAGCTTGATCTTGTCATTTTACAACGATTAAGATACTCTTGAATTATTTTATTGTTAATTTCTAAATATTTAGAACAATTATGTACCAAGCAATTAAGATATTCTTTTTTCGATAGACACTCTTTAGCTTGTACTTCAATTGCTTTCAATAACCTAAGAAATACCAAATTCAACACAACTATTAAAATTTCATTACGAAGGACATGCTTTTTAACGTGAATTTTAGTATCTTGAATACATTCCATATTGTGCTATAAATTCAGGGATCATTAGATGTTGAACTTTCCACAGGTTAAAGTTTACACGTTATTGAATTACTTTCAAGAAAAGTTACAGATTCAAAAGAAAAAAAAAATGATCTTCAAATAGTAGAATTAAATTGAGACCTTTCTTATTTATGACCAGGTTCATAATTCTATAATTCATTTACGTATTTTATAAAGATTGGACAAAATCTCTGTGTCACCAAGTAAAAGTGTAAATCGTAAAAGTAAAAGGAAGAAAAGATTCCATTAAGGTTCATCTTATTTGAAAAACACAAAATTAACATTTTTTTTAATCAAATCAGGTGGACGAGAAGCACACAATTGGTTCTTTGTGTTTTATTTATAATGATACAGGAATTCAAATTATCAATAAACAAACTATTCAGCCAACAACATAGTAGAAAATTATATCGAAACGAAATGGGTTTTTAGTACTATCATCTAAGAAACGTTTGAATTTCACGTTGGGAGTCGACTCGAACCCTTTATACTAGAGGCTTGGTTACTAAGGTTAAATCCTAATCGTATTAAAAAGAATACCAAAACCACATTTGATATTACACGTGAGTTTTATCGTTAATAACATGCCTTTAAAATTTGAAAAAATATTTTTCTCTTATGCCTTTATAAATAATTAGAAAAGCATTGTGTTACGATTATTTATAAAAGTAATTCATCTTGAATATTCAATTTCTTAATTTTTATTTATTTATTTATTTCAGTGCATATATGTTACTTTTTTCATATTTTAATCTATTTAGGCAATTTCTTTATAAATAAAATTTGAAATGGAAAAGTAAAACTAGTGCAATATTTTTTTCTCCCTTCTTTCTTTCACCCTTCATTTATTTTAGGTTTTTTTTTCTCTCGTTTATCTTATTTTTCGATTTATTATTGAGTTCATCTACCACCGACCCCAATTAACTTGGATTAAAGGTGTTGTTAATGTTGATGTTGATATTGAACAACTTTATCACAACAAAAATTAATTGTAAACAATCTTATTGTATATAGTTTAATTTTTGAACCACATCAGTATAACTTTGGGCACATAGCCTACTTCTGAATTCAATGCAAGATAATGGAAAAATCATTGAAACAACATAGTTTCGATTTAACATAAAATAAAAGTTCTAACATCAGCTTTCGATCTCCAATATGCCCAATGCTTTGGATTAGGGGATGGAAGTGGAACTTGGATTTTTCAGATGCAACAAGATTATGACCGATGAGTGGTGATAGTGGAGACAACAAAAAAAGTAATGTGCGAGGGGGGGGGGGGTAGGGTGGTGACATTTTAAGGGTTTTCATCAAAAGAATGAATGCGTAGGGGTCAGAGAATTGTGGTGCTGGTGACTGCAATGATGGTGGTGATGCTTAGCTAGGGTTTTCTCAATAGGAAGAGAAGGAGCCAAAGAGTGGAGGTGGTGGTGGTGATGATGATAGTTGTTGCGTGTAGAGTGAGTTGGGGTGTGGGTAGCATTGTGAACTAGTGTCTTTACTAAAGGAATAGAAGCATGAGCTAGAGAATGGTGTTGATGGTGATGTGATGACAGAGCCAGTGAGTGATTAGGATCAACAATAGTAGAAGTTGGAGCCAAATAATGGTTGTGGTGGACATGGTTATGGTGGCGCTTGTGGTGGTGGTGGTGGTGGTGGTTTGGTGGATTTGCATTTAGGGGATGAAGAGGACTATGTGCAAAAGTATCAAGCTCTTGGGCAAAGACATTGGAGGAGCTAACTATGAGCAAGAATAATGTTAGGGCTTTGGCCATTTTTTGAATCAAGTGATTGTGTTGGAGAGAAAGATGTTGGTGTGAAGCTTTGGACTAGACTCTAATTTATAGGAGCAAAATTTAAGACTTTTTTTTTTCCTTTTGGTCCAATATAAATAAGGGAAAATTTAATTTTGCCTTGTACTTAAATGGAAAATTTGAACAATGATTAAGAAATTGACTATATGAGTCGTTTGGAATTTAAAAGAATTAATGAAATAAACCAAATTTACTAATACAACAACAACAATCCTATCACGTTTAAAGCTAAAAATAATACAATAAATTTTTTTATGGGTAAAATAGATAAATTTAAAGTTATAATTTTTCTACACATTCAATTAGTGATAATCGCATTCATGACGATATTGTAGGTTGTTATATATTTCCTATACCTAATTGACTCCCAAACCCTAAATTTGATTTCTAGAATCAAGACCATTTTGTAAAAAGGTTTTTTCGTAGTTTTCCTTAGTAAGTTATGGTGGCTACTTCTTTGATTTTAATGTATTTTTCATCGTCCCGTCACAATACCAGTTGAGACAATCCCCTACTACTTCAAAAAGACATTCAACATGGTTTTTAAATTGATGTTGTATCTAGCAACATTGAAATTCAACATTAATTTTTAAACTGGTGCCATGTATATATTTTAACATTGGTTATTCGAAAATTAATGTTGTCATACATTCAGAGTTATACTTTTATCCGATTTTCACATCAATTTTCATCCAAATTGATGTTACAAACATATTATCTAGTAGTGTCCATAAAGAAATTGTGAAATTTTAGCCATTTATAAATTAACTTTGATGTTTGCGGATTCACTAAGCCACAATAAGAAATCGATTCATGTACAAACATGTGAAATATGCAACAATGGTATATTGTAACTCAACGGTTGTGTCCTATTGGATTGTGACTCAAAAGGTTGCAATGGAGCTTATTTCTAAGGGGTGTTTGTCCTCCATCCTTATAGTTCATTGGTGCATTTGGCTCAATAATTAGAGATTGGATTGTGAGGATAAATCATGTGTATAGGGATTGTAATAGTGTAGATGACTCTTTGGCAGCTTTGGCTCATTCCAAGCCCCTGGGTTTTATGTTCTCCAGTCCCCTCCTCCTCCTGTATGTTTCCTTCTTCTGCTTAGGGACTTGGTTGTTGGGCCTACGGTCCGTAGTGTTCGAGTTATATAATCTTTAGGGATTTCGCCCCCACCGAATAAAAAAAAATTGGACTGAACTTGAATTACTTTGGATAAAATAAGGCAATGATTAGTTTATCTTGAATTCTTTATTCTAAGCCTAATAGGTGTGAACTTTGTAATTTGTATGACTTCCCCAGATTGTTGGGCTTGATTTCCGGGTCAAGTGGTCCTAGAAATTTGGGCAATGCGATCCGTTACTATTTTTTATTTTTTATGCACCAGCAGTGTATCCACGTGAAATCAGTGATCGTACATGTCCAACAACAGGACCAACTAGTCAATTGGCTCCGGCGTCCGGATAATGATGTCAATACGTAAATTTTGAATATGATATCAGAAATAAGTAAAATTTGTATAATAATTATTGCGTGTATTTTAGGGTACGTATCATTTGGGAACAATATTTGGGAACAATTTTTTTTCAGGTAAGTCTTAAGAGTGAATGAGAATGATAAATCTCAACTCTTAAATTTAATATAGAAGGCTAAATTTCAATTACTTATTTAAAATTAGTTTAAATTATAATTTTGATCCTCTTGAATTTTAGTTGTAATATTTGATCCCCTAATTTTATAAATTAGTAATTTTGGTCATTCTAATAGATTAATAACAAATAAATTTGATTAATTGAGTTATTAAATTAATTATAAAATAATTAAAATTATTAATTATTAAAAATTAATAAAAAATATTAATAATTTTAATTCTCTCTAATATTGTGCTCCTTTTCTTTTCCGCAATCACATCTTTCACCTCCACTGTAGTAATCGTAATCGTGCCTCAACTATCACTACCTCCACAATTGACTATAAGAATATAAGAAAAAATAAATTTTTGTTTCATAAGTCAAACTTAATTTATAATATCTTAATCTATTTTTAAAATTATAAAACTTTTAAAAATTAAAATACATAATTTAATTTTATCTTAAAGTTTATTTTATTTTATTTCTTTATTTATGCTTGTTATAAACTCTCGAGAAGAAATTTATTTAAAACTACAAACTTAAACGTGAACTGAACATTTGGAGTATAATAGTACTACATTTGCAGCCCTTCACTTAATTTTCTATGGTGCAACTGATCCAGGCATTATTTAAAGCAACTTAAGTCGTGAAACATTCCTTCAAAAAAAAAAAAAAAGTCGTTAAAGATACAACAAACTTAAACGTGAATTGAACAAGTGATTGCCTATTATAATACGTTCGCAGCCCTTCATTTTTGCATGACAAACTGACAACCAATATATAAATATCATTTTATGACCATTCCATGCCTAACTACTTGCTAAGCAAAGCTCCCACCAAAGAAACGAGACAAACTAATTAGTGTCACTTGTCACATCTATTGGCTCCTTACTTCATTATGGTTTTTTTTTATAACAAATTTAGGCACCAGGTTTACGAAGATTATGTAAGTGTATTTTAATGGAGCAACTGATTCAGGCAATATTTTTTGGTTTTAAATTCAATTTTGTGAATCCCATACTACATCAAATTTAAATATTTTAATAATTGTTTATTTTAATAGCGTAACTAAATTAAAATGTACTTTTCTGATTTTTTTTTATTCAGACAATGTTTTTTTGTTCTTATAATTCACTTTTTGCGCATCCTATGCTACCTAAAATTTAAATTTTTTGATTTTTTTGATTTTTACTTTAGTAGTGTAACTAAATAAAAAATTAATTTAATTTCATACAATATTCTACACTTTATAATTTTATTTTTATTTAACTTAATAACTTATTGTATTTCCATTTTAAATAATGAAAAAGTAAAATATATCTAAGAATTTCATTACCAAAAAATATCTAAAAGTGTGGCAGATTTAATATCTATGCCCGTTTACATTTAAATTAAATTAAAGTGTCTATCTGCATGAGACAAATGCCAAAAACATTTATTGAAAGATATATATGATTTATAATAATTTATGTATTTTATTCGGTATGTGCATGAGAATAAAATAAAAAAATGAGTTATTATACATTAGCATTATTATATCAACGTACATTTACTTTTTATTTTGTTTTTGTTTTTATATATAAAAAATGGGGATGAGGTATGACGTTAGAATTTATGATTCGGAGGAAACAAAGAGGGGAAAAGGTGTTAAAACTAATAAGTGAGTTTACTCAAATGAGCAAATTAGATTACATGAGTACAAATGTGACTTATATAACCAATCCTAGTAATACTAATAATCTATATCTCTAATAGCCTCCCTCAAGTTGGAAGGTAGGTGTACACAACACTTTAATTCCAATTTGGGATGACAATGCAAGTAGCCAATCTAACTGAAATACAATAAAATATGCCAGAAATAACTTTGGTCATCACATCCTTTTTTTTTTCTCTCTAGTTATTGGATAACACATTAGGTATTTATCAAACATTTTTCAATTTTAAAACTCTTTGAGATCTCAAATAACTTTGTACATTACATCCTTTTCTCTCTCATGATCGTGATGAATTGTGTAGGGTAATTGAGTAACGTACCAACGGGTTGTGACTCTTCCTTTCCACAAGATAGTGGCAGAATATAGCGATTTGTGCAACACTTTCACCTTTTCTTCTTATCATCAATGTCTTGGCATTCCTTGTGGTGTGTCCCTATTGTTCCTCGATACATTCATAGGTAAATAGAGGCGTGGTTTACAATGTTGGACTAGAACCCAAATATATCTATATCAAAACGTAGAGCAACTAATGTAGGTGACGACATATGGGTCAAAATTGGTGAAATAATAATCATTAGTTTGAGTCGATTAGATGATTTTTTTTTCAATTAAACTTGTCGGAGATTGTCTAATATCCCAACCCTAATGTTCCATTAGAATGGATGAAAGTGAAAAGAAAGAAAAAACAGAGAGGAAAGAAACCACAAATGATGATATTTTTTTCCATTGTATATTTGAACACTATTACAAAATATAGATTCAACATTAGGTATTTAATGTCAGTTTTAGAAAAAACTAATGTTAACAAAATGCATGGTGGCACTTTAGTGAATAAAATGTATGGTTAACATTGATTTTTCAATGTGGTTACAGGCTTTTCAACATCAATTTGAGCAAAATCGATGTGGTTTGAGGTAGTTTACATCGAATTTCCTAAAATCGATGTTATTTGCGATATTTTAACATCATTTTTTTATAAAATCGATGTTGAATATTATATATTTTAAATGTTGAATACATTTTCACTCCCTCACTCTCTTAATTTGTTCAACTTGCAAACCCACCTCTACGTCGTCATTGTCCCTTCAGTTGTTGTGTCCATTGTTGTCGCCACTTGAGCTGCCTTGTTTATTGTTGCCGCCATCACTTGAGTTGAGAGAATTGTTTCGCATGCTCCATTGCGCCGCCGCTTCTCCTTCTTCATGTGTTTGGTCTCCTCACGTCTTTGCGTCTTTTGCAAAACTAGGTTTGAAAGCATTATCGTGTTTTTGTTTCGGGGTTTGAGATTTGGAGGGTTGGGGTTTTTGTTTTATTTGTGTTTTTGTTTTCGTGTTTAGAGGTTTAACAACACTATCGTTTCATTGAGATTGGGAGTGTTTGGGATTGTGACATTCCTGAATTGGCTCTGCAGAGTAGAGGCCACCCAAGCTTCTGTTTTCCACTTTCAAATTTCATCTTTAGTTGTATTTTTATTATTATTATTTTTAGTCTTTTCAATATTATTTTTTGGAAGATAGCTTATCCTCCTTCCTTTGTGTGTTCTTTCTCTTTTCCATATTATGATCTTATTTAATATAAATTACAAGTGTAATGATAGTTTGAACCAACTTTTGAACTTCACTGAAACAATTTGAACATACTGAAATCCAAAGCCATCTCTGCTTGCTATGGTTTTATGGATTAGTACGATAAATTAACTTTTTTGTTCTATGTGTGGGTTGGTGATTGGAAAATGCTAGGACGATGTTAAAGGACTTGCCACTTGACCTATTTTAGAATTTATAGGAAAAATCTTGACCTTTGTTTTTTGTATTTTTGTGTCCTTTGTGCTCAGTTTGGATTATGGAGAATTCCTTACAGTTGCTAGGATTTGCCTAGTAAGTTGTGAGAACCAATTATTATCTCATCTTGTTTTGATTTTTATTTGATTCAAAGAAAATTGGAATAATTTTCCATTTTTAGTCCATTTACATTTGTAGTATGCACAACATTGGCATTTTATATGAATCAATTGGTTTTCTCTACCTTAAATGCTCTTACACATTTGGAGGACGGGCATATATATTATTTTCTAAACTTGAGATATTGATGCCCACAGCTTTGAAACTATACATGATGCAAAATCCAAGATTTTTATTTCTTAGCTTAAATAATTTATAAAATTCTATATTTGTGAATGCATTGAAGTACCAAATTGGCAACCATTAAATTTCAGGTAGAAGCAGCACCATCTAGGCAAATTGCATTTGGGTCCGCATAGAATGAGGTGGTAATGTTGAACTTGAATCTGTTGTATGCATTGATGTCTGTAGATATATTAATGTTAGCTAACAAATTTGTCTCTACAGGTAAAGGAATGGCAAGATGCATGGGAAGAAAGGGATAAGGAATTTGAGAAGCAAGGAATTAATCAACAAGGTACTAGTGTACCACTATCTTTGGGGCTTTTTTTTATCAACTTAAGTTTTCTAGAAAGCACATCAAAGTTCATGAGTTACATGGCAATATGGTTAATTATTTTGGTTATAACTTATAAGAAACAAAATTATGCTTTGGAAATTAATGCTATGCTTGTGTGAATTCTTCAAATCTACAAATTCATTTTGGAGCAAGCTAAAGTCGGAGACTACTAGGAAGGTATTCTGAAATTTACCTGTTATTAAATGCATACTAATTTTGTTTTAGAATTAGTGTGATAGTTATGATCTATTTCATAACTCATTGTGAAACGTGTTAATTAGTTAGTTAGTCAGCTACCATTAAATGGGATTTCATAACTATTGGGTAGCTGCGTATAAACCAAGTAGGACTATGTATCTTAGACAGACTTAAACAATAATAACAGAAGTGTTGTAGTTTACATTTACAAGTCTTGGATAGCTTTATTTTTCTCATCTCTCTATCATCTCTGCTCTGTTCTCTTCTTCCCTTTTTTCTTTCTCTTTCCCGCCTAAATTCTTTTATCATTTTTCAACTGTTAGTCAACTTTTTACTTTATGATTCAAACATAGTTTGGGAGCACAATTAAAACATTGCATTTAGATAATGGGAAAGAGTGTGAGTCAAATCCTTTCTAAATTCCTCAAAGATAATGTTGTTGTTCATGAGTTAACTTGTTTGGACACCCAGCCTTTAACAAACAGGGTTGCAAAAAGCAAAACTACCATCCCCTTGAAGTTCCTGTTGGGCCTATGCTCTTTAGTTGAGCCCAATTGGGCTGAGACTATTAGAAGAGTCCAAAGACTATTATAAATACTCCTACTTAGGTCATTAATAGTGAGAGACAGAAAACCTAGAAAACAGAGAGGTGGCCACACACCCTACTCATTCCCCCTCAAGAGATAGTTTGGAAGATTTGCTAAAGACAATGAGCCAATCAACCAAGTTGAAAGCTACAAGAGGTAAACACATAAAACTATGATGATCAGTTACATCCCAAACCACAAACGATTTATATGCTTCTGCAGTATTCAATGTGCCTACAATTGGTATCAGAGCCAACTTGTGCGTTTGGATGTGGATCTAGTTTTCGATTTACATTATTTCATGTAATTAGTTTTGCTTCATGAAATATGACACCTAGGGTTCTATGATTATTGGTATGATGCTCACATGTATATCTTTGTATTTTTCTTCCATTAAAAATGATTGCTTTATTGGGTTTTTTTGGCTTTAATCCATGGTAGAGATTTGATTGTATTTTTATTTGGTTGTAATAAGGAGGATAATCCTATATGATTAGGTTTCCTCCTTGGTTTATTAATTCCATTATAGCATTATTTTCTGTTGTATCACAAAATTGTATTGAAAGAAGGACAAAATGCATGCACAAAGGTGGATGTTCTTCACTGTTTTGGACTGTTTGTGATCATCTGATGGTCGAAATCCAAAAACAACCACATAGGAGGAAAGAAGACACAAAACCATGCAAAATGACTGTCAGAGATGTTCCAGAAGCCGCTGGATGCGCCGCCACGAGCCACCCAAAGTGGCTGAGAGTGGGATTCACGTGCCTGTAAAGATGGAGAGAGTGAGGGCGCGTGGGACATCCTTTTTGGGTGATTCTTGTGGCCTTGGCTTCGTCTCTTCATGGCGGTCCTAGCCCTAAAATTTCATACTGATCCAAGTTAGGGTGACGACGCAGTGGACAAAACAGTTAGGGTTCCTTGAAATTGTCTTAGGTTTTCTTGCCAAAAATTGTAATTTGGGCTTTTTGTCCCATGGTTACTATAAAAGGGCTTGAGATAAATAACCTATGGACTAAAAGGAAGGACAAGAAGGGTTGGAATGTTTTTGATTATTTTTTTTATTTTCTCTAGGAAGCCATGGATTAAAATCTAATTTATAATTGCTTTATTTTTATGAGTGAATGAATTATATGTTTTGATAACATGCTTAATGTGATCACATCATATAGAATAGGTGGTGCCATATTGTTGCATTACTTGTTAAATACATGAGCATAATAGCTATTATGTCTTCATGCGACTAGTATGATAGTTATTATGGGATTATTTTGATATTAAGCTCAAAATAAAATCAAGACAAATAATCCAGAATTTTCTAAGAGAACTATTTGTTTTACGAGTAAGTTGTGGGGGCTTCTAGAATGGTCATGTGTTAATACACGCTGTCTAATGTAACCAGATTTTAGAAGTAAAACAAAGGATTAGTCTCAATTGAACAATTCTTGGAAATTGGATTTTTTTTATTGAATGGGTAAAGGTTTTAAATTAAAATAATAATTTTAAACCTGTGAGTTCCATTATGGGTCCATTAATAAAATGGTCATGTGAAGTCCCAACGGATAAGGATAACCAAATTTTATTTGATTGGATCTTAACAAATTCAAAAATTTTAGTAAAGTATTGTATGGCCCAACGTCGGCAATGCTTGGATACTAATGATAATTTTTAAATTGAATGATGGATAATTATATTCAAATTTGATTTTGAATTCAAATTAATAATCATTATGAATTTCAAATTCTAGATTAATGATTGGACAATTTTTTAAAAAAATTCCTTGTAACAAAATATTGAATGGCCGAAGGTTTTAAAATTAAAATATTAATTTTTAAACCTACGGGCTCCATTGTGGGTTCATTAATAAAATGGTCATGTGAAGCCCCCAACGGATAAGAATGACCAGATTTTATTTGATTGAATCTCAACAAATTCAAAAATTTTAGTAAAGTATTGTACGACCCAACATCGGCAATGCTTGGATACTAAAGATAATTTTTGAAATTGAACGATGGTTAATTACATTCAAATTTGGTAAAATTATTAACCCTCCCAACAAGGCTCTGGTAATGGCACCGAAGGCCCAAATAACAATTTCAGTTTTTTACAAGTGACTTGCCCAACATAAGCCTTGTAAGGAAAACTGAAGGATTGTTAACAATAAACAATAAGTAGTTATTAGAATCTACTTGCGTCTAATCTGTTTATTGTATTTCTTGTTTGTAAATTGTGTGTTTTGCATTTTTTTCCAGAAAATGTTGTCTTTCAATCTGTTAGCTACTATATTGAGTCAAAAACCTATGGATGGTACAAATTATAAAACATGGAAAACTAATTTGAATATTGTTCTGCAATATGAGAAACTCAATTTTGTCCTGGATATCCCTAAGCTAGCACAACCTGCAAAAAATGTTTTTGAGGAAACAAAGAAGAAGTTTTCTGACTGGGAGAAGGCGAATGTTGCAGTTCACTACTACATTTTAGCCAGTCTAGTTAGTCACTTGCAGGAGCAAGTAAACATGCTTGAGAGTGGAGCAGAAATGCTCCGAACTCTTGATGGCATGTTTGCTACTCCTAGTAGTTCTGCTAGGCAGAATGCGCTGGCTGCAGTCACCAAAACTGTGATGATTGGTGGAAGTGTGCGGGATCATTGTTTAACAATGATATCAAACTTCAAACAAGCGGATGACCATAGGATTAAGTTTGAACGAGAGGTGAAAATTGACCTCCTCTTGCAGTCACTACCTGATCACTTCAACCAGTTCAGAATGAATGATAATATGAACAAACTGAAACTGGATCTTACTCAGCTAATGCACGAGCTTGAGAGTGCTGAACAGTCTTTGGTCAAGCAAGGAAGTGTATTGTTTGTTGAAGGTTCAGTTACACCTAAGGGGAAACCAAGGGCGGTTACAAGAACAAAAAGAAGAAAAAGAATTAAGGTATTCCAGTTGCCAAACCAAAGAAGCAGCCAATAGGCAAGTGCTTCAAGTGCGGTCAAAAGGGGCATTGGAAGAAAATTGCCCACTTATGAACCAACCAGGTATGGGTAATTTACTTGTGATTGAGTCTTGCTTAGTGGAGAATTATGATGATAAATGGATCATTGATTCAGGAGCCACTAACCATGTTTGTTACTCTTTGTAGTGGTTCAAACATAGCTTGCCTATTGGTCAAGGACAAAGAGTTTTGAGGCTTGGAAATGGGGAATTTGTGTCTGCACTAGCAGTAGGACTATTTATTTTATATTTTGATAATTGTAGAACTTTGGTTTTAGAACTCTATTTGTTTGTTCCGAATTTTAAGAGGAATTTAATTTCTGTAAGTTGTTTAATTAAACATGCTTTAACAGTTCAATTTAATTCCTCAGTTTCAATAAAGAGTTCATCTTCTTTTATATGTTCCGGTACTTTATTTAATGGTCTTTATTTCCTTAGTCCTATACCCCATGAAGTTAATCATGTTGAATTAGGAAATGAAGAGCATGTTTATATATCTAAGAAAAGAAAGGTTTCCAATGAAACTTATATTTGGCATTTGTGATTAGTTCATATTAACTCTAACAGGATACAAGGTTTGGTCAAAAGTGGGATTTTAATATCCCTAGTTTTTGAACCAATACCGGTATGTGAATCTTGCTTAGAGGGTAAAATGACAAAGCAGTCTTTTAAGGCCAAAGGAAATCGTGCCACACATCAACTGGAATTGGTACATACTGATGTATGTGGACCAATAAATGTCCAGGGCCAGAGGAGGGTATGAGTACTTCATCACATTTACTGATGATTACTCAAGATTTGGATACATATACTTGATATGTCATAAGTCCGAAGCTTTTGGAAAATTCCAAGAGTTTAAGGCTGAGACAAAAAAACATCTTGGTGTTCAAATCAAGACTCTTAGGTTTGACTGAGGAGGTGAATACCTATCTGGAGATTTCAGGTCTTACCTGACTGAATAGGGGATAGTTTCACAACTATATTCTCGAGAGACCCTTTTAGAAATGGTGAGGTCCATGCTTAGTTATTCGTCTCTGTCTGAATCATTCTGGGGATATGCCTTAGAAACTGCCATGTACTTATTAAATTTAGTTCCATCTAAATCTATTTCAAAGACACCCACAGAACTATGGAATGGGCACACACCCAGTTTGAACCATATTCGAATTTGGGGTGCTCTGACACATGTCTTACAACAGAAGCCAAATAAGGTGGACTCATGTACAAAAGTGTGCATGTTTATAGGCTATCCTAAAGGAACTAGAGGTTGGATGTTTTATAGTCCAAAAGATAGGAAGGTCTTAGTGAGCACTCATGCAACTTTCCTAGAGGAGGATTATATGACAAATTTCAAACCAAAGAGTATGGTTATTCTTGATGAGCTTGTCTCAGGTCAAGTTTTACCCCAACCTCAAGTGGTTCCATCTTATGTTCCTATGGTTGTTCAAAGAAGGGAATATATTCCTGAAGGTGAACATACACAGGAACTAGATACAGAACCAGAAATTCATCATAATGATCTACAAGTGGAACCTGTAGAAATGCAAGTACCACTTGTTGAAGAACAAAATCAAGAATTAGTTAACCCACCTAATGGGGGTCTTCAAGAAATTGTTGATCCACCAAACTTGGATCCTCCTGTAGATGCACAACAACAACAAGTTAGGCAAAGTTGTAGTGGGAGATTGATTCGTAAACCTGCAAGATATCTCTTGTTGGGAGAATCATATCAGGCTGTCACCATTGAAAGAGATTACGATCCCACCAGTTACGACGAAGCACTTGAAGATGATGATGCTAAAAAATGGCTCGAGGCTATGAACTGCGAGATGGAATCTATGCATTCTAACTCAGTTTGGTCTGTTATAGAAGAACCTAAAGGGATAAAACCCATTGGGTGTAAATGGATCTACAAGAGAAAGAGAGGATCAGATGGGAATGTTGAAACCTTTAAAGCTAGATTGGTGGCAAAAGGGTACACCCAAATAGAAGGTGTAAACTATGAGGATACTTTTTCACTAGTAGCCATGCTTAAGTCTATCCGGATTCTCTTAGCTGTTGCGGCAAGTCTTGATTAGGAGATTTGGCAAATGGATGTCAAAACTGCTTTTCTAAATGGAAATTTAGAAGAGGACATTTATATGCAGCAACCGAAAGTGTAAGGACCCTCATGATGGCGCGGTTGGCGCCAGATCCCACGCTGATAGCGCCAGGGGATCTTTGGAAGAAAACCCTGTTAAGGGTGTGGCGCGGATGGCGCCAGGTCTGGCACTGATGGCGCGGTAAGTGGTCTGGAAAACCAAGTTTCTCTGGAATTCCACGCGGTCAGCGCCATAGGCCAGGGGGAGGTTGGCGCGGACGGCGCCAGTGTGGCGCGGGTGGCGCCACAGGTTCTAGAAGCTGACGCTGTAGGCGCGGAGGTGGCGCTGTTGGCGCCAGGGCCACCGCCATTGTGGCGCGGATAGCGCCGGAGCTGGCGTGGATCGCGCCAGAGCTCGGGCAGGTTGAGTATTTAAGGGCAGATCGCGTTTTCTGAAGGAAAAACCTCTTCTTCTTCCTCCCAACGCCCTGGACCTCCATTAGAGCAGTTCCAAGCTTCCAAGGACCTTAGTTTATGACCTAAACACCTCCCAATGACCTATAAGCTTGTGAGAATCACCTAGAAAGCTTGAATCTTTCATCCTTTCTCTTTGAAAACCCTTGTGAGTGAGAAATCCTTTCTCAAGGAATTAGCTCAGAGACTTGAGTTTGGCTGAGAATCGCGGCTTGGGAAGGACACCAGAGCTTGGGAAAGCTGTCCTTCAGCCTGTTTGGTCGCCACTGAGGTAAGAAACTCAAGTTTCTCCGGTTGATTTTGAATTTGGGGTTTTCTGGATATTGTGACCCATTTTGATGCTGGGGCTAGAATTAGCCTAGGGTCCTGTAGAGGAACTTGTTTAGAATTGTCTAATGATGAAGGATTAGCTTTCAGTTTTTGATTTGGTGTATGTTGAGTTAAGGGCTATTGTGAGTCATAACTCAGACATGTACTGTACATTGAGTCTGTGGTGACTCAATTACCCTGTTCTAGTTATGATGGACCTGACGTGGTCTAAGAGAAGCCTAGAGTGGGCTGAGATT
>CM023949.1:19618271-19654541 GCA_013407115.1 Glycine latifolia | reverse complement strand
TTTATTCCATACATAATGGATCAAGAAAAACGATTCTATGCTTCCGCTATGTTTTAAAATGATGTCTAAAACTCTAAACTGACGTCATTAATGATAACACGTTGGAGGCCTACGGGGTGTTACAGAAAGGGTTCATAGTTGAAGGGCAAGAACATATGGTATGCAAGTTGCAAAGGTCTATCTATGGACTTAAGCAAGCATCCAGATCATGGAACATTAGATTTGATCAAGCCGTTAAATCCTATGGTTTTGGGAAAAGCCCTGATGAGCCATGTGTATACAAAATGATCCAAGGGGAAGCAATATCTTTTCTGGTGCTTTATGTAGATGATATACTCCTTATTGGAAATGACACAGAGGTATTATCGGGCATAAAGACTTGGCTGAGCAAGCATTTTGATATGAAGGACCTTGGAGAGGCCAATTACATTCTAGGTATTAAACTCTTACGAGATCGAAAGAATAGGTTATTGGCATTATCCTAGGCATTCTACATTGACAAGGTCCTTGTCAGGTTCAGCATGGAGAATTCTAAGAAGGGGATTTTACCTTTCAGGCATGGGATTCATCTCTCTAAGGAGTATTCTCCTAAGACTCCTGAGCAGAGAGAACGAATGAGTAGGATATCTTATGCTTCAGCTGTAGGTAGTCTCATGTATGCTATGTTGTGCACCAAGCCAGACATCTGCCATGCAGTTGGAGTTGTTAGTCAGTACCAATCTAATCCAGAAGAGGAACACTGGATAACAGTTAAGCAAATACTCAAGTATCTTCGGAGAACGAGAGATTATATGTTGGTCTATTCTAGTGGGAGTCTTGAAACCATTGGTACATAGACTTAGATTTCCAAGGAGACATAGTGATAACCAAGATAGTATCGGAAGAAAACCTTGGTCACCCTTTTAAAAAGAGTTTTTCTAAACGTATGTTTGAGAGGCATGTTACATCTATGGGTCTTAAGAAGATTCTGGACTTGCTATAGCTTTAGGAGATTGATTTTTCACTTTGTTTATTTTGTGCTTTTTGAGTAAGACATCATGACTTTTTTTTTTTAAGGTATAAATGAGGTGTTATTCATTTATTGTATGCACACAAAACTTTACAAGCACCAAGGTCCGGATCAATTGTAGAGTATATGATCATATGGATACATTCATGGAGGACATGATCATAGGTTCCTACAATTGATGAATTGGTTCACAGTTGTTAAATAAAGTTGGGCGCTTTATTTAGGCTACAATATTTTATGAAATGGTCTTGTCCGAGCCAATGTAAAATATTAGTGTGAATTAATGTTCGCATTGAAAAGGTCAATGAGAGATTTGATTAAGGTTGTTTTTCTGTCATAAGTATCAAATCTCTAGCTAACCATAGTTATGTAATTGCTCTTAATCCAATTGAATAATTTTCATTCTTTGATTTAACCAACGGGTGAGGTCTGACCTATTGACGGCCAATAACTCGGTATTTTGGGAATGAAATTATTTGATTGTCGGTATTTATGAGATAAAAAACATGGAATTTGTAGGATATGAAAACAATAGGAATACCCACAATAACCAAGAGGGGGGTGAATTGGTTTAAACTTCGCCTTTTAAAATTTATTTATAAAATCAGAGTTAAAGGATCTTGAGCACTTTTCAACCAAGAATGCTTCTAATCAATCAAACCACTCAGCCCAAGAAATCAATTGCTTAAAACAGGACTTGTTGAGGAATGATAATAATAGCAAGAACAAATGAACAAGATAGCTAGTAGAGATTAAGGAATAGAAAATCAACACAAGAATTTATACTAGTTCACTTCTCAAGAGAAGCTAAATCCAGTTTCTTCTAATCAACACTAGATTAGAGTTTCACTATTATTAATTTCAGTTCCTACAAACTTTACAACAATCACCCTTTATCAAACCTAGCTAAAGAATAGAAATCTAAAACCCTATTAGACTTCTAGTGATCAAGAACCAGAGAACACTACTCTATTCTTCCCCTAGAGAACCCTACTCTAGCACAAGCTTCAAAGAACTCTTTACAATAGCTTCAAATAACCAAAAATACAAAAATGAATTTACAACCAGAGATAATAGAGAGAAACAACCTGATGATCCAATGAATATGAATGCATGTTGTTTACCAATCAGAGTGGAATTGCAGAAAAGGATTTCAGAACATGCTCTCCAAAACTTCTTTGAAAATTCTTGCCCAAGAAACCATTCAATACCCATGAAGATTAAAGAGTGGGACAAGAACTTAGTTAACCCAGAAAATCACTTTCTAACTTTGAGAAGGCTTGTGTATATTTAGAAAATTTGAAGTATTCAAGTTAAAAAAACAGACAAGCCTTCAATCTATTTATAATAGCTTTTTGTAACAGACTGTAATCAATTACAACGCGTCAAATAATCGATTAAAATGGCCTATGTAATCAATTAAATTGTCACTTAATCGATTAAAGTGTTCATAGCTTCATCTTGGGTTTTACAACGAACAGAATAATCGATTAAATCAAGCTATAATCGATTACAATTTGTGGTAATCGATTAAAGCAGTGAGGCATGCTTTTGTTTTTACTATGTAATCAATTACAAGAGTCATGTCATCGATTAATATGTTCTGCATGGCTTTTCCAGATTTAAAACGAAGCAAATAATTGATTAAACCATTGTGTAATCGATTAAAGCAGTAAGATTACATTTTTCCAAAAACATTAGCCATGACTTATTGATTTCTTTTAAAACATGAATAGCTTTAATACTTTAATGAAAACATGTAAGCATGTTAATGATTATGTGCATACAATGCAAGGATCAAAAGATTGGCCTTTCATACACTTAATTTGAATTACAATCTTCAAGGCATGTGAAAAGCTCAAAACTTTCTTCTAAGGCACAAGCTTCATCTTCTTGTTGCTCCCCCTATATCCAACGATCTCCCCCTTTTTGGCTTTGAACATGCCAAATATTGATTGAACATGTGTTTCAATTTTGAAGTGCTTTGAGGAATGAAAGATAGAAGTCTTGAACTTGTTATCCTGAACTCAAATCAGCCTATTTGCCAAGAACAAGTGTTAAGAGATATGCTTCCATAAACATTGATCATTTACTTTCATTTAAGTTTGCTCCCCCCTAACTTAGGTAACTTCATCAGTTATTAATTTGAAAAAAAAAATAGAGCAAAACAGTTTTCCCTTTAGTTATCAATCAAAATTTTCTCCCCCTATTTGGCTTATCAAAGACAAAAGGTAGCAATGCAAATAATGAGAAGTAGAAATTGAAATTTCATTAATGGAAAGGAAAACCAGTACATTAATAAAAAAAAATAAAGTAGCAACAAACAAACAGAAGAGAAAACACAAGGAACCTAAGCTAGTTTATCAAAGTCATCAAGGACAAGCCTAGCCTCTATGTTTTCTAATCTAGATTTCATCTCTTCCATAGATGAATTAGTCTCACCCCTATGCTCATGGTGTAGAGACAATAAAGCATCCAACTTTTGAATCATGAGATATTTAAAAGGAGTGTAAGATGGTTGAGCAGGGCCTTCATCTTCTGCTTCTTCATCAGCTTCCTCTTCACTTCCAGCAACAGGGAGTTGTTCTCCAGCCATTTGTCATCCATAGGGAGTTTTGACCATTCCCAAGCTTGGTAAGATGTTTTTCTTTAATAAGGCTATTGCTGGAATTTGTGTTGTCAACAATCTCATTAGAAACATCTACATTGAAGTAGTCAATGAATCTGGACACTAAAACAACATATGGAAAAGGATAATTCATCAATCTTTTGGATTTAAGCATGGTTTCCTCTAGAATGAGGATCCAGCTCATCTGAATGGAATTTTCAGACCATACACAAGTTGTATGTCATCATCTGTGACTTGTGCATGATTTGTGGACCTAGGTGTCAAGATGTATGTGATGATGTAGTGAAGAAGTCTATCTTCATGAGTCATGGGGCCAGTACTTAGCCTAAGCTTCAGTCTCATTTGAGGATCAAGAAGCATCCCCCTATAGGTTTCCACCCTATTATAACCTCCAGCCTCTTCTTAAAATTTCCTTTCACCATCAAAGGAAATACCAGCAACTGCTTCCTAGACTTCAGGAGTGATTTCCATGGCCACTCCATTAACTTGAGACAATATTGTCCCATCCATAGAAGCCTTAGCACAGGTGTAGAACACCTTCACTAATTCAGGGTAAAAAGTACCCTTCATCTCAACAAACTTTTTCAATCTCTGGGCTTCAATCATAGCAGGGAATTGAAAACCTTCTCTAATAAACCAGTCAAGGTCAAGGCGTTTGGGAGGGCAAATAAGTTTGGTGGCATTGAACTGTAGATAGTTCATTTTCTCACGCTTACTAGGAAACCAATGGTCTAACCTATTTACTGCAGGGTTAGAGGTTCAAGCACTCTTTCTCTTAGAGGTTTTGGTTCTTTTAGGAGCAGACATAATGAATATGTGAGGAAAGACTATCTGGACAAAGTTTCTAGACTCAGAAGAAGAAAAACACAGTAGTGCTTAAGGTTGAAGATGATAATGGTGTGATTTCTTCCTTTAACATAGGCTGTATTTATAGAAGATTTTGGGCTCCAAAGTTTAAATTTGAAATAAGTAATAGTTATTTCTAATTAACCTACTAACTTTAAAGCACAGAAGATTCAAATTTTGAATTTGGTGGCAGTTGGACAGTTACAAATTCCAAGAAAATCTTGCAGATTCTGTAGTAACTCCATGAATAATCGATTATATGCTTATGTAATCGATTAATTCGTAAGCAAAATTAGTTCCTGCAGAGGCTGTAATCGATTATTTCAAAAAGTAATCGATTATTCCAGTGAGAATTCGAGTTTCAAACAGTGTAATTGATTACCATTCACCGTAATCGATTATTCTAATGAATTGAAATTTTGTAAAAGATTTTTTAAGCTTGTGTAATCGATTAATTTGATGGCTTAATCGATTATTCCAGTGAAATTCATTTTCTGGAATCATTTTATACGAAGAGTAATCGATTATCCTCATTGTGTAATCGATTAAATAAGCACAAATTTCATTCTTAACAATTTTTCAAGTTCATTTGATCAATTAATGCGTGTCTTAATCGATTATTCCAGTAAGAATGTCAGTATGAACAGTATTTATGCAGTACAATTTCAAATTTTGAAGCACATGTGATGATTAGTCAACTAAGATGTTATTTCAAATAGATAAGCACATAACAAGCATGCTAGCAAATGTTATACTCATCAAGGATACCTAGCATGTTTCTAAGAGTGTAGAATCTATCTCTAGCCAAAGGTTTAGTGAATATATCAGCCAATTGATTATGAGTATCAATGAAATCAATTTTGATGTTACCTTTTTGGATGTGATCTCTAAGGAAATGATGTCTTATCTCAATGTGTTTGGTCCTTGAGTGCATTATTGGATTCTTGGAAATGTTGATGGCACTTGTGTTGTCACATAGTAAGGGTATTTCCTTTAATGCTACACCAAAATCTTGCAATTGTTGCTTTAACCAAAGGTTTTGAGCACAACAACTTCTAGCAGAGATGTACTCAGCTTCAGCTGTTGATAAAGCAACACAAGATTGCTTCTTGCAATGCCATGAGATTAGTAAACTACCTAGTAGGTGACAAGTTCCACTAGTGCTTTTTCTATCCAATTTGCACCCTGCAAAGTCAGAATCAGAATATCCAACTAAATTAAGTGATGCACCTTTAGGATATCAAAGACCAACTTTTGGTGTTGATTTGAGATATTTGAGGATTCTTTTGACTGTAATGAGGTGTGATTCTTTGGGATTTGCTTGATATCTTGCACACAAACATACACTCAACATAATGTCTGGTCTACTAGCTGTCAAATACAGTAAGGATCCAATCATTCCTCTAAATTTTGACTCATCAACTTTCTTTCCTATTTTATCTGAATCAAGATAGGTTGATGTTGCCATTAGAGTTGCAGCATCTTTGCTTGTCTCCATTTCAAACTTTTTGATCACTTCAAGGCAATACTTGGTTTGATTTAGAAATGTCCCATTCTTCATTTGCTTCACTTGAAGTCCAAGAAAAAATGTTAATTCTCCCATCATTGACATTTCAAACTCATTCTGCATAGAGATAGAAAATTCTTTGCACAATTAGTTGAACAAAAAATTATATCATCAACATATACTTGAACCAATAAAATATCATTGCTTTGCCTTTTGATGAACAAGGTTTTATCAACATGTCCTCTTGTGAAAGATTGTTCAAGCAAAAATTTGCTTAATCTCTCATACCAAGACCCTGGAGCTTGTTTTAAACCATAAAGAGTTTTCTTAAGTTTGAAAACATGGTTTGGATATTTGAAATCAGCAAGACCAGGAGGTTGCTCCACATATATTTCCTCCTCCATATATCCATTTAAGAAGCACTTTTAACATCCATTTGAAAAATTTTAAAATCCATTAAACATGGATATGCAAGTAATAACCTAATGGCTTCCAATCTTGCAACTAGTGCATAGGTTTTCTCATAGTCAATTCCTTCCTCTTGGTTGTAACCTTTTGCAACCAATATAGCTTTGTTTCTGACTATGATTCCACTCTCATGAAGTTGTTTCTAAAAACCCATTTAGTGCCAATAGGCTTAAGAGAAGAAGGTCTAGGAACAAGTTCCCAAACTTCATTTCTCTTAAATTGATTCAGTTCATCATGCATGGCATGCATCCAATGTTCATCAATTAAGGCTTGATCAATATTCTTAGGTTCTATTTGTGAAACAAAAGTCATATTACAGCAGAGATTTCTCAATGAAGATCTAGTAGATACTCTCTTTGACACTTCACCAATTATATTGTCAAGGGAGAGATCTCTTGTAGTTCTCCAATCTTTTGTGTAACATCCCGAACCCTGACGAGGGCGGGGAGTGATCGCCGATGCAATGAGGCACGAACAAGGAGCGACTCCTGGCATGCTTCTAGCAGGAGGGGTACATGAATGAATCAAATACATACTCGAACAAGAGGGATCTAGAGGATGTGCAGGTATGGAACTGTACAGTTGAGGATAACTTAAAGGAAATAATAGGTACTACCTATACTAACAAGGTGCATCCACTTTTCGGTAGTCCATAACTTAAGAACTCCACAGTTAAGCGTGCTTGACTTGGAGCAATTTTGGGATAGGTGACCTCCTGGGAAGTTTCTCAGGAAGTGTGTGAGTGAGGACAAAACACACTGAAAAGTCTTGTGTTAGTATGTGGGGACAGTCATTGATCTTGCAAGTGACCGGGCGTTACAAATGGTATCAAAGCAGGGCCTCTCTACAAGTACGGTGTGGTTCGAGGACGAACCAGGCGGAAGCTGGTGGGCATGTAACATTCCAGGCGCTGACGATGGCGGAAAATGATCATCGGTGCAATGAGGCACGAACAAGGAGCGGCTCCTGGCAGGCTTCTAGCAGGAGGGGTACATGAATGAATCAAATACACACCTGAGCGAGAGGGATCCAGAGGCTGTGCAGGTATGAGATTGTACAGTTGAGGATAACTGAAAATAAATAATATGTACTACCTATACCAACAAGGTGCATCTACTTTTCGGTAGCTCATAACTTAAGAATTTCATAGTTAAGCGTGCTTGAGTTGGAGCAATTCTGGGATGGGTGACCTCATGGGAAGTTTCTTAGGAAGTGTGTGAGCGAGGACAAAGCACGCTGAAAAGTCTTGTGTTGGTATGTGGGGATAGTCATTGATCCTGCAAGTGGTCGGGCGTTACATTTTGGCTCTTGGACTGGTGTTGATTGTTTTGTTTCAACAATTGGGTCTTCCTTTTCTTTATCCATTGATCCATTAAGTTGAATGAACTCCTCCAAAGGACCAGGATCAATATCACACTTCTTTTCCTCTTTAGAGGGATTAGATTCATCACAAATAACATGAATGATTCTTCCATGCATAAGGTTCTTTTATTGAAAACTCTATATGCTTTGCTATGTAATGAATATATGAGGAAGATGGCTTCATCAGCTTTTGCATCAACTTTTTCAAGTGATTATTTACCATTATTCAAAACAAAACACTTGCAGCCAAATGCTCTTAAATGAGAAATGTTTGGTTTTCTACCTTTGTATAGTTCATAAGGAGTATTCCTTAAAATAGGCCTTATTAGTAATCTATTCAAAGTGTAGCAAACTGTACTTACAGCATCAGCCCAAAAATGTTTATGCAAATTTGTCTCATTAAGAAGAGTTCTTGCACCTTCTTCAAGGGATCTGTTTTTCCTCTCCACAACACCATTTTGCTGGGGTGTTCTTGGAGCTGAAAAATTGTGGTTAATTCCATTTTCTTCATAGAATTTTTCAAAATTTTCATTTTGGAATTCTCCACCATGATCACTTCTTATTGAGATAATTTTGCTTCCCTTTTCATTTTGAGCAAGTTTGGCCAATTTTCTTAAAGCATTGAAAGCATCACTCTTGGATTTCAAAAACAAAGTCCATGTGAACCTAGAGTAATCATCAACAATGACAAGCCCATAGTAAGTACCTCCTAAACTCATAGTTCTAGAATGACCAAATAAATCTATGTGAAGTAATTCAAGGGGTCTTGAAGTAGTAACAACATTTTTACTTTGAAAAGAAGTTTTTGTTTGTTTCCCCTTTTGACAAGCATCACATAATTTGTCCTTTTCAAACTTGAGTTTGGGTAAGCCAATGACTAAATCCTTTTTAATCAACTTGTTCATATGATGCATGTTAATGTGACTTGCCCTTCTATGCCATAGCCTAGATTCATCAATTTTACTTATTAGGCAAGAAGTGTTGTGAAAGAATGCATGATCTATGGAGAGTAAATAGATATTACCTTTTCTTTTACCTATATGAATTACCTCACCATTTTGCCCATCACATATCATGCAACAATTGTCATTAAATGACACTTTGAACCCTTTGTCACAAAGTTGGCTTATACTTAGAAGATTGTGCTTTAAACCTTCCACATAAAGAACATTTCTGATTTTGGTTTTAAAGCAGTCTCCTATATTTCCTTCTCCAATTATCTTCCCTTTGTTGTTGTCTCCATAGGTGACAAATCCACAATCTTTAAGAGTCAAATTTGTGAGCATTGACATGTCACCGGTCATATGTCTAGAGCATCCACTATCAAGATGCCATAATGATGATCTTGCTCTTAGACATACCTGCAAAATTCAAATCAATTTACAAAGAAAGGTACCCAATTGAGATTGGGTCCATAGGGGTTAGCTATTTTGTATTTCTTTGGCACCCAATGCGTTCTCCATTTGGCACATAGAATCTCCTAGCATAGCATCTATTAGATGTGTGACCTTTCTTCATACAATAGTTGCAAGTTACAATTTTTTATGCTCTTTCAAAATAAGTCATGTGATTAAACCTTGGTTTTGAAACGACTTTTTGATATTTCTGTTTTGGAGGCACAAACTTGGTTTTTCCATAAGGTTTTGATCCATGTTTGTAACCTAATCCAGAAGTATCTCCAGCATATTTTTGTACACTTAGCATTTCAGCCAAATTGCATTTTCCTTTATAAAGCCTTTTCAAGAGATCAACCAAGTAATTATTTTTTGAAAGTACTATCATATGTTTTTCACCTTGACCTTTTTTGAACTCATCAAACTCTTTTTGCAAAGCATTGTATTTGTCAACATTAGATGAAGAAGAAGCACATAAACATCCATTCATTTTGTAGCTTGAAACAAGTTTTTCATTTTCTTCTTTCAATTTACAAATTTCAGTTTGCAATTCTGCAATTTTTGTGGCATGCCATCTAAGATTTCCTTTTAGCCTATTATTGGATTTTGCAAGCTTTTGAGCCTCTTCATGCATTTCTTGAAAAGCATCAACAACTTGATCAAATTCAGAACTTACCTCAGTTTCAGCACTTGAGGATTCATCATCTTCATTAATTATGGAAGTGAAACACACATTTGCTTCTTCATTTTCAGTTGATGATTCAGAAGTTGTTGACTCATTGTCTTCCCAAGCTATATAGGCTCTCTTAGGCTTTCCTTCTTTCTTTATCTTGTTTTCACCTTGTTGCTTTTTCAAAAAGATAGAGCATTCAGATTTAATGTGGCCAGGTTTTCCACATTCAAAGCAAGTGAAGTTGTTGTCACTCTTTTTGTTTCTGTTGTTGTTGTTCTTTGTGAACTTTCTGTTCTTGTTTCTTCTCAAGAACTTGCTGAACTTTTTGACAATTAGATTCATGTTGTCCTCTTCATCTTCTTCACTTGAGTCTTCCATCTTTTCCCCCTTTGAGGATGCAGCTTTCAAGGCAATGCTTTTATGTTTCTTATCTGCATCTTCTGCATTGGTTAGTTGAGACATTTTAAGTTCATACTCAAGAAACTTACCAAAAAGTGCAGCCATGGACATTTTGGATAGATCTTTTGATTCTTTGATTGTTGTCACCTTTGGTTGCCATGGTCTTGTGAGACACTTCAAGATTTTGATGTTCAACTCTTCAGCATCAAAGATCTTTCCAAGACCAAGAAGATGATTTACTATGTGAGTGAATCTTGTTTGAAGCAGAGATATATTTTCTGTGGAGTTCATCTTGAACATTTCATACTCATGGATTAAGGCATGCTTTCTTGATCTTCTTACTTCATTTGTACCTTCATGAGTTATCTCCAACATCTCTCACATCTCCTTTGCACTTTTGCACCTAACAGTTCTAAAGAATTCATTGGAGGAAAGTGCAGAAGTAATCATATTCTTAGCTTTAAAATCATATTGGACAACTCTCTTTTCAGCATCTGTCATTTCATCCCATTCTTTGGGAATCATATCATTACCAACAATTTTTATAGGAATCAAAGGACCTTTTTCTATTGCATTCCAAGCACCTGGGTCATTTGATTGAATGAAGATTTGCATTCTATTTTTCTAAAAACTGAAGTGCTCTCCTTCAAACATCGGAAGACCATTGAGGGAGGCACATTCCTTGAAGGTAATTTGTGGTATTCATTTTTTTAAAAGAAAGATAGTGATCTTGAATAACACTCAAGAACCTGCTCTGATACCAATTGAAAACAATAGGAATACCCACAATAACCAAGAGGGGGTGAATTGGTTTAAACTTGGCCTTTTAAAATTTATTTATAAAATCAGAGTTAAAGGATCTTAATCACTTTTAAACCAAGAATACTTCTAATTAATCAAACTACTTAGCCCAAGAAATCAATTGCTTAAAATAGGACTTGTTGAGTAATGATAATAAAAGCAAGAACAAATGAACAAGATAGCTAGTAGAGATTAAGGAATAGAAAATCAACACAAGAATTTATACTAGTTCACTTCTCAAGAGAAGCTACATCCAGTTTCTTCTAACCAACACTAGATTAGAGTTCCACTATTATAAATTTCAGTTCTTACAAGCTTTACAACAATCACCCTTTATCAAACCTAGATAAAGAATAGAAATCTAAAACCCTATTAGACTCCTAGTGATCAAGAACCAGAGAACATTACTATGTTTTTCCCCTAGAGAACCCTACTCTAGCACAAGCTTCAAAGAACTCTTTACAATAGCTTCAAATAACCAAAAATACAAAAATGAATTTACAACCAGAGATAATGAAGAGAAACAACCTGATGATCTAATGAATATGAATGCATGTGGTTTACCAATCAGAGTTGAATTGCAAAAAAGGATTTCAGAACATGCTCTCCAAAACTTCTTTGAAAATTCTTGCCCAAGAAATCATTCAATACCCATGAAGATTAAAGAGTGGGACAAGAACTTAGTTAACCCAGAAAATCACCTTCTAACTTTGAGAAGACTTATGTATATTCAGAAAATTCAAAGTATTCAAGTTAGAAAAGCAGACAAGCCTTCAATCTATTTATAACAGCTTTTTGTAACAAACTGTAATTGATTACAATGCGCCAAATAATCGATTAAAATGGCTTATGTAATCGATTAAATTGTCACTTAATCGATTAAAGTGTTCATAGCTTCATCTTGGGTTTTACAACGAACAGAATAATCGATTAAACAGAGCTGTAATCGATTAAAGCAGTGAAGTTCATTGTGGAACAAGCTTGTGTAATCGATTACAATTTGTGGCAATCGATTAAAGCAGTGAGGCATGCTTTTGTTTTTACTATGTAATCGATTACAAGAGTCATGTAATCGATTAATATGTTCTACATGACTTTTCCAGATTTAAAACGAAGCAAATAATCGATTAAACCATTGTGTAATCGATTAAAGCAGTAAGATTACATTTTTCCAAAAACATTAGCCATGACTTATTGATTTCTTTTAAAACATGAATAGCTTTGATACTTTAATGAAAACATGTAAGCATGTTAATGATTTTGTGCATGCAATGCAAGGATCAAAAGATTGGCCTTTCATATACTTAATTTGAATTACAATCTTCATGGCATGTGAAAAGCTCAAAACTTTCTTTTAAGGCACAAACTTCATCTTCTTGTTGCTCCCCCTATATCCAACAGGATATGTCCCCTTGATATGTTTCAGTACTTGGATATTGAAGACACTGGCCAGTGCATGTAATCCATTAGAGAAACTATCAAAGTCAAGGGAATAAATAATTAATTGAGTAACAGAAAACTCATCAATCAATTATCGATACATTACAAAGGGGCGATGCATATTCGGGTTATGTGTTATTTGTGTTATTAATCTTGGAGTTCAAGTTTGGGCTTTTAGTGGAGTAGCACCGAATTAGATAATCATTCTATTGATTATCAGGAGCCTTGATTAATTACATATGGTGGATCCCCAAGCTAGCTTGAGACAAGGGATGAGGTGTTTCAGTTAATGATGACTTATGAGTTACATGGTCTTGGGTTCTATAGACCTAACTTTGCACTCAAAAGAGCAAGTGGGAGATTGTTGGGCTTATGCTCTTTAGTTGAGCCCAATTGGGCTAACACTATTAGAAGAGTTCAAAGACTAATATAAATACTCCTACTTAGGTCATTAACAGTGAGAGACAGAAAACCTAGAAAATAGAGAAGTGGCCACACACCCTACTTATTCCCCTTCAAGAGATAGTTTGGAAGATTTGCTAGAGACAAGGAGCCAATCAACCAAGTTGAAAGCTACAAGAGGTAAACACATAAAACTATGATGATCAGTTACATAGTTACATCCCAAACCACAAACGGTTTATATGTTTCCGCAGTATTCGATGTGCCAACAATTCCAAGAAATCTATTCTTCCAAATGTCCATTCCTAAGTTGAATAAGGGCAAATTGTATTACTATTTTACTTTTAACCATAATCTAGGCAAATTAGAGAAGGAAAAGCATATTACTACCTAATTTCATACGTGAACCAAATTGAACACTAAATTAATTATTTTTGATTATTGTTATCAGATGATAAAGTCTTCAAAGTAATAATTTGCTGGTGTATGGCATAGTTTTTAGCTAGAACGGGATAGAAAATTTCTCAAAGCAGATTGTTTACATCATGGATACCTATTAATATGAAAAGCATAACTAGTTAAAATGTGCTTTCAGAATAGAAGAGAAATACCTACCAATAAAATAGATGGGGGAACTCATGAGTTACTTAATATGATTTGTAGACTGAGCTTTAAAATGATGGTTTATGAACTGAAATCAAATGACATAATATCTTCGACTGCAATTTAAATCCCAAAAGTAGATAAAAAAAGAAGATAAAGGAGGCAACAAATCCACATTGACTACTATGAATTGTTTATAAGAACTACTAAGTGAATGATTAATTCTAAATAGACCAAACATAAGATTATACTCCTAAAAAAGCAACACGTTTTTTCTAACCTCCACTCCAACAAATTATTTTACTTGCTTTGAATGATGGAGCATGCCTCACCTCAAGTCCTTCAGTTGCCTACAATCAATATTTAGATGAGACAAACAAGTTTTAATAAATTGCATGGTTAACTTTTGTTTGGATTAGCTTACTTTGTTTTTTTAAATACCATATAATCAAAATCTTACTAAATAATCTTTTGAAAACAAAGCAATTTTTCCCCCAAAAAATTAAGGTGCTCAAACCATGCACTTAATGACACTGCAAATGAATCCTCTCTCCCTGTCCCTTCTTTCTTTGTTTTTTTATCTCCTCGCGTAATTAATTTACGGGGTGCTTACACTTGCCATAGAATAAAATGTGTATGCACATGGTTGCTACAACGAATTTTCTATTAATGATATGTAAAAGAGATTAATGAGTTTTGTGAGACATCTGAGCTAGTTCAGCTCACTGTTTTCTTTCCTCTTTTTTTTTAAATAAGGAAATTTTTTATTTCTCCCCCAGATGTATCTCTATTGATCATTTGTCCATCAATGATCTGTTTTAATGGTAGCTGGATGCCTTTCATGTTCTATTATGAGTGTATCTAATTCTATATCTAACCTCCTAGATAAGCTTTTGTAATTGTTCTTACCAAAATTTTGAAATGCCACGTATTGGGCTGGAAGTAGTCCAGGTGGGTTCCAGACTTTACACATTGAACGATGAGTCAACCTTGTTAAGGAGAGGGACTTGCAAAGGAAAGGACTCTCACACTCAAGGATAACTGAGTATATAAGAGTCCCTGAGGTGGTCTCAGAGTGTATTCACTGTGGGTGAATTTGTAGTATGAATGAACATGAGTAAAAGCTTAGAGAGAACCTGTATTTATAGCTTGGAGTATGGGCCTTGGGCCTTTGTTTGTTAATTAATTTGTTGATAAGATAACAGATAATGACAGACAATTATATAATTCAAATAGGAGATAAAGTGTACCTTATAGATATGTTGTTAATTGTAGATAAGTAACAGCTTGTAGATAATTAGAAAGATATTATGAGATAAGGTGGTTGCACCAGTATGAATAATCAGGCATAACTTACATGTTGTTGACCAAGAGAGACTTGGCTGTAGAGGGTTGACGTCCTCGCTCATGTAGCAAGGCTGACACAGAAGGTGGACAAGCGTGTTGTCACTGTAGCAGGATCGACACTAAGTGTTACGACCCGCCTCGTCGCTACGATATCACTAACTCTAATAATGTGAATTTCAATTTTAATAAAAAAATCCATTAATTTGATTATAAAAATGGTAGTAAATTTTTCGCGATATTAAACTTTTCATACTATATATAAATATATAAATAAATACTCACATGTCAGGATATAGGTTAGTTGTATTTACAAGTATTTACGCCTGAAATGTACATATCCATCAAAAATAAATCAAGAGACCAACTAAGAAAGAGTTGACTATCAAAACAGAACTCTTTCCCAAAAAGTAATTCATCGTCATCATGACGGCTCGGTAAATCCAACCAAAAAGAATCTCCCTCCAAAGTCACCCAATGTTGCTCATCTACTTACACAAATGAAGGTTTGTGATCATCACAGGTACCAACCACATGGTACAACAAATGCAAGGGTGAGTTTATTATATAAAACCAACAAGCATCAGGTAACAATAATTGGAAAGGAAACAACAATAACAACCACAATCATTACCCAAGATCCATCAGTCCAATACACACTCGACACACCAATCATCCAATTCATTTCATAATTCAAACAATCATGTTAAGAATGATGCATGCTCCTGATTTCACTCTCACCATGCAATGTGGTACCATATCCAGGGAAATAACCTCTCACAGGAAAATGATTTATCGCCTATCAGGGTCATCATGTCGTGCACTGGCCATTCCCCTCGGTGATCAGCCAGCAGGGCTAGGGAATTCCAAACCCAATGGCCCCTTAGTACCTGTGTTTTCAGCCCACAGAAACCCACAAGTATGCGCATGGCTTTATTCTATTTCCATCAATGCAATATGAATTATGAAACATGGACACCATCAATGCATGACCCGGCTAGGAACACATCCTTCCTCGCAAGGGTAACCTGTCATGCACCCCCCATGTACATACATAACACACCAATGTAGGCTCACTGATGCATTGATCGTGGCTAGGAACACATCTTTCCTCACAAGGGTAACCAACCGGTCACTGCATCCCAGGTGGACGTACACATCATACAACCATGGGCACTATTAATGCATGACCTGGCTAGGAACACATCCTTCCTAGCAAGGGTAACCCGTCATGCACCCCCCATGGGTATCTATGTGTATCCACATCATACAATGACATTATCAAGATCCACATCACATCATCTCAATATCATCATCATACATATCAAACTCATCTCATTTCAACATCATCAATTACATCAACATTATCTCATTTGAACATCGTCAATCACATCATGATTATCTCATTTAAACATCACCATCCACATCAATAACATATCAATTTCTATATCATCAACATTATATTATTTCAATATCATCATCATAAACATCAATATTCAACAGCATCAACTGTATCGGCATTATCTCATTACATCATCATCAATTACCTCAACATTATCTCAATCTCAATATCATCAACAACATCACAAACAATCGCATTTCACATCTATTCATAATACATGTGCCTGGGATTCACATTCTCCAAGTTTTCAAACAACCCAAATTTCATACATTCACAATTCATCATACCACAAGAGTGATATTTTTAGAAAAATTCTAAATTAAAGATGAGGACTACAATATATAAAACACACTCTTATTCCCATTTAAAACTTTAATAAAGAATTAAAGAGAAGGATGCATAATAAAATTTTGGGCAGAGTCTCCTTTGTAATTAAGACTTCCCCCAAAAATCCAATCATTACAACAAGCAAATTCATCATCTCCCATTAGTTAAAAACATCATTTGCCTTGAAAATAAGCACACACAAGAACAAACACATATCACTCATAAATACACTGCATCCCATTAGTTAAAATCTTAGTTTTTCTTGAAAAACTAGCACACAGCAGGGATAGACAGTTATCTTCATAGTTAGACTCCCTGGCCCCTAACTATGGTATCAAAACTATACCAAAATAATAAACTCCTCTTACCTATCTACATCCCTCTGTTAGCTCCTTGAAATGTCATTTTGGGATCTCTAAAGTTCACGTGCTTTGGCCCAAATAGCAGAGCTCTTTATACCAAATTGAAGATGATTTAGTATAGATTTCAAAAACTAGGCTAACATTAGCATTCAGGGTCAAATGCCCATTCAAATTTAAAAATGGGCTAAAATGGTGTTTTGGGAGTTCACATCAAAAGACATCATTTTGAAATTCTGATGTGATCGAGGCTCAACACAGATCACAAAAATGATATCTATTTCATAATTACAACATCTCATTTTCAAAGGGTTTTCAAAGGATGTGTAAAACTTCTAACAACGGTACCCAAAACGTAAGAGACACTAAGAGAAGCTTAAACTAGCTAGAAGAAGACAAAGGAAACCAAGAAAGGAGGATTGGAGGCTCCATTTTCTATTGGATCCTCGAGTTGAGTTTTGAAGATTCCGCTTCGATTAAAGTGTTCCTCTTCGTGCGGTGGCCCAATAGCAAGCGACGGTGGCTAGTGGTGGTCACCAGAGGTTTTAGGTGGTGGAGGAGGAGGGGAAGGGGGTTGGGTGCTGGTTTTAGGGATAAAGGAGACAATTTTCGTGATTTGGAGGCTGCTGCATGCTTTTAGAACCGCATTGACTCGCCCAGGCGAGCCAAAATTTGCCTGGGTGAGTTGACCCAATTTTAAAATTTCTACTTCTGTGAAAAATAAATATCTCATGCTTCAGATATTATTTCGCCAATCCCAACGGTCAAAAGTTACATATATGGGTTAGAAGCCAACCTTTAGAATTTGAAGGCGATCCAGTGGTCAACCAATCCAGAATTATGATTTTACTATAACAGGTTTTGGGTCAAACTCAGAATCACTCAATTTCAACGTAGCTCAAACAAACTCCACATAACTTGACATCTACACAAGGCAATTGCACATGAATAATTCACATAACATTTCAAATAATCTAAACTAATCAAATAAGCAAACAACACCAAGAAATACATCAAACATCTATTTTCAGTTATCAAAATTTCAGGGTGTTACAACTCTCCCACCCTTTTAGAAATTTCGTCCCCGAAATTTATCTGATTCAAACAATGCTGGATAGGCTTCTCACATCTGACTTTCTAGTTCCCATGTTGCATATTCTCCTGATGTACCTCCCTAGATAACCTTGACCAAAGGAATCTCTTTCACTCTTAAGTGCTTCATTTGCCGATCTTCGATCCTCAAAGGCAATGTTTCATATGTCAAGTTTTCCTTTACTTGAACATCATCTAACTCGACCACATGAGAAGGATCATGGACATATTGACGGAGTTGGGACACATGGAATAGATTACAAAGATTAGAAAGGGATGGAGGTAATGCAACTTGATATGCTACAGGGCCGACTCTTTTGTGAATTTGGAAAGGACCAATAAAACGAGGTGTGAGTTTTCAAGATTTTAATGCTCGATCAACCCCGGTCCATGAAGTGACTCTCAAGAATACATTATCGCCAACCTCAAATTCTAGGTCTTTCCTCCTCTTGTCCTAATAACTCTTTTTCTTACTCTGAGCAGTTCTCATTTTCTCTTAGATCAACTTGACCTTCTTAGTGGTTTGTAGTACCACTTCAGGTCCTAAAATGAGGTTCTCTCGAGGTTCTAGCCAACACAAGGGTGTCCTACACCTCCTACCATACAAGGCTTCATAAGGAGCCATGCCAATGATAGAGTGAAAACTATTGTTATATGTAAACTCTATTAACGGCAGAAAACTCTCCCAACTTCCTTTTTGTTCTAAAACACACGCCCTCAAAAGGTCCTCTAAAGACTAAATGGTCCGCTCAGTCTAACCATCAGTTTGAGGATGATAGGCTGAACTTAGCCTAAGCTTGGTTCCCAATGCTTTGTTTAGCCTCTCCCAAAATCTAGAGGTGAATCTAGGATCTCTGTCAGATACTATTTTAAATGGCACACCATGTAATCTAACAATCTCACTAATATACAGGGAGGTCAACTTCTCTGAGGAAAATCTAATATTGATGGAGATAAAGTGAGCAGATTTGGTCAATCTATCAACAATAACCCAGATAGAATCTAAACCTCTCAAGGTTCTAGGTAGTCCTACAACAAAATCCATGGAAATGTTGTCCCACTTCCACTAGGGTATTTCTAACAGTTGCAACTTCCCTGAGGGTCTCCGATGTTCTATCTTAGCTTTCTGATAGACTAAACATGCCTATACAAAGTCACTAACCTCTTTCTTCATGTTTGGCCACCAAAACATTGTCTTGAGATCCTAATACATCTTGGTAGCATCAGGGTGGATGCTCAGACCGCTCCTATGTCCTTCCTCCAAGATCATCTTCCTAAGCTTCGATACATTGGGACACAAATTCTATCTTGAAGTCTCACGACTCTATCTGATCCCACATTGAAAATACTATCTTTCCCTGACAATATGGCTTCTAACTGAGCCCTCAAAAAAGGATCAGACTTCTGGCCCTCTCTGATCTCTCCTAGCAAGCCGCTAGTAATCCTCAAAACTCCTAGTCTTACACTGTTAAGGGTAAGCCAGGCTAAGGTCTCTAAACTATTCTAAGAGATCCCATTCCCTAACCATCAGAGCAAATACATGTAGGGACTTCCTACTCAAAGCATCAACCACTACATTGGCTTTGCCAGGATGATAACTAAGCTCAAAATCATAGTCCTTAAGAAACTCTATCCATTTCCTCTGATGCATGTTCAACTCTTTCTAACTAAACAGATATTTAAGGCTTTTGTGATCACTAAACACATCAAACTTAGAGGCAAATAGGTAATGCCTCCACATCTTAAGAGCAAAAACTATAGCAACTAACTCCAAATCATGGGTAGGATAATTCCTTTCATGTGTCTCGAGTTGTTCAGAAGCATAGGCCACTACTTGGCCATTCTACATCAACACTCCTCCCAAACCCATCTTTGATGCATCACAATACACCTTGAAGGGTTCTCTTAGGTTAGGCAAAACTAACATAGGCGTTGTTGTCAGTTTTTCCTTAAGATTTTGAAAGCTATGCTCACACTGGTCATCCCACACAAAAACTTAACCCTTACGAGTCAGCTTGGTCAAAGGCAAGACTAACTTAGAGAAACCTTATATGAATCTCCGGTAATATCCCTCTAAACCTAGAAAACTCTTGATCTCAAACACCAACTTAGAACTCTCCCACTTAAGAACAACTTCTACCTTAGAAGGATCTACAGCTATACCACCTTGGGATATCACATATCATAGAAGACACACTTTCTCTAATCAAACCTCACACTTGGACAACTTAGCATAAAGTTGTTGATCCTTAAGGATTTACAGCACAATCCTCAAGTGCTCCTCATGCTCCTTTCTAGTCTTAGAGTATACCAGAATATCATCTATGAATACTACCACAAAACTATTAAGATAGGGGTGAAAGATCCTATTCATATAATCCATAAACACACCCGGAGCATTAGTCACACCGAAGGGCATAACTAAATACTCGCAATGACCATAACTGGTCCTAAAAGCAGTCTTCAGAATATCCTCAGACTTCACTCAAATCTGATGGTAACCTGACCTAAGGTCTATCTTGCTAAACACACAAGCCCCTACTAGCTGATCCGTAAGGTCATCTATTCTAGGCAAAGGATACTTGTTATTAATTTTCACTTTGTGCAACTGGCGGTAATCTACACACAACCTCATGGTCCCATCTTTCTTCTTTACTAATAACACTGGTATTTTTTTAGACTATCAATTATATTTGTATTTTCGTAAATAAATTATTAAAAATGTTAACAATATACTATCTCTTACCAAGAATTATTAAGTAATCTCAAATTATTATAATTTTGACTGAAATGCACGTGACACATTATTATTATTATTATTATTATTATTATTATTATTATTATTATTATTCAGAAATTGAAAAACTTAAATACATATGTTACATAAAATTTTATTCCTAACATATAGAACTTTTCAAGAGCATTTCTTATGCTCCAAATAACTTATTAGTTTTGAATTCACTTTTGCTACAGGAATTTTGACAATCTTTTGCACTAATAATAAGAACTTAAATTGAATTTTACACATTACTTTATATTTTATTAGGCTTTGGTGGCTCATTTTGGATATCAACATGTTGGTTATTGTGAAATGAACTTTACTAGTCTTATACATAAACATACAATTAGTTGGCTTTTTTAGTTTTTTCAAGTCTTCTTATTGGTTATTTGATATTTATTCTCATTATTGTGAGATAAATATATTGTAACCATTTGTTGGTAGTTGATATTATGTTGTTCTCTTTTTGTACATAGATTGTATATGGTTCCTCTTATGCAATATAATTGTTATATATATATATATATATATATATATATATGTATGTATATGTATATAAAGGGGATTAAATTATATTGGTTTAACTTTAACAACTATTACATAATTCTATAACTTTTAATTAGATAATTGTTGCTTATTTTATTTTCTCACATGATCCATTTTATTTTCTCACTCTAACTTAATTTTTGTCTTGGGCAAACAAGTGAGCTTAATTGATAATTGTTGTTTATTTTCGGATTTTTTGCTTACTTGATCTATCTTCTTTGTGCAAGACCAAGAGAGTTTTACAGAACTCCAAATGGCGCATATGGGCAGTCCCTAGAAAGATAGGAAAAGATCTACAATTTTTTTCAGAGATAAGTCGAGGCCAATTCAGTCATTTTGAGGGTCATTTTAGGCTTGTAAGTCAGAACCTCTGCACTTGAGTTTTTGGCTGTGAATTGGTGTAATTAGTAATTAGTCAGATTAGATGGACCTGATCATGGCCCATCCTTTCCTACTGACTCAATCATTATACATTAGTGCAATTAGTTAGATTTTTTACACTTCATTTTAGCAAAAATAGAATTTGTAGTTTCTTTTTGAAGTTTCCATAATTAAAATTTCTTTTTTTTTTCTCTCTCAACTGTTCTTCATTGTTCTTCAGTTTTCTTCTTCATTTCATTTTTGTTCTTCCATTCTGCTGCACTAATTTTGTGGCTCTTCCACTGATGATGATCATGGAAATCTAAACAATTAATTAATCCAAGGATCCAATCCAAGCAAGGAGAATTTGAGTTCTGGTTTGGTATTTAAATTTTTGTGTGAATGTTCATTTTCTTTTTCAATTCTCTATTCGATTTTCATGATTATGAATGTGTTTAGGATTGAAGACAGATTAGGTTATGGATTTATTTCCTAATTTCAAATTTTAATCACAGATTGTCTAGATGATATTTCAATTAGGTTTAAGGTTTCAATTAATTTTCGAGTTAATTCGATTGAAATACTTCTAATGAAATTGAATGAACTTTCATAACAAGATCATTATCTAAGAACTATGATAATTCGCATTGCTTGGTTTGGTGAATTAGATTGATATTCTTTAATCTGTTTTACAATACATCTTATCAATTCTGTCAGTTTCTACGTTTTTCTTCAATTGTAGTTTGTGTTTTCGCAATTTTAATTCATTGCCTACAAATTGTTTGATAAAAATCCCTCTACTATTTATTAGTGAATTGAAGTTGGAACTGAATTGATCGTACCTCTGAGTCAACCTAAGTTAATCCTGTGCTACAGAATTAACATAGTTTATTTGTTTTGAAGCGATCTGACATCGGTTATCACTAGCGAAAGAGGATGAATGAGCATTGATGAAGAATGTCCAGTGTCAAGATTAGTGTTCTTGACAAGTAATAAAAATGGTGAGCACAAAGAGCTCCTGAGGGTAGACAAGTGATGTCCGATGTCGAGGTTGATGACTTTGTGAAGTATAAGAGTGGAGCTATGTCAAGGCTCCCGACCTGGACATGGGCTGTCCAGGTTGTTACTATTGAGTTGTCCAAGGTGCACTTATCTATTCTGTAGATGAGGTCAGGCAACTAAAGCATCGAGGTTGAGTACTTCTGCCAATATCTGACCATTGGAATGAGCATTGAAAGCGAGCATTACGCTTTGCTAAATGCTATAGGCATGTGTCGTCCATGCGTCGTACCCGTGTATACGTGTCACTCAAGGAGTGGACACGTATTGGAGACGTGCGATAGTGGGTGAGTGGCGTCAGGTTGTGGCATGGATTCCGAGGGAGTCACTTCAAGTCCTGCGTGTAACTGCACCATCACGTCTCCATTTAAATAGAGGGGACGTTTGACATCTTCTCTCACCGCCATTGCTTTCTTGCTTTTCTAATTTCTGAAACCTCTCTGCTTCGTTGATCTTCTTCTTGCTCTCATTCCCTTCGTTCAAGGTATAACCTTATCACCTTTTTGCTTTTGACAATATCTATCTCTCCTATTTTTGTCTCCACTTTGGGCATGGGAGGTAGCGATTTAGGGGGCTCGATTGAGTGGCCCTTTATGCGTGAAGTTATTTTAGTGGGTGACTCCTCGGAAGAGGACACCCACGATGGAGTTTCTAACGGGTCTTCCTCTTCAGGGAGGAGGGCGAACTCTCGTCGGGCTAGTGAGGGCACTTCTTGCCCTCATCAGCAGGCTAGGCCTTCCTTCGCCTCTAGGGCGGGCAAGCCTCAGCCACTTGCAATCCTTCACCCTCCATCTACATCCAAGAGGGTGAGGCAAAGTGGTGTTGTAAGCGCTAGGACCTCCTCTCGCATTCGTCGGAACCACAATGTTGGATCGCCATCCTCCACCTTGGCCGAACATAGCTATGAGTGGGCTAGGGAGGATGATTTTAAATAATGGTCATCCCTAACTTCTCTGGTGCATGTGATTGCCATGTGCCAACAACTACAGTTGACAACTCCAGGGGACTCCCGCAAGGTCATCATCCAGCCTTGTGGGAGTGATGGCTTCCCTTGTCTAAGGGCAACGCCAGGCGTGCTTCCCTTTTTCTTCATTTACCAATTCCTCTTCAAGGTGTTAGGTCTTCTCCTTCCCTTCTCACCTTCCCAATGTGCTATTCTGGACTTCTTGAACGTGGCGCCCTCCCAACTTCACCCCAATAATTGGGCAGTGGTGAGGGCATTTAAGATTTTGTGTTCCTTTTTTAACGTTCGGCCGAATGTTCAAGTTTTTTTTTATTTTTCTTTCAAACAAAACTGTCCAGGAAGGTTGCTTGGGTCTCCTTGCATAGCATTTCCAAGAAGATGTTTGAGGTTGACACCAATGTCTTTTGCCGCTTCAAGGACCATTTCTTTAAGGTCCGCGAGAGTGATGTCGTGGCAGATGGATTGCCGTTGATGCATAACCAGAATGGGGAGCCTCACTTCCCATTCTACAGGCAAGCTGACCCAACCAGGTTCAGGTCGTTCGATAAGGACTTGTTGACCCTAGTGGAGAGGTCGGACAAGGCAATCCTTGAGCTATTGCCAGCTTCCCTGGATGCGCGTGCCATCCCTTCTACTGCATTAAACGATATTCTATTTGCCTTATTCCTTCTTTGTTTTCTCGTGTATATAACCTCACTTGACACTTATAATTTTTGTTGTGTTCTTTGCAGGTATCATGGGTAATTTCCCATGGAGGCCACTAGTGAAGAAGATGGGTGGTGATGTTGTGCCACCATCCCCTACTCCCCCTCCAGCTGGAAAAGAGGGTTGACTCGTTGTTGGGGATGGCCTGCTGAATTTGATGATGATTTCCCCAACACCTCCCTCTCTGCATTGGTTAAGAGGAAAAGGGATGACGATGTTGGGATGTCTAGCCGCAAAAAGTCTCGAGCCCCTCATAGCTTGTGTACAATGAGGAAGGTTGATGGACTTCTTCCTCGTGCGCCAACCTCTCCTCCCATTGTCCGGGCACCGATTCCAACGGTGGATGTTATTGCTGCTTCCCCTACTCCCTCATCTACTGTTTGAGCTTCGATTCCAGATGCTGCTCCGACCCCAATTCCAATTATCGCTTCGGTTCTAGTTCCACCTTTTGCTGCTCCTGCCCCACCTGCTGCCACCCCTGCTTCTCTTGCTACCGCCATTCCTGCTCCCCCACCTCCTTCTTCTTTTGCAATGTTGGTGCCTTCTTCTCGCCCTGTCACCTTGAATTTGTACATGTTCCAAAGGAGGTTGACTCACTGTGGAGTGTAGGGCAGGCTTGAGCGGAGGGTACCGACCCTGTTTGACAAGAATTGATTTAATGGTCAACCCTCAACATTCTGCTGATGCTTCAAAGCTCTTCCTGTAGAGGAGCATTGCTATTTTGGAGGAAAACGGGCAGCTACACCAAGAGGCCGTGAATAAGGAAGCTTCCTTGGAGAGGGAGCTAGCTAAGTTAAAGTCAACTATCTGCAACATCTGGCGGGTGGAACACTCCAAGTTGAATAGTGTCGTTGTGGCCATTACTGAGATGGTCAGGTCTAACCATCACCTATCTGCCAAGGCTGGTTGACGGTGATGAGTTGGCCACTCGGGGCAAAGCTTTGCTGAAGGAGAAGATGGACCTAGTTTTCAAGGTTGACAAGGTCACTGCTGAGAAAGAGGAGTTGGCCAAGAGGGTGGCCAAGTTAGAGGAAAAGATAAAGGAGTCGAAGCTTGGACTTGCTGCGGAGATGGCAGTAAGCAAAGAGCTTGATAAGGAGCTAGCTATCTACAAAAGGGAGGTAGTGGAGAAGGATGAGAAGGGTTCCTCAAAGCTGTTTGGCAGGCTGACCACTTTGCAAAGGATCTTGACTTGGGTTGACCCTTTTAAGGATGTAAATGGGGGAGTCTTGGTCGATGAAGAAGGGATCGGCTCTGCTGAAGAAAGTGCTAGTGATGCAGCCAAGATGTAGGCTGCCATGTTTTTGCTTTAACTTTTAACCTTGCTTGTCTAGGTTCCAAATGCATGTGTGTACCAAGAGCACATCTTGGGTTTTGAAGCGTCAAGGGTGGACGTTAGACACCTGTGGTGGACTCCTTCTTTTGCAAGTGGCTAAGTCTGTAGCCTTGCTTGTCGAGGTTCCAAATGAATGATTGTACCAAGAGCGTGTCTTGGGTTTGAAGCGTCAAGGGTGGACCTTGGACACTTGTTCTTGCAAAACAAATATTCTTGTGGCCCTACTCATCGAGGCTCTGAGGATGTCTTCGTACTAAGAGCTTGCTTGGGTTTAGCATGCCAAGGGTGGACCTTGGACTTTAGCATACCAAGGATGAACCTTGGGTTTTGTATTCTTGGGAACTTGTACTCCTGCAAATATAAAGTTTAAGAATACTGAAAATTATCAAGAGTGGACCTTGAGTACCTTAAGTTTATGCTACGGAAAACTTGGTGATAATGAGGCTAACAAAGGGTGGACCTTGGATTTTATTGAAAATTGTGAGTTACCATGAGCTGGTCTTGGGTTTTGTGAATCATTAGAGACCAACCAGTAATGCGTCTATCCTGGATTTTATAGTTAGAGGTCTACCAAGGCTTGGGTTTATGAACCTTGACGGTCTACCAAAGCTTGGGTTTATGAACCTATTACCGACCAAGGGGCTGCCTTGGATTTTGTTGGAGGTCCACCTAAGGAAGCCCTAGGGTTTTATGAACCTTTGGAGAGTACCAAGATGCGTCCGCCCTGGATTTTAGTATGGCTTCCCAATGGTAGACCTTGGAGAGTAGTACAAGGACATGGTCCTAGGTTTTGTCAAGGCTGGACCTTGGACAGTATTCGGGCGTTGGTCGTGCTTTTGTTATGTTCCTGCAATGTTGACACAAGCACATATAGAAAGAGAAATATGTTTTATTAATGTAGAAATTAAAGTACATATTCCCTTGTTGTTCTCCGAATGGGCCTCATTAAAACCTTTCAAGCCAAAACCCTGGTTTTTATAGGGACAAAAAACTTGAGTAGGAAAAAGAATACGCCACCTGGCCTTCGATTCATCAGCTGTAGTAGAACATCAGGTGGGTGGCATTCCATGTTCTTGGAATGCCTTTACCACTTCGTTCCTGTAACTTGTAGGCATCGTTCTTCAGGTTGGTGACGACCCTGAATGGGCCTTCCCAATTAGGTCCAAGTTTGCCTGCGCAGGGATCTTTTCTGGCTTTACCCCGGACACGCCAGACTAAGTCGCCTGGCTGGAAGGTTTGTTGTTGAACCTTGGTATTGTAACTTCTTGTCATTCAGAGCTTGGCAGCTTCTTCTCTGATTCCGGCCATGTCTTGAATTTCCCCAACAGTTTCTAGTTTAACCCTTATGTTTTCCTCATTGTACTGTTCTTGAATGATCATCCTTCTTGTCGATGGTTCTCCAAGTTCGACGAGAATCATGGCGTTTGTGCCATATGTGAGTCGAAAAGGAGTTTCCTTTGTAGTCCTTTAAGGTGAACAATGATAGGCCCAAAGTATGTTGAGGATCTCTTCCTTCCAGAGACCTTTAGACTTGTCAAGTCTAGTATGCAGGGCTTGGAGGATGACTCTGTTCGCTGTTTTCACCTGACCGTTGATGTGGGGATGTTCGACAAAGGTGATCAGGTGTTTGATACCCAGCCGTGTAAGGAAGCCTTCATAGGTCTATGCCTTGAACTACGTGCCATTATCAGTAATAATAGCAAAGGGTAGACCATACCTGTATATAAGATGTTTCCATGTAAAGGTTTCTACTTTACTAGTCGTTATCTCACGTAGAGGTGTCGCTTCAATCCACTTGGTGAAGTAGTCGATGGCCCCAGTAAGAACTTGACCATTCCTGGAGCTCTTGGTAGGGGTCCCAGGATTCCATCCCTCACATTACAAAGGGCCATGGGGAAGTTAGAGCGTGAAAGTTGTCAAGGGGAATCTGTGAGACGTTCACAAACTCCTAACACTTTTTACTAAGGATGGCAAAATGGGCCTTGCCCAACGGGCCAGCCCATTTAACTTGCCAAAAAAGGTGGGCTGGGTTGAAAATGTCAACCCAATAAGAGAAACGGGCCGGACCAACCCGGCAGGCCAAGAGAGAGATATTATTTGCATTTTTTGTGATTTTGTGTCCAGCACACTGCACACAACAGCTCCTTCCACGGCTTCCAGGACCTTCCTTTGTGTCCAGCAGCTACTTTTCTCTCACCTGTCCCTCTCCAGCTCTCCCTCCCATCGGGATCTTTCATTTTTCCTTCACTTCGACGCCATGGTCCTTGCAGCGTCGGCGCTGGCGTCTGCACCCACACCGCAGTCCGCACCCGCATCACCAGTCCACCACTAGGTACGTTTTGGGTACATGCTTTCCTGGTACAAACTCACCTGTAATTTTCGTGGTACATCCATGTTGCAAAAGAAGATACAAAATTAATAATTGGTCAGAACATTCAAATATAGTGAAAAGAATTATCCAGAACATTCTATTTGTGTCTCTTTACCCATTCATTTCACGATTCTTTATCAATCACAAAAGAAGTGAAATTGTTGCCACTTCTTTTCCTTGCGTTTTAGTCCACTGTACACATATTCCATGGTGCTCTTGAACCATTTCTCCTTGGTTTGTTCATGCTTGGAGTTGCTCTGTAATTGCAAATGACATGCACATAACATTTTTACTTTATTTGCCTTAATTTGATAATGCCACAAGTGCAAGAAAATTGCTCTTCAAATGATTAAAAAGTGAACTTAGTAGCTTACTGATAATTGACATATGTAATCAATTTAATCAAATAAAGTTTATTGTGAAACAATAGCAAGAACAAAACACGTATAGGAAATGAGTGACAACAAATTTTCTCTTTAATATATGAACAAGGAAAGTGAAACCAACTGGTAATGAGAATGAAATTTCCTGTCTTGGCTGATTTTTTTCCTTTGCAGCAACAACGCACCATGGATAGTTCCAACGCGAACGAGATACGAAGAAAGGGTTCAAGTGTAATTGATCACAAGTTAATGTAATTAATTTTTTTTTATATTTTTTAGGTGGGCTGGCCCGTTGACCCACCTTAAAGTGGAACAAGCTAGCATTTCCAGCCCATTTCCAAAAGTAGGCCAGCCCGCCCTATTTTTTTGGTGGGTTGGGCCAGCCCGGCCCGTTTTGGGTAGGCTAGCCCACTTTGCCATCCCTACCTTTTACACCTTCGAGTGAAATTGAAAGCATCGGTTCTAAGCGTCGGTCGGTAGTACCCTGCTCGTACCACCCTGGTGGCAAGGGAGCGCCCCTCTATGTGGAGGCCGCAGATCCCTTCATGGAGCTCTCTCAGAACATAGTTCACATGTTGGTTGTCCAAACACTTGAGCATAGGTGTTGTCAGCCCTCTTTTGAATAGTTCACCATCAAGGATGACGTAGTACTTGGCTTTCCTCTTTAGACGTCGGGCCTCGCTTTATTCTACTGGGAGTCTTCCCATGGTGAGAAAATTTCTGTAAGGGGTCATCTAGTTAGGTTCCTCCTCATCGACGACCATTACTGCTTGGGTGTCTATGGTGGGAGTTTGAAGTGTTTCCTAGATGATCATTTGAGGTGTCTGGTCTTCTTAGTACTAGCCAGGTTGGAGAGCAGGTCAACCCTGGTGTTACTCTCTCTCGATATATGGTACATCTCAAAACATTTGAAGTTGTCAATGAGTGTTTTGACCAGATGATAGTATTGGAGGAGTATGGCTTCTTTGGTTTGAAACTTGTTGGCTACTTGTACCTGGACGAGCTGTGAGTTGGAGTAGCACCTCAGACATTTAGCCCTGACTTCTTTTGCGAGCTTAAGTTCTGCTATGATTGCCTCATACTTGGCTTGGTTGTTTGAAGCTTTGAAATTAAGCTTGAAGGCTTGTTCTAGCGAGATGTTGTTAGGTCCCTCAAGAATAATACCTGCTCCGCTTCCCTGCACATTGGATGCTCCATCCACATAGAGATTCCACCAGTCCAAGGTAGATTTGTCTTTCCCTGCAAACTCCGCTAGGAAGTCCGCCATGAATTATGTCTTCATGGGAATGTGTGGTTCATACTAAAGGTCAAATTCTGACAATTCAACTGACCATGCCACCATCTTGTCTGCTAGTTCGAGTTTCCACAATACCTGCTTGATAGGATAGTTAGTTTTCACTATCACCTGATGACTTTGGAAATAGGGCCGAAGGTGTCTGACAGAAGTGACTAGTGCCAAGGCTATCTTTTCTATCATTTGATAGCGTTTCTCGGCGTCACGTAGCATGTGGCTAGTAACATAGATAGAGATTTGATGTTTCCCTTCTTCTTTGACAAGTGCTGAGCTGACAGCTCCGTCCGCCATTGAGAGATATAAGAGCAATGGTGCCTCCAGTCTAGGTCGACTCAGGATAGGTGGTGCAGCAATTGTCTTTTTGAATGCCTCGAAGGCCTCCTCACAAGTTTCATCCCAGAGGAAAGGTTCGGTCTTATTAAGCAATCTGTAGAAAGGCTTCACCTTTTAAGCGAGTTTTAGGAGGAACCTTGATAGCACCGCTAGTAGTCTATTCAATTTCTGAACTTCGGTGACGTTGGTCGGGCTATGCATCTGTAATATGGTTGTACATTTGTCCGAGTTGGCTTCAATTCCACGATGTGTGATCATGAAACCGAGGAATTTTCCGTCACCCACCCTGAATGTGCATTTCTTGAGGTTGAGATGCATGTCATAATTCCGTACTTCTTCAAATACCTCTTCTAGATCTGCTACATGTTGGGCTACACTCTGGGATATGATGACCATGTCATCAACGTAGACCTCGACATTGCGCCCGATCTATTTTCTGAAGACACGGTCCATCAGCCACTAGTATGTGACCCCTGCATTCTTAAGGCCAAAAGGCATGACTTTGTAGCAATAATTGGCGTCCTCAGTGATGAATGTTGTCTTCTCTTCGTCTGGTGTGTGCATCCTGATCTGGTTGTACCCAAAATATGCATCCAAGAAACTTAGGATTTGGAACCCGGACGCGCCATCAACCAGTCTATCAATGCTAGGCAATGGGTACGCGTCCTTTGGGCATGCCTTGTTGAGATCTGTAAAATCTGTGCACATACGCCATTTGCCACTAGCCTTTTTGACCATGACGATGTTGGCAAGCTAGGTAGAGTATCTGACCTCTCTGATGAAATTTGCTTTGAGCAATTTGTCATCCTCTTCCTTCACTGCCTTTTGTCTTTCTTCTCCTATATTCCACTTCTTCGGAGCTATTGGCTTGACCTGTAGACATATTGCCAGCTTGTGGCATATGACACTAAGATCAATGCCCTGCATGTCGAATGGTTGCCAAGAAAAAAGGTTCATGTTTTTGGGGAGTACATCAGCTATGTGTCTGTGTTCATGACTAGTGAGGTCTTTGTTGAGCTGTGTACAATGCCTGGGTTTGGGTCCGAGCTGCAATTTGAAAAGTTCCTCAATTGGTTTTGGTCCTTTGTCGATGTTGTCATCAAGTGGATCCACATCAAAGGTATCGTCCTGGTGAATTGTATAGACAGTTAGGGTATAAGGGGTGGACCCTTTGTCTATGCTCATGACTTGGCTAGTACCCCCCGAAGTGGGACGGTATCTGTTTGACTCCCTGTTGGGAGGATACGGTGTCACTTTCAAGCTCTCTACGTAGCACTGTCTGGCTTGCTTCTGATATGCCTTTATGGTGACAATTTCCCCCATTATGGTGGGAAATTTTATTTTTAAGTGAGGTGTGGAGATGATAGCTCCAAGCTCGCTCAGCGTTTTTCTGCCAATCAAAACAAGGTAAGAGGTGTCGGTATCGACAATTAGATACTTGATGGTAAAACTCCTCAAGAGTGAACCCTGACCAAAGGTGGTCACAAGATCCACGTAGTCTCAGGTGTCTATCCTTTCTCTAGCTTAAATTGAATTTTACATTTGCACTAATAATAAGAACTTAAATTGAATATTACATTTTGCTTAAAAAGTTGAATTTTACACATTACTTTATATTTTATTAGGCTTTGGTGGCTCATTTTGGAGATCAACACGTTGGTTATTGTGAAATGAACTTTACTAGTCTTATACGTAGAAGTTGGCTTTTTTAGTTTTTTCAGGTCTTCTTATTGGTTATTTGATATTTATTCTCATTATCGTGGGATAAATATATTGTAACCATTTGTTGGTAGTTGATATTATGTTGTTCTCTTTTTGTACATGGATTGTATATGGTAACTCTTCTGTAGTATAATTGTTATATATATCCATATAAGGAGATTAAATTATATTGGTTTAACTTTAATAACTATTACATAATACTATAACTTTTAATTAGATAATAATTTTTGAAAAAAATCGTAGTTGGATTGAAAATTTCTTTCATATATATCACATATGTAAAATTTTATATTAATTCAAAATCATTTGCTATCTCTTTCATATAAATTAATATCAACGTTGTATAAATATCTCAAAATATATTAAAATGTCATTTAATTACTTTCTTGTTATCGTTTCAATTTTAATAAAATTTGACACATATAATCTTAGTAATACATAGATATAATTCAATAATTGAATCAATATAATCACATTCTACACCAATTTTCAAATAACAAATAAATAAAGTACACGCAAATATCAATTTTCAAATAACGAATAAATAAAAAGTACACATCAATTTTCAAATAACAAATAAATATAAAGTACACACATACATACACACGCGCATATCAATTTTCAAATAACAAATATATGAAAAGTACACACACATATCAATTTTCAAATATCGAATAAATAAAAAGTAAATAATGTTAAAATTACAAATATTAAAATTTACGATATCTGTCCATTACATTTAAAATAGAAAATGTTAAAAATAATTTTTTCAATTATTTTCTGTTTTCCATCTCTCTTTCTTTCTTTATAACTTGTCATGCCCATTCTTCTTTTTCAGCTTCGTATAATATTATATATAAAGAATTAAAAAAAATCTCTGCCCATCGTAACGGAGTAGCTGTTTGTGTTTCTTTTTATAACTTCCGTGTCATTTTCTGGCCCTCAAATTATTTTAAAGAAAAAGATAAACATCTACCGCATTTTAAAATAGATTTAGGGTCAAAAATAGAGAGATAATAAGAAACTAAAAGAAAAAGAAAGAGTATAAAAAAAATATAAAAATTAAATACAATTAGAAAAAAAAAACAATGAATATAAATGAGTTAAAGAAAACAGGTGTAACTAATGTATGTACATTTTTTATACTGTCATATATCATAAATCTTGTGTTTGACAACTTTATGGATTCTATATAATAATTATATTAAAAATAATACCAACTATATTTTCTAATTAATGGATAGTATAATTTGTTTTTTCTTTTTAAAAAAAATAATTATATACTAATACTATTATAAGAGTACCTTTAGTGGTAGATCCCAATTTGGGATCTTATCTCACTTTATGGTGGACCCCACAGTGCCACGTAAGATTGAAAATCTATTAAGATATGTGACATTTTTTTCTTTAGTGGTAGATTTCAAACTGAGATCTTAGATAATTTTTAATGAGTCTCATATGGACCCTACTTTTAAATATTTAAATTTTGATTAAATTAAATTAATTAAGTAATTAATTTTAATTAATAAATCATAAAAAAAAATATTAATATTAAGAAATGATAAAATTTAAATAATTTTTATTTATAACTAAAAGACAATTAAATGAAAAATACATAAAATTGATAATAAAAAAATGTAAGACATTAATTTTAAAGAAAAATCAATTTTCATTATTTTCGTGACTGCAATATTCCCAAATATGCTCTACCAAGTCTGCTGGAAGTTGTTAATGAATTCCTCTTGTATGTATAACACGTCTTGTTTGCAAGTATATAGCAAAGTCAGGAGGAGCACCACAAGATACTTCAACATTTGCAATGTCATTATCTACGTGATCGTAATCAACATCGACATTACCACCAAATGTATCTCGTTTGTCTTCGACAATCATGTTATGCAATATAATGCATGCCAACATTATATCCTTCATTGTATCCATGTTCCAGGCACGTGATGGACCGCATATAATTGTGAATCGAGATTTGAGCACACCAAATGCTCCTTCAACATCCTTTCTCACTGCTTCTTGACATTTTGAAAATAATTTTCTTTTCGGACCTTGTGGCATTGGTATGGTCTTCACAAATGTGGCCCAATTAGGATAAATATCATCTGTAAGATAGTACCCCATATTGTATGGAGTTCCACTAATTGAAAATTGTACTGGAGAAGCTCGACCTTGCAAAACCTCAATAGAACCTAACATACATGGAAACCCTCGTGCATCTCCAATTTGTAGAAGGCAGTTTATGTCATTGTTGTTGGGTCTTCTCAAGTACTCTTCTCCAAATATCTCATTGACACCCCTTACAAAATTTTGTAAGCATTGAGTTGCGGTGCATTCGCCAATTCTAATGTACTTATTCACACAATCAGCAGGTGATCCGTATGCCAATATACGGATAGCTGCAGTACACTTCTGCAACGGCGAGAGACCCATTCTACCAACAACATCAGGTCTCATTTGAAAATACTCATCGTGGTTACTAAGAGCATTGACAATTCGGTTGAACAATTGTCGCTGCATTCGGAACCTATGTCAGAATTGAGTCTCTGTGTAAACCGAATTTTCTGAGAAGTAGTCATTCATCAATCGTAGATGTCCATCTTCATGATTGCGATTAATGACTCTTATAGGCCTTCGGTGTTGATTGTCGTTGCCTCCTTGATGTTGCATCTCACGTAAATAGCTCAGTATTTGTTCATCACTGTCGTCGTCAAGTGTTTCATAAATAGTTTGTTTTCAAACTCTATCGAATTCATTATTTCGATCCATTGTATGAATGCTTGTAGGAGATGTGCAACAATGAATGAGAATTGAACAATTAAATAGCAAATTATAACGGCTAGTTTTATAACGACCACTTTATAATAGCTAGTTTTATAACGGCTACTTTATAACGGCTAGTTTATAACGACTATTTTTATAACGACTAGTTTATAATGGCTACTTTACTAATTAAATCAAAATAAAAGACAATAACAACAAATTAAAAGATAATTAGATCAAATTAAAAGACAATTACAACAAATTAAAAGAAAATAACAACAAAATAAAATACGGCTAGTTTAATACTACATTCCTAGTTTACGCCTAATTATTTTACAAAAGGCTTGATGGTCTTGGAGTTGAGTTTCAGACATTGTAGATGTGCCCTTCATGAGAATGTCGTAATACTCTTTTTCGAGTTCTTTCTCTCGTAAGACTACTAGTTTGGTGTTCACAATATTTCTTTCCCTCATTGCTTCCTCTACACCAGTCAAGTCTATCGAATTGGTAGATGTTCCTACTCCTTTCCCCTTGCTCTTCCTTTTGGCCGCCTTTTGCCCCATTGGATGGGCAATTGGAGACGGTGTGTCAGCTTCGGCATCTTCGACTTGTGTTTCTGGATTAGATGACGATGAATATGCCCCAGTTGTGGAAATCTTCGTTCTCTTAGAGTAATTTTTAGGAAACTGGTCTAACCATTTCGGTTCATTTTTCAGAAGTCGTCAAGCATGTTCCAAACAAAAATCGCTTCCTTCATCTTCCTTCCATATGGCATATGCATGAAGCATGACATCATTCTCCGTGCAACCACTTTTCTTCAATGATACCGCTTGCTTGTAATGACCTTTGAATTTTTGCACGCCCAGATTAATTTTTTGCCATCATGATTTTAGTTGATTCAATGCCATTTCACGGAGTTCACCTCCAAATTTGTTGTAATTTTCTGTGACTCTCAACCAAAACTCTTCTTTTCCTTGACCAACACCAACAATTGGATCGGTTGAGATGTTGAGCCATGAACTAATGAGGTGCGTATCTTCTGCAATTGCAAAGGCGACTCGAGACTTCCTTTTTGTAGAAGATCCTCCTACTTCCTCAACGACGGTATCTTCTAGCCCAATTTGGGTAGAAAACTGTGGAAATTGTGAACCAATTTCATGATTTTCAACCATGGTAGGATTGTTTTGTGGCATTGAAGGAAATGTTTGAGAACTTTGAGAATTTTCTGTGGAAGGGATTTGAGTGCTTGACATAAAATAATTTAGTGGTAAAAAAGGAGGGCGATTTTTTGAATTTTGGGTTGAATGAGACATTTGGTAATTTTGAAAAAAATTCATATAACTTTGTCAATCAAATTGATTTGGATCCATTTCACACAAGTAAAATTTAACTAAGAGATTGAGAAAAAAAATTTGACAAATGAAAAATAAAGATGAAAGTTGTATGTATCAATGGTTAGTAATGAACCAATTTATATAAAAAAAATTTTAAAAAAAAAGCTAATAACTGCTAGTTTTTTTTTAATTTTAAAAAAAATTAGTTTTTTTTTTAATTTTTTACCTTCCAGTAGCTTCTTCCCCCTCCTTTTT
>CM023949.1:19590307-19617871 GCA_013407115.1 Glycine latifolia | reverse complement strand
CTCTTCTTTTTTCCGTTTTCTCTTCTGCAATGGTTGGTTGGGTTGTGGGTTGTTGCTCCCCGCCCATTTTGTGGTCTGTTACAACATAAAAAAGTATTTTTTTGGACTCCGTGCAGATCTTGAGGGTTCTTGAGAAAGAACCGGATCACCACGTGGAGATCTTCATCCCCCCCTTTAGTGGTGGATCTGGGGAAGGAGAGATCTTCAGCTGAAGATCCCTCCCCAAGACCCAGCACTAAAGGTGCTCCAATTACCCTTATTTTAAAAATTGAGAAACACCATTTTAAGACTCGGTGGAAGAAGCAAGGTGAATATGGTATTTCGCATGTCCCACCGTTTTAAGACTCTTGTGTCAAAGACGTGTTCCACCGTCTCTAGAAACATGAGCAGGTTCTACCTTCTTATTAAACTTGCATGATTTAAAATTCCTATTAATGGCCTCAAGTTTCTAGATGTGAGTATGTTCACAACTCTGCAAGTACTTTTGTGTGAGAGGAATTGAATTTAATAGTAGCCGAAGAGGTGGTCATTTTCCCGATTGCAATCATTTGTTATTATTGTCAAAATCTGGAAATTTTATGTACGATGACAAGTGAGTTTCAAACTTTGGATATCGGATGTGTGTCGTCTTTGTCAAGAAAGGGGGACTTGCTAAACAAATGAAATGACTCCGACACTTAAGTGAGAACATTAATTATGTATAATAATTAAGTAATAGAGTAGAGAAATTCTGAGTGCCTATGCACTCAATTTGGGAATGAGTATAATAAAAGTAAAGGTTTAGAGATAACATGTATTTATTGTGTGGAGTATGAACTTTGGACCTTTGTTTGTTAGTAATATGTTGATAAGATAATAACAAATAATTGCATATAGCTATGTAATTTAAATAGGAGATAATGTGTATCTTGTAGATATATGTGGTTACTTGTAAATAAGTAACATCCTGCATATAAGTGGAGAGATAAATACATATAAGGTGGTTACACCATTTTTAATAATAAGGCATAATAGATATGTTTGTTGATAATAAGATAATGATTATAATTGTTCGTACTCTTGTAGATAAGGAAATATTTACTATTCACGTCCACGTTCCTGTAATAAGACTAACATGGAGGGCGGATGGACTGGTCTTCGCTGTGTCGAGATTGATGTTAATGATGGAAAGGCACGCGGTTACGCATGGTTGATACGGAAGATAGACACATGTATAGTGACTCCACAATAACATCTATCATTTTATACATTACACTTGTCATGTGATTCAATATTGTTGATCGTATCTAGAATCAATATTTAGTTAATTAAACTAGTTTAACGGGTCATATATTAAAATCAATTAATACTCCAGCTTTGCCCTTATTTTTAAACAATACTATATTATACTCCACAGTGTTAATTGATTTTAGATACTCCACAACGAAGGATAAAAGGGATCCATCCAGTTTTGGCCCGTTCCACAAAATAGATAGAGAGGATCCTGATATCCCACGAAATAAGCTTAATAATGTGGTCTGGGAATCCAAACGAGGTGCCTGGTTCTCGGAGGAAATTTCAATCCACTTTTTCATACGTCTTTTCCAATTTGACTTTTATGGCAAGCAATCCACTCTTCACCTTTGCTTTTCTGATAAGAGAAAAGTTTCTTGAAGATTTTTATCCAAACATACATAAAAAAAAATTAAAATATACATTTTGCATTTTATTTAAAAAAATACATATTTACTATTTTTAGTATAAATTCAGGTTGAAAAATCTCAAATTTACATTATATTTTTTAAAAAAAAAATTTAAAATCCAGTTAACAATTAGAATCTTCCAACTAAAATTCTTAATTGTTTTCTTTTTAAAGATAATAAAATAATATAAATAAAAGAATTTAATTAAAAATAATAAAATTAGAGAATATAAATAAGGATAAATTAATTCTAAGTAGTATTTTAACACATATACTTGCACATAACAATTATTTAATTTAACAAAAATAACAGAACGTTCGAACAATAATAATTGAAATACGAAAATAACAAAACTAATCATAGTTTGAAAAATATTGTGTAGCGAACATGTCTTCTTACTTTTGAATCATTCTAGTGAGTTGCTCATTATGCACAACATCAGCATTGATTATTGCAATATGTTGATCGGTTATTGGAACTTGTTGGGTTGTTAGTTTGTTAAAAATAGTTAAAATTTCCATTGGACAAAAATATTTTCAGTAATTGGATTCTGCTAACACCTTTAACACGTCTTCATCGTTTTTCAATTCTACTATGTCATATTTGATTACTTTTTCTGAATATTTTGAATGGTCTGACTGTCAAAAAAATAATTTTCTGACAACCTATGATTTGTGAATTCCATAAGGGGGAACCCCTATAGGCACAACTTGTTTGATGAAATCCTTGAGTGTTTCAATGTAGCATTCTGAAGGAATTTCAAATCTTATTGGATTCTACTTAGAATTAATTTATCCTTATTTATATTCTCTAATTTTATTATTTTCAATTAAATTGCTTTATTGGGGGGATTTGGATTCTTAAATGGGTTTTGAAAAAAAAAAAAGTGTAAATTCGGGCCCTTCAAACTTGAATTTAGACTGTGTATATTAAATATGTATCTTTTAGTAAATAAAAACGCAACATGCATGTTTTGGTTTATATATATTAGTACCTTGGCCGATTAGATCATTCATAAAATGTCTAATTCCAACTACAATAACTTTCATGATAACTTTATAAGTCATATTGCAAAGATTTATCGTACATAAATTTTTTAGATAGATAGGGTTGTCAATCTTGGGGATCAAAACTAATAATGTCTCTAATAATCCGGAATTTGGATAACCACCCCGGAATGTCATCCTTATCTATAAGACATTTATAATAATAAGATGTAATTTTTTTTAATTTATCATTTAAAAATATATTATAAATTAATATCCATGTAAGAGTAAGTTGTACCATGAGATTATGATTTTTGAATTAAAATTTATTACGACTTTAATTTTTTTTTTTTATAAAAAATCATTGAAGTCGTAAAATTTTTATACGACTTCAATTTTTTCAAAAGAATATAACTTTAAAGTCTTAACATATATATTTTTACGACTTTCAAGTTGTAAAATTTTTTCTACTACTTTAAAGTTGTAAATATAAATTAATTATTTTTATAAAATCATAAATAATTTTAATTTAATTATATAAAAAATTAATATATGTTTTATTATTTTTAAATATTTTCTATATTATTTTGATATGGTTTTATTTAATATTTTTTATATTTTTGTACATTATTTTATTTACTATATTTATTATATTTAATATTTTCTATATTTTTATATAGTTTTTTTAATATTTTCTATATGTTTTTATTTAATATATTTTTATCTTTAATATTTTCTATATTTGTTTACTATTGTTAAGAATTATTATTTGTTTTGTAAATTAAAAAAATAATGCAAAAGACTTAAATTTAAATTAAAATATTAAAATGTGTTACTTATTCATTTAACAAAAATATTAATAATCGATGATGACACACAACGAATTCTTTTGTATATGCGTATAGGTCTTTCACCTTGTTACACTAAATTTTTAATATTTTTATTTAAATTTAAGTATTTTGCATTATTTTTTAAATTTACAAAAAAAATATATTAATAATTGTAAAAATATTAAATATAGAAAGTATAGTAAATAAAATAATATACAAAGAATTAGAAAATATTTAAAAATATCAAAATAATATAGAAAATATTAAATAAAACATATATTAATTCTTTAAATAATTAAAATAAAAAATATTTATAATTCTATAAAAAAAATTACTCCATAACTTTAAAGTCATTAAAAAAAACTATTAGGACTTTAAAGTAATAAAAAAACTAACTAATTGTTACTACTTTAAAAGTCGTATTAAAAAAATAATAAATAGTAAAAAATTTATAACTTTCATAATATTTTTAAATAGAAATCGTAATAAATATTATAATTTCAATTCAGAAATCGTAATCCTTATTACAAATTACCCAAAACAAATATTAATTTAAAATCTATCAAAAAATGATAATTTTTTTTAAAAAGTTGGACCCTGTTGGTAGAAGTGTCTCCTTATCATATTTCAAAGCTCGTCCCCCACAATGTTTTTAAAAAGAATGGTAGGAACCCATCCGCTCCAAGACCTTTATAAGATTTCATGCTCATGACTGCCTAGCAAACCTCCTTCTTAGTTACAGAAGCCAACAAGACCTGTCTAGCATCATCCTCCAGTTGGGGTGGGGCTCCTCCCTACATGTTCGAATTGTGGCTTGTCCCCTCCACAGAAAACATTTTTGTGAAATAATTCAAATCCTCTTGCTTCAACCTCTCTAGGTCAGTGTTCCAAGAACCATCAGATAAGAAGAAATCATGGGTTTTATTTCTCCATCTCCTAACCAAAATTTTGTGCTTAGTAAATCTTGTTAAGATTTTAATCTAAATCTAAAATATTTTAATCTAATGATTGAAAGTAATAATTATCATATAATCCTGTGTGTGATTGCATGCCCTATAATGAAACTAATATGACCAACAAAAATCAATATGTGTATGGTGCAACTTCACATATTTTATCAACTTGCTTTTTTTTAAGAAAAAAGAAAGCTTTTCATCGAAGATTTATAATAAAACTTTTATTAAGTTGCAATTTTACTTGTTTTATTTATGTTTTTTAATCACAAACTATCAATTTTAAAAAATTATTAGGTATAATTTACGTGTCACACATAATTATTAATCAAGATATGTGATATTCTTAAACAATTAGATAATTTCCCGACAATTCACAATGAGACAAGTTTAGCATAAGAAAATGTTTTCGTCTTCCATCAAAGCAGCGATTGAATCATTATTAAACGATAGAATGAATGAGCCTAAATTTACCATGTCCAAAATATCCAAATTAAGTTCATATTTATTATGAAATGAACGTCTCTAAAATTCTAAATGAACATTACCTTAAACCATTCAGACATGCGCTTCCTTCTTAGATCAATCGCATGCCATTTTTTTCATTAAACATTCGTTACTTTCTTACTTAATTTAAGTACAAATACGTAATACCAAAAAATCAGTTTAATATACATTCTTAATTTGTTCTCCAAACTAAAAAAAGTGTAAATTTATTGTAAATACTACATAAGACATAAATAAAAAACAGTATTATTTTTTTATCAATAAAAGTTAGTATGTTACTTTTATAAAAAAATATTAAATCTAAAGAAATTTAAACCCTTAATTTCTCTCTTCTTTTCCATTCATTCTTTCTCAATTAATGGTCAGTCTTATATTTCGTATAGAAACAAGAAGCAATATTTGTTACATATTATTAGCATGTTCTGATTAATTTATTTTGCATTAGTATTGTTGTAAATCTATTTCATTTAACAAAGAATCTAAATTTGGAACATGTACCTGACACATCATTCATAATTAATAATCTTGCAAACATTGATAATTTACAACAACTGATCTCGTGCTCATTCTTTATTGAGAAAGACATTAGTTAAGCTTTTTATACTGAATCATACTTTTCTAAACTTGATAATATTCTCTGGATCAGTCTCTCTGGCGCTCTAATTCTATACTACTAGTGCTCCCTCCACATTTCCACTAATCTATTCAAAGCCATGATTGAAGATCCACCTTTTGTCATTGCTTCGGTGGCACTGATTTTCATTTTAAAAATCCGCTGTCTAATTTCTTTCCCTCTGTCCGAGTCCATGAGTTCCATGACTCGGTCCCTCAACTCGGTGGAATTCACTAACCCGTCTTTGTTTTGCTTCACCGCCAAACCCACCTTCACTTCCTCCACCAAGATCACCTTATTCATCTTCTGCTCCGCGTAGAGAGGCCACGCCACCATTGGCACACCTTCACAAACCGCCTCCAACACCGAGTTCCACCCGCAGTGAGTCACGAACCCACCCACCGAGTCATGACTCAGTATCGCCGCCTGTGGGGCCCAGTCTCTCACCACCATTCCCTTCTCCTTGGTCCTCTCCAAAAACCCTTCCGGCAACAACTCGTCCAAACTCGGCGGCTCCACCGAGTCACCCTCTTCGAACTCGCTCCTCACAACCCACAAGAACCTTTGCTCACTCTTCTCCAACCCAATAGCAATCTCTCCCAACTGAGTCCTCGAGAATCTCCCCATGCTTCCGAAACTCAGAAACACAACACTGTGACTCGGTTGAGAATCGAGCCAACTCAAACACTCGTTATCATCCTTTCTACAAGGAGCAGAAGCAATGACGGGTCCAATGCAAAACACTTTCGGCGTGGTTCCTTCCATTAAGCCTTCGGAAAAAGCTTCCACAACCCTTTCTTCCATGGCTTCACACGTGTTTACTATAACCCCGTCACTGTCCCTCATGCACGTGGCGATGTCGATAAAAACCTGGTAACTTTCGTTTGCACGATCCTTCACCGTCTCCGGCATGTCATCGGTGTGAATCTTCGGTAACCCTGGGATGGCAACGTGCATGTTGAGGTCCTTGATGGACTTGGTGTTGTTTTCGTGAATGATGATTTGCTGAAGGAAAACGGCGAGGGTGGAGGCGCCGGAAGTGTAGTAGAAGTAAGTGGGGATCTGAAGCGTGTTGGTGACACATGCGGCGCTGTAGTTCATGAAGTCCAAGACTATTGCTTTGAGGTTTGAGGTTTGGGAGATGGTGTTTAGGATGCGGCGGAGGTGGTGGGTGGTGGCGCGGCAGAGCTCGAAGGTGAGGGCCATGGGAGGGAGGATGGTGGGGATGGAGATCTGAGGGATGCGGTGGAAGGTGATGGAGGGGGTGGCAGCGCTGATGGTGGCTATGTATTTGGCGGTGGCGTCGCAGGTGAAGGCGGTGGGGGAGGTGGGGGTGTCTTGGTTGGGGGGTGGGGTTAGGAAAAGAATGGTGATGGAAAGTGAAGGGTGGTGGGTTAGTATGAGTTTGCCTAGTTCCACCATGGAAACTAGGTGTCCCCTTCCCAAACCTGAGTATAGAACTATGGAGTCCTTCATGGTCATGAATATTCAAGAGAAAGTGTTTTTTTTTTCTTTTTGTTCCTCTCCTAAGTCCTAATGATTGTACTTGTAGGGAGAATTGCTGGGTGTAAAGGGGAAGAGTTTCTTGCTCTATTTATGGCCAGCGTAGAGTCCGCAAGCTGCGTAATATGTCGGCTGATTTAGAATCATATTTATTTAAATAATAACAAGTATGTTTTATTAAATATAGCTTTTACAGTTACATATTTAAATCTAAATTATTAATTAAATTAGTATAATTTTGCACCGTTAATTCACACACTCTAATTATTATTTAGATAAAAAATTACCCATGAAATCCGGATCTTCTAAAATGGTCAATGTACTAATGATGTCATATTAGTATTCCGATAAGTATTCGGAAAGTATAATTGACCATTTTAGGTTGGGGATACAACTCAAGCCATATTGGGATATAAGGCTCTAATACGGCTTAAGCGATTTTTGAATGTTTTAAAGTTTTTTAAATTTTAATATTTTAAAATTGAAAATTGAAAATTAAAAAATGCTAAAACTGTAAGAATTAGGAAAAAACTCTACTTTCCTCATAAATCTATATATTTCCATATATATAATTTTTTATTAAAGTATCGAAGACATATCATATCCTTAATTTTTTTAAAAAATTATTGTATGGTCATATTTGTGTCATGTCGTACCTGTATCATATTCTGTATCTAGGCTTCATATAAATGTATCCAATGGCAATTAACACTTAAAAGAGAAAGAATGAGAAGCAAGAGAAATATAAGTATGGTAGAGATAAAATAAGAATGTAAACTAATTGTTTTATATTTGTGGACGTAAGAAAATCAGGACTATTTAGATAAAGATACATGAATGAATACATGTTATTTGATATCTTGAGAGAAAAAAATATAAATATAATAAGTAGGTGATATAATTTGATAAAACAAGCAAAATAAATAAAAGAAATAAGCAACAAATAATTATTTGTAATGTATTAATGTTTATATATGATTATTTTTATTAATTATTATTTTGAAATAAAATAAAAAGTTACCGGGGGTCAAGATATGTAATAATAATATGTTTTTGTTATACATGCCCATGCTTCTAGATGTTGAATATTTAATGGATAATCACTTGAGTGTGTTCACTTGGAGGGGTGTGGTGGATACGGTGATGTGTGATCTGTCAGTACTTGAACCCACACATGTAATGATTTAATAAGAAGAATTTCATGGAATCTTGGAAAATGTATTTTTTTCTCATTTTTTTAATATGTTCGTACTGACCCCAAAAACAAGTATCTAAAATTCAACTCTCTTTAATGATAACTTATTTTGTACTGTGAAAAATATGATAACCTAACTGTTTTGTATACAAAGCTCTATTATAGAAGGATAATATTGATTATATGTATATTCTGTTTTTCACGTTTCTTTCTATATTTTTAAAATAATATGTACTTTGTAAAAAAAAATATCAATAATATAAAATTATTTTATATAATTATTCAATCATAAATTATTATATGTGACAAATTTATCGATTTTTACAATAATTATATTAAAAATTATATAAATAATAAATTATAATCGAATGATAAAATGAAATTATTTTATACTATTAATATATAACATAAGGGTTAAAATTTCTTTTTTATCCCATGATTTATTACATTTATAATTATTTTATCTAATTCTATAACTATACTGAGAAAGGGCTCTTAATCAGTTGGATTTAAGTGCTCCCTAGGTTAATATTAAATTTAGAGAATAGTGAAATATTTTTTAACACATTTTTTTAATATTTTATACAAAAAAATATGGATGTGTTTTTTTTTCTTAATTTGAGATGCATTAATTATTAATTTCTTTCATTAATCTTATTTATTGTAAAACATATTAATTAAATATTTGTTTTCTATAATCTTATTTATTGTAAACATATTAATTAAATATCCATTTTTATGTAAGTGAATGCATTTATCAATTGGTTTATCTTAAAAGGGTTATTACGAGGAAATAATTTATTAACACCTAGCAAAAAAGAGAGGAAAAAATGTAAATATAAAAAATGATATAATAAGGTAGAAAAGGAGAGATAAAATAAAAATAGTTGGTATTGTAGGGTGTATAATGTCCACATACGATCCCTCTTATTTTTATTCCTTTTAGAATCCCTCTCGTTATTATAGTTCATTTTATTTTATTTTTGTTTTGTTCTCATCTAATCTCCAATTTTTTTTTTATGTTTTTCATATTTCTCATCACAACATTTACTACATCTATCATTTTTTATTATTTACTATTTTTATTCCAAAGTCATGTTAAATACACACCTCTAGCTTTACATTAACCATTATTATTTTTCTTTATCTATCTTTTCATTGCATATAGCTTATTATATCTACATTTCTCTTTAATTATTTCTTGAGAGATTAACATTTAGGGATGATATGGTTGTATAGAACAGAATAGAATGAAAGAGAATTTGAGAATAAATATTTAAAGTAAAATAGAATAAAAGATGTGTGGAACCCACACAAATTTTTAGAAAATTTATCTTCTTTCTTATCATTTTGAACTCAATCAAACCATGACTTGAATAATATTTCTCCCACTTTTAAAAGGAGTATATAACCTTAGAGCACTGGTTTTTTATGTTAAGCTTACTCTCTTAACATATATATTGTTAATAGACTCTTCATTGTTAATTAAAATTTATCAATAACTATAAAATTATGAGTAAAACTTATTAAATAAGAAATGAAACTTATAAAATTTTATGTTTTAAAATTTTCATTGATAATAAATATAGTTAAAAAAAAACATGTCAAAGAATATTCTCAACATTTGTCTTACGTTGATATTTTTAATTTTAAAATGAACAAAAACGATGATCAACACTACAAAAATGTATTGCTACGACGTTGATTTAATGTCGGTTGAGAAAAACGTCGTGGAATAACACAAGGTGGTACTTTTGTAAATAGATACAACCATTTCACGATGATTTTCCAAATCCGTCTTAGAAACTACCATTCCACAACGATTTCATGAAAATCGTCTTAAAATGATTGTTATTCCATCATAATTTTTCAAAAACCATCTTAGAAGACTTTTATTCTAAGACAATTTTGTAAAAGCCATTTTAGAAGGTTTTTCACTATGGTTTTAATAAAACTGTCTTAGAGTGTGTTTTAAATTTTTATCTCTCCCTCTACTCTCTGTTAACGTTTCTCACTCTCCCTTTCACTCTTTGACTCCCCTTCTACCTCGCGCTGTGTTTCTTACTCTCCCTCTCACTCTCTAGCATCGAACCCATCATGCTTCCTTCTCTATTTCCCTTTCTCGCTGCACTCTCTATGGTTCCTATCAAGCATACCAGAATGTAGCATGAAGAGTCTTAATGCTTATAAGGTCTAGATTTTGTTAGAATTAAATGATTATATGATAGCTAGATTATGAAGGGTCGCGAATATGGTACCCCAACGTCTTTCCTTCACCCTCACCATTGTCGCCCTCCCTCTAGCGAACCTTACCTTCTTCAAAAACTTCTTATTTGTAGTAGATCTAGGATTTAAAAAACCAGATTTGGGGTCAGAAACAACAAATCCCCTTAATATCAACTCCATATACACTTTTGCTTTGCTTGACTTATTAAGTATTCTATTTTTTGCCTATTGGATAGATATTTTATGCATTGCATGATAGGCCTTATTCCTTGTTTCCTGATATAACTTGGTTTTTTAGCAAATGTAATTTTCCCTTGAAAGTTAATGTCAAGTTGTTATTGTTGTGTTTCTCTCTAGTACATAATTCATACGACTATTATATCTAAATGCTTACCCTTTTGTCTTTTTCCCCTTTACAATCAACTTTTGAGGATGTTTTTCCCGTTGAAGCAATAGGTAATTTTTACTTAAAATTTCCTTTTATTCATCTCGAATTTACTGTATAACATTTAATTAACAAATATGCATTAGAATGATTCAATTTGGATCACTTTTATCAGTATGAGACATCATATACTCTATTTATTGTGGCATGATTGTTATATCTAAAACTAAATGTTGCTTTTGTCTGCTGTCCACCTTTGCTCTATAGGCAAACTATTCAGTTTGCATGTGAAGTTCTGTTACTTGTTATGGAAAACCAAGAAAATCTTCATACAATGTACATCTAGTTGTTTTTGAATGGACTTGTGACAATATTGTGTACTATGTTTTCCTGTCAGGTTCATGAAATGGCAATGGTTTCTGTTGTCCAAGAAGCTCAGAAGGATAATATTTCAATATTTTTATGATGAAAGTGTTAGAGGTTAGTGTAATCATGTTTTTTTATGGTATAATCCTTTATAATGTTTTGTATTATCTTTTAAGTTGGGGTTTGATTTATTTTCATATTTTACGGGAGATATCTTTTGCAATAAGCCTTGGCTAAGGTATATTCATAAAAATACCAAAATATGAACCCTTGGCATTGTATAAAAAATGATATGTTTTGTTTCATATTTTTACTTTTGTAATAGGCCTTGGCTAAGGTATATTAAGTAGCATAGTGAATTGAGTAAATAATTTTATTTCATATTCTAAGATAGGTTTATTTTTTATTGATATATTGTGACTCAGCTTCCTTACTACTCAATAAAATTTACTATTTGACAGATGGATTGGCAAAGAGAAAAGCGTGATTTCCTTTAGAGTTTAAGTCGAATTTCAACATTACCTAGGACAAACATTGTGTTAGGCTACAGTAAAGCAAGTATATGAAGGGAGAACTCATGGCAACTATAAGCGGAAACCAGAGCAGTAGCCAGAGTTGTTAACTATAACTGACATTAACGTCAATTACAATTTACTTAGTTAGTTGTTAGCTTTAAATGGCAACTAACCGCCTAGAATTAGCCATCTTTGGTAATCTTGGTGGTTGGTTAGGGAGACTAGGCTCTAATCCCTAGATGTATTCTTGCACCACCAATTTAATAAACGAGAGTTCTAGTTAGTTCTATCACTGCTATCTGAGCAAATTTCCAATCCTGAGACGTGAATCTGTTCATGGTTTCAATGCGAGGAGGCATGGATACGCATGTGGAATTTCTAGAATGAGGCTATGTTGGCATGATCAATACGTGTGAGGATGTTGCGAGTTTGAAGAGGTTGTATGAAGATGAATGCATCGAGTGAGTGGAATTGAAGGAGCAATTAGCGGAGCTACTTACAACAGTGCAAAACCTATCGCGAACCGATCAGGGAAACAACAATGACCATGAGGAATGCCAAAATCACGATTATCATAATCGTGATCGAGAGGAGATGTGGTGGAAACTTGAGATTCTGATTTTTGACAGCGAGGAAGCGTTCTGTTGGACGAATAAGGTGAAGCGTTATTTTGAGGTAAAGGAGTGAAGGAAGAAGATAGAATCCATGCAACTATGGTCGCAATGGAAGGGAAGGTGCTAAATTGGTACTAGTGGTGGGAATTTTACGTGAAAGACCCTAACTTGACCGATTTCAAACAAGTGGTGTTTCAGCGATTTCAACCTTCAATGAATCAAAGCCTCTACAAGTTACTACTCCTTCTAAAACACGAAAGAGCAGTGGAAGAATATCGTGAAAAGTTTGAATTATATGCAAGTCCTTTGAGGGGAACAGAACCTGAGTATTTGAAAGGGATATTCTTGAATGGGCTAAAAGATGTGGTGAGGGTAGAGTTGAAGCTGCATCCAGTAAATTCTCTCCTTGAACTGATGGATTATGCTCAACTAATATACGAGAAGAATTTGTTAATAGAGAAAGGGAATTCTGGAGGAAATAAAGGGGGCTTATCGAGAAGTTACAATTCATCAAGAACTGTAACATGTGATCTAGGAAATAAAGGAATTCTGACAAAAATAAAAGAGACAGGTTCGAATTCAGACTCAAACAGTGTGAAGTCCATTGGAACATACTGAGGTAAACCTTTTAGGAGGCTTTCAGATGCTAAGTTCCAAGAGAAGGTAGAAAAAGGACTTTGCTATTGTTGTGATGGGAAATTTGGCCCTGGTTATATATGCCTAAATAAAAAATTCCAAGTCCTGATTCTGGGAGAAGGACAAGATGAAGAAGAGGAAAATGAAGAGGAGGCAAAGCAGGAGAAACAATTACAAAGTATCCAGCTGTCCCTAAACAACATGTCAGGATTGACTTCAAAAAAATCCATCAAGCTTTGGGGAGTTATTGATGAAAACAAAGTCAGTACATTAGTGGATTGTGGTGCCTCTCGTAATTTCATTTCTGCTACAATAGTGAAAAAATTGTAAATACCAATCACAACCATTAAACCATATGCGGTGGAAGTAGGAGATGGAAGAAAAATCAGGTGTGGGGGAGTTTGCAATAATGTCAAATTGCAAATACAAGGACTGCCAATTCAACAATATTTATTGTCTTTGAAATGATAAGAGTGAATGTAGTACTAGGGGTGGAATGGTTGGCATCCCAGGGTGGGATAAGGGCAAATTTCAGGGAGTTAACATTGAAGATTCCTACAACTGAAGGGTCTATTATCCTAAAAGGAGAACTTGTAATGGCTAGATTTGCTGCCTCATTAAGGTCCATTGTCAAGGTTCTGAGGAGCAAATGAGAAGGATTTATGTTGTGTTGTAAGGACTTACAAGCTGTACAAGATGCAAACCTCGTTCCTACTTGGATGGAAGGTATTCTTCAGGAATATAATGAGCTATTTCAGGACCTTAGTGATCTTCCACCTTCAAGGAGACACGATCATAGCATTGAATTAAAACCTGGACCTGAAATTCCCAATATGAGGCCCTATAGGTACCTCATTACCAGAAAAAATGAAATTGAGAAGCTAGTTGATGACATGCTTAAATCAAGGTTTATTCGGCCCAGTATCGGCCCATATGCAAGCCCTATTATATTAGTGACAAAAAAAGATGGAGGTGGGGGTTTTGTGTGGATTATAGGGCTCTCAATAAAATAATTGTCCCCAATAAATTCCTTATACCTATTATTGATGAACTGCTAGATAAATTAAGAGGAGTAGTGGTCTTTACTAAACTGGATCTCAAATCCGATTATCATCAAATAAGGATGAAGATATTCCAAAAACTGCATTTAGAACTCATGAAGGCCACTATGAGTTTTTTGTAATGCCTTTTGGTCTTACAAATGCCTTTCCACGTTCCAAGCTTTAATGAATGAGGTATTGCGGCTATACTTAAGAAAGTTTGCCTTGGTATTTTTTTTATGATATCCTCATCTATAGCAGAAGTAAAAAGGATCATGGGATTCATGTGAGAGTTGTTCTATCTCTTTTAGCTGAGAATAAGTTTTTGGTTAATAAGAAAAAATGCAGTTTTGGGCAGAGTTGGTTAGAGTATTTAGGGCTCATAATTTTTGGGGAAGTTGTAGCTGTAGATCCCCAAAAATTAAAGGTCATGAGAAGCTAGCCTACTCCTAACGGTGTGAAATCCTTAAGGGGATTTCTTGGGCTCATAGGTTATTACAGATGATTCGTTCAGGACTATGGTAGAACAGCAAGGCCTTTGTATAATTTGCTTAAGAAATATAGTTTCAAATGGAATGAGGAGGCTGAGCAAGCTATCAAAAGATTGAAGTTTCCAATGGCAGAAATTCTTACTCTCATTGTACCTGATTTAAATCTACCTTTCACTATGGAGAATGACACATCCAATAAAGGATTAGGGGCATTACTTATGTAGTAAGGGAGACCATTGACTTTTTTAAGCCAAACTCTCTTAGACAGGGCTTAGAAAAAGTTATTTTATGAGAGAAAGCTCATGGCTATTGTGTTTGAAGTGCAAAAATGGAGACATTACTTAATGGGCCGCAAATTCACTTTATTGACAGATAAAAAAAGTCTAATGTTTTTAACTGATCAAAGATTGATGGGAAAAGATTAGTTTAAATGGACCTCAAAGCTTATGGGGTTTGATTTTGATATAGTGTATAAGCCAGGATGTGAGAATAAGGCAGTTGATGCCTTGTTTAGAAGAATGACATATGCAACCATTTCAATAATCATATTTTCTGATGAAGAAGAGTGGGAATATGAAGTTTTGGCTAATCAGAAAATGAAAGAAATTATGTAGGAACTATTGGTAAATGGATCAGCACATCCAGGATACTCCTTGCAGAATAAAAAAATTATGGTATAAAGGCAAGTTAATAATTTCTAAAATGTGTCCCAAGGTGCAAACACTTATGACAGAGTATCACAACTCTATTGTAAGGGGTCATTCAGGGTTTTTTAGGACCTTTAAGAGGATAACAACATTGGTTTATTAGAAGGGTATGAGACAAGACATCTTGCAATTTATGGCTGCATGTGAAACTTGTCAACAAATAAATACCAGTCCTATCCTTGGCTGGTCTGTTGCAACCTCACCTTATTCCTACACAGGTTTGGCGGCTGATATATCTGTGGATTTCATAAAAGGTCTACCAAGAGCACAAGGAAAAATTGCACTTCTAGTGGTGGTAGACAGAATGACTAAGTATGCTAATTTTATTCCCCTTATTAACCCTTTCACTACAAAGGATAACTGAGCTAGTTGTTTGAGAGGTTGTGAAATTGCATGGGTTTCCAAATACCATCATTTCTGACAGGGATAAACATTTTCTAAGTCAAATATGGAGGGAGTTGTTCAAATGTGCAGGGACTAAACTGAAATTTAGTTCAACATATCACCCTCAGACAGATGTCCATATTGAGGTGGTCAATAGAGGAATGGACACATACTTAAGGTGTGTCATAGGAGAAAAATCGAAGCATTGGTTGTCCTGTTTGAGTTGGTGAGTTTTGGTTTAACTCTAACTATAATAGTTTATCTAAGCTCACTCCTTTCAAGGCTTTATATGGTAGAGACCCACCCCAATTGCACCACTATTCTGTTAGTAGTCGAAGAGGTCAACAGACTGACCCAAGATAGGGACACTTCGTTGGACCAACTCAGAACTAATTTTCTTAAGGCTCAAGACCAGATGAGAGCCTATGCCAATAAGCACCGTAGAGATGTTAACTTAGAGGTGGATAATTAGGTTTACCTGAAATTAGAACCATATAGGTTGAAATCTTTGGCTAAGAAGTTGAATGAGAAATTAAGCCCTAGATTTTATGGACCATATCAGATCTCTAAGGTCATTGGTAAGGTGGCTTACCAGCTCAACCTACCACTCGAGAGTAAAGTCCATCTAGTCTTTCATGTGTCTCTATTAAAGAAAGTCATTGCTCTTGCGATGACACCCCAACCCTTGCCTCCTATGTTGACTGATGAGTTGGAATTAAGGGTAAAGCCTAATGCTGTGAAGGTTGTCAAAAATTATCCGACAGGTACAGCTAAAGTGCTTATACAATGGAAAGATTTACCTGACTTTGAAGCCACATGGGAGTCATTTTCTATTATGCAACAACAATTCCCTACATTTCACCTTGAGGACAAGGTGGTTCTTTTTTTTTTGGGGGGGGGGGGAATATTGTTAGGCTACCAGTAAAGCAAGTATATGAAGGGAGGACTCATGACAAGTATAAGCGGAAACCAAAGCAGTAGCCAGAGCTTTTGTTAGTTAGTCGATAGCTTCAAATAGCAACTAACCGCCTAGAATCAGCCATCTTTGGTAATCTTGGTGGTTGGTTAGATAGACTAGGCAATAATCCCTAGATGTATTCTTGCACCACCAGTTTAATAAATGAGAGTTTTAGTTAGTTCTGTCACATTGCTGCTAACAGCAGTGTGGGTACCCTTCTGGTTAGATTGTGTCTATGTCTTTTACTTCACAAGTGTCATTTGGTATGCCTAGCATGGAAATTGTTCCTCTAACTAGTAGACCTATTGTGGACAAAGAGGCATCTATCTATGCTTAGGTAGTGAAAAATCTGAAGAAAGCAAGGGAGTCTCGATTACCATTTAAAGTACGTTCCCTACTTTCTCCATCTCTTAAATTTATAATGAGATTTCTATATTAGATTGAAATCTATATTGTGTTGTCTGTTTAAAAGTCAAGCCTTTTGTGATCAAATATTATTTGGCATGAAACTGATGTTTTGAAATTTTAATTCGATATCATGTCCAGTCTTCATTTTTTGATATACAATAGCACATCATATGTTTTGAGATGTTTGTTGTACTATCTTCCCTAAAGCAATATTAACATGTGTTTACATGCATGCATGCAAGTATGTTAATTTTCATTATTTTTTTTATGGTTCTTAACCTGTTGCAGCTTTCAAAAATGCATATGAAAATTTGGGCATTGATGCTATTGGTGGAAAATCAGTAATGATGCGAAAGATATGGCTCCTTGTTGAGGTTGTTCTTGTAGTTGTATACCGTGATCATGTTAAATAGGCAAAACAGAAAGAATAACTTGTGTGTGCAGCTAGGGGTCTCCACGGGTCAGTTCGGATCGATTTTGACAAAATTTAGGGTAAATAGTCATTTTTGTCCCTAAATGTGTAAAGCGCTGACAAATTCGTTTTGAGAGATGAAAATTCAAATTTTAATATATCCATTTACATGCATGACAAGTTTGTTACAACTATTTATTTGTCTTCTCAGATTATTAGTACATTGTTGGAACATAATAGTATAATAGGATATTTTTATCCAATGAAAACTTACTGACATTTTGGTCCAATGGAAACTTACTAACATTTTGGTCCAATCTATTCAGCAGTCATGTTGGTAACCATTTTTGTGACATTTTCATCCCTTTGTGTCACGTAGGCTCTTTTATTAACGGTAACAAATGAATGAATTTGTTGCATTTTTTTCACTTTTAGAGGCTAAAATTTGAGTTTCCATCTTTCGATGAAGAATTTGTCAGTGCTCTACACATTTAGAGATGAAAATGACTATTTACACCAACACAATATTATCAAATGTTTGAAAGTAGTAAAATTGATTCATTTAATGCCATTAACATAATATTCTAAAATAGACTAATACAAATTAAAATAAAAATATTCTTTAATGAGATTTACTATAATAGTATGAATAACAACTATTTCCTACAAACTAATTTCTTGCAATAAACTTTGGTGCAACCAGATTTGTTATAACCAGATTTCCTGAATTAAATGAACAAAATATGATTCGTTAATATTATAAACATTTGCAGTTCCAACACTTTGAGTCTAATATTAACAGCATTTAAAGCCAAATCAAACAACTCTAAAATTTTTGATCGATTTTGATCGGTTCAGTTCGATTTTGATCATATCTATAGATCTAAACCCATGACCCAACTCATACAGAACGGTTTTGATCGATTCGGTTCGATTTTGACCCAAATACATTAATGACTCAACTCAAACTGTCCAAATCAATTTGGGTCAATTCGGATTTGTGGCTGATCTGTACCTGTGAACACCCCTACGTGCAGCTTTATTGCTTTTCCCTGTGCTAAGTAAATATTTTATTTATTCTTTATATAACTTAGTTCATTGAAACAGATGTTGAATGCTAATGATACAAATATGAAGGAATTTGGTCACTTGAGGTATGTAATTTGTTGCTGCCTTGATTTTATGTGTTCATTTGATATATTGGACTCAAATGAATAATAACACTAGTCATGAATTTTGCTGGTTAATGACTTTCTGTGCCTCTCAAATAGGGTTACACTTATGAATAGATTCTAGCCATGGAGAAAATCATATTGGGAAAGTTAGTATGGACTTTGCCTATGCCTACACCTTTTATTTTACTTAGCACAGGCAAGTGTTATTTTACTTATTATTTTGAGGTATTAAATTGATATTTGTAAAAACTTTAGGATTTTTTAATGAATGGATCTTTTATTAATTTTATATGGATATTTAATATGTTGAGTTTGCTATAAAATAAAATTAACATTAAAAAAAATCATAAACAATATCAATTTTTAAAAAATCATTTTAAAAAAATATATTTTAAGACAATTTTTAACAAATCGTCATGAAATGCTAATGTTTATTAACATTTTTTAAAATAAAAATAACATATTTTAAAAATGATTTCTAGAAAAATTAATATACAAATCGTACTTTTTAAGATGATTTATATAATAAAAACAATAAAAATACTTTAAAAGTATTTTTTTAGCGGTGGATGTATCAAGAAAATATTTATTTTATACTTGTACATGCATGTGTTTCTAGAAGTTGAATATTAATTTAATGACTATATCACTCAATTATGGTTGCTTCGAGTGGTATGCTACATGATCTGTCACTATTTGGACTCATATGTGTGTTGCTTTTAATATTAAATTCACTTTGTACAACAATTAATCAAGCAATATGCAGAAATTAAGTGGGATCTCGGTCGGTTGGATATTTAGTGGTCGGTTTGGTCTGATGGAAGAAAAATAAATAAAGAAAGGAAAATTTAACATTTAAATTGAAAATGAAAGATTTTTTTTTTAAATTACTTCTAGAAATTAACTTTCCTTTTTATTTTTCAACATTTTTCTAACAAAGAAAAAAATATTTCATAAATTGTATTCTTCCCTCTCATTTTCTCTCTTACAGACCATAAATGCTCCATAAATTAAATTAATTCACTTCAATTTAATTTTTTTTTCGTAACAGATCATATATTGCTGATCATATTAACTCACTTAAATTTCAGTAAGAAAATTAATTCACTTAATTTATTTATTTTTAGACATTATAAAATTAATATGATTAATAATTTTTCTTTTCTAAATATTTTATGAAATTACAAATTTAAACTCAATATCAAAATTACTAGTTAAATTAAAAAAATATTAAATATACAAGAATAAAATAAGAATAATATCTTAATTGATCTTTTTTAATAAAAAAAAGTTAAATATTTTTAATTAAAATCAGAATAAAATCCTAAATTAATATATGAATCCCTATTATTATTATTTTTATCTAAAGAATAATACGTATATATTATACAAATATCAAGTATATAACAATTCAGTAAAAAAAATATATCAAGTATATAATATACGTATATAAAACTTATTTAATCCTGAATCATAAATGTAATCTAAATTACATATCATATTTCAAAAATAGATATATAATGGTTATATCACAAAACTGTACTCTCTTTTTCCAATCTAAGGAATATTTTTTTGCCAAAAGTTAGGAACTAATTGAATTAAGATTTGTTTTTAAGTTAACGTATTTCATAGATTAGTGATGTATATATTGTGAAGTCTTTAATCTTAATTGCCTTGTCTCTTTGGCTGTCATGTATGGAGCATTTAGATTATAATATATATACTGAATATTCATTTTAGTTTCATTTGAACTGCATATTTTTTCTCTGTAGATTTTTTATAGTACTATATAGTTATCAATCTTTTATATATATATATATATATATATATATATATATATATATATATATATATAATTTATGTTTGCTCCTGAATCTATAATAAATTAAATATTTCTTCTCCAACAACTAAAGTTATTTCATAATGCCATGATATATATATATATATATATATATATATATATATATATATATATATATATATATAAAAGATATTGTAGTTAATTTAATTTTTTATTAGTTGGAAAACTTAATTGATTATTTTATAAATAAATTTTTTTATGAGCTTTTGAGTAACTTCTAATATTTTTTGAAACACTATTTGAAATAATATTTTTAAAATACTAATTTCTAACTTTTTATATTTTCTTTCACTATTTATTCATTTTTTATTAGCTTTTTAAAATAAAATATAATTTTAAATTAGTTTTGTCAAACATAATATAATAATATAATGTTTAAAGGCTCATTTTATTAGGATAAGATTAGTTTGTTATAAAAATATCTGTTATTTAGATATTGGTTTAGGGGTGGCAATCTGGGCTGGGCCCGACGGGCCAGCCCGTTTAGCCCGCCAAAAAAGGTGGGCCGGACTGAAAATTTTAGCCCATTTTGAAAAACGGGCTGGGCCAACCCAACCTGCAAAAAAGTGGGCCAAAGGCGGGCCAACCTGGCCCGCCAAAAAAAAGGGCTAGCGGCGGGCCAGCCCATTTTATGTTTTTTTGCTTTTTTTGGCTTTTTTTTTAAAAAATAATTTTTTAATTTTTTTGGCGGGCTGACCCGTTGGCCCGCCAGCCCACCTTAAAGTGGGTTGGGCTAGGATTTTCAGCCCACTTTCTAAAAGTGGGCCAGCCCGGCCCGCCCCGTATTTTTGGTGGGTTGGGCCAGCCTGGCCCGTTTTTGGTGGGCCAGCCCATATTGCCACCCCTATATTGGTTTATTATTTTGTATTAAGTTAGCTAACTGTTTTGCACTCGTACAGGGATAGGATCAATTGTTATTTTGACTTTAGGATAAGACCAATTTGTTATTTTGATATTATGATAAGATTAGTTTGTTATTTTAATATTAGGATAAGATTAGTTTCTGCTATAACATTGGTCTATATATTCGACCTTTAACTCATCAAATGAATTTAAGCTGTTAATTCAAAGTACTTCTTATTATGGTATCAAGAGCTTGTCGATCCACAAGCTTTTCTTTTTCTTTTTCTTCTTCCACCATGTCTTTTGCACCAAGAACTTTCAAAGTTTCTCATTCTAAATCACCTTTTTATCTTCATCCTTCAGATAACCCTAGAGTTACCCTCACTACGGTACTCCTTCGTGGTCAATCCAATTATGATAATTAGGTGAAGCTTATGAAGAATACCCTTAAAGCAAAAAATAAACTTGGTTTCATCAATGGGTCCATTGTGACTCCTAACGATAATACTTCTGGCGAGGCTCTTTACTAAGTCATTTTTTTTGCTTCTGCCTTTTTAGGTGGTTAAGCCATTTTTCTTCTGCCTTTTAGGTGGTTAAGTCTTTTTTTCTTTTGCTTTTGCCTTTTTAGGTGGTTAAGCCATTTTTTTTCCTTTTAGGTGGTTAAGTCATTTTTTTTTTTGCTTCTACCTTTTTAGGTGGTTAAGCCATTTTTCTTTTGTCTTTCAGGTGGTTAAGTATTTTTTTTTATTCTGCCTTTTTAGGTGGTTAAGCCATTTTTTTTGCTTCTACCTTATAGGTGATTAAGCAATTTTTTGCTTTTACCTTTTTAGGTGGTTAAGCCATTTTGCTTCTGTCTTTTAGGTGGTTAAGCCTTTTTGCTTCTGTCTTATGGTGGTTTAGCGTGTTTGCTTCTTCAAGAGGTTAAGTATTGTGTTATGACTTCTATTTAATGATCGCGGATGTGGACGTTCATCCAATGTTTGCCCGCAACCACCTTCTGCTCGCACTGCTCACACTACCAACACACATGCCAATCCATCCTCTACTGAATCATCTTCGAAATCCATCACTATGGCAAATTTTACTCCTGAAGTTCTTCAACTCCTTATGTCCTTGGATGTCTCCTCTGCACCCTTAATTGAAAAACTTACGGGTAAGATCTTTAATCCATCTTGGATCATCGATAGCGACGCGTCCTAACACATGACAAGAACTCTCTCATATCTCTCCAATGTGAAGTCCATCTCTCCTTGTTCAGTTGGCCTACCAAATGGCGTTTGCACTTATACTATGCAGTGTGGCACCATTACCTTGGGCTCTTCTCTTTATCTCTCTAACGTTCTTCATGTTCCATGTTTAATATGAAACTTGACCTCAGTTTCTCAATTGCTCCAACAGTCTTGCATGGCTCTATTTGTTAACTCTGTTTGTCTACTGCAGGACCTAAAGAGGAAAAGGATGATTGGAATGGGTGTTGAACGTGAAGGGGTGTACATTTTATGCTCATCATCTGCATCTGTCAACGCCATTAGTTCTTCTGCCTCTCTTACCATATGGCATTATCGTTTGGGGCATCCGTCTCCTCGTTATTTGTCTTTGTTACCTTTTATTTCTCATGCAAATAAATTGGCTCCTTTTGATTTAATTCATTGTGATATATGAGGGCCATATTGCAAGACTTCTACTACTAGTGCTTGTTATTTCTTGACGATTGTTGATGATTTTAGTAGACATGTATGGGTTTTTTTGTTGCATGATAAAAATGAAACCTCTACTTGCTTACTTCGGTTTCTTCATATAATACACACTCATTATAAGGCATTAGTTAAACGCATTCAGTTAGACAATGGAGCCAAATTCCTCTCCTCTCTGGTCCAAGAGGCTTTCTCATCTCAAGGAATTCTCCATCAGTTATCTTGCACATACACCCCATAGCAAAATAGACATGTAGAACACTGTCATCGCCATATTCTTAACGTTGCTAGGGCCTTATGTTTTGATGGTCATCTTCCTATTTCTCTATGGGGAGAATGCATTTTGTTTGCTACTCATCTCATTAACAAGACGCCTACGCCACTGCTTGGGGGTCAATGTCCCTATGAAGTATTACATGGAACCTCACCTTCCTATGATCACTTAAAGGTCTTGGGTTGTTTATGCTACTCTATTATTGTACCCAAACCAAGTGAAAAATTCGAGGCTCGCTCCCGCCGATGTGTTTTTGTTAGATTTCTTTTCAACAAAAAGGGATGGAAAGTAATGGATATAACTACTAAGGAAATCTTTGTTTCTCGAGATGTATTGTTTCATGAGAATTTCTTTCCTTTTGTAGAGTCACCACCTATATCTTTTACTCATATTCTCCCAATAGAAGCAGACATTTCTAACTATGATGAGTTGCATGTAATAGAACATGATCCCCCCACACCAATGTTTGACGATAGGGGGAGTGCTTCTCCACCAATTACACCCTGTCCTTTGCCTATGGTAGTTACTCGAGAGCCTCACATATGACGTCTGTCTTCTCATCTACAGGACTTCGTCTGCAATACGACTTCTACACCCCTTTCACGTCTCTCCACTCCTCCAATTGCCTTAGGTACCTAATATCCTCTACGCCACTTTGTTACTAATGCATCTTTTTCTTTGAAACATCAGCTATTTCTTGAAGTAGTCGATGGTCATTCGGAGCCTAAATCCTTTAAGGAAGCTATGAAATCTTCTCAATGGCAGAAAGCTATGCAACTCGAAATCACTGCACTTGAAGAAAATCACACTTGGTGTGTTACACTACTTCCTCTTGGAAAGAAGGCCATACCCTGCAAATGGGTATATCGAATCAAGTACAATGCTGATGGATCTATTGAGCGATTCAAAGCGAGTCTGGTGATTGCTGGAAACAATCAGATTGAAGGAGAAGGTTACATCGAAACTTTCACCCATGTAGCAAAAATGGTTTGTGTCCATACCTTCCGATCCGATGTTATGGCTAAGCAGTGGCACATCTTTCAACTAAATGTACAAAATGCATTTCTTCACGGTGATTTGGATGAAGAGGTTTTCATGAGGTTCCCTCATGGTTTCTTCAATAATAAACTTGGGCATGCATGCAAGCTTCAACATTCTCTTTATGGTCTTAAAAATCTCCATGAAACTGGTTTGCCAAACTATGCATCTCCTCACTTTCGGCTTCATCCAGTCTTGTGCAGATTATACCTTGTTTACCTACTCTCACGACTCACACTCAGTTGCTATTCTCGTCTATGTTGATGACATCTTATTGGTAAGAAATGATCTAGCTCTCTTTGATCAGGTCAAGGCTCATCTTTATACTTGGTTCAAAATTAAAGACCTCGGTAATCTCAAGTATTTTCTTGGTATTGAGTTTGCTAGGAGTAAGTCTGGTTTGTTTCTTAACCAACGCAAATTTGCCTAGGATATTCTCCAAGAATGTGGCCTTCAAGGATGTAAACCAGTTGCTTATGCTATGGACCCCAATCAAAAACTAGCTCTCGCTAAGGGTCCTCCCTTTAAAGATCTTACACGATATCGTTGCATCGTTGGATGTTTGATTTATCTTACTATTACTCATCCAGAATTGAGTTATGCAGTTCACACACTATCCTAATTTTGGCAGAATCACATGCAACTTCACTATGATGCCGCAATTCGAGTGCTTCGGTATATTAAGACCAATCCCGGCCAAGGTCTTCTTCTTCGATCTGACTCTAACCTTCTTGTTTGAGTTTACTATGATTCAGATTGGGATAGTTTCCCAATTACCCGAAAATATGTCACTAGGTACTTCATCACTCTTGGGCATTCCCCCATTTCTTGGAAAACCAAGAAGCAGAACACCATTTCATGTTCTTCCACTGAAGCAGAATATCGGGCTATGGTAGTGGTCGCTTCCGAGCTCATTTGGATCAAGTCACTACTTAGCTCTCTTGGTCTCTCCCACAAAGTACTCATGTAACTGTTCTGCAATAGCAAGTCAACCATCCATATTGCTTCCAATCCAGTTTTCATAAGCGTACAAAGCACATAGAATTGGATTGTCATTTTGTTCGTGAGCATGTTCTAAATAAGATTATCTTCACACAACATATTTAGACAAATTCTCAGCCTGCTGATATTATGACAAAGACTCTCGGCTCCAAACAATTTGATTTTCTAGTCACCAAGTTAGGAATCTCCTCCCTCCATGCTCCAACTTGAGGATGAGTATTAGGATAAGATTAGTTTGTTATAGAAATATATATTATTTAGATATTGGTTTGTTATTTTGTATTTAAATTAGCTAACTGTTCACTTATATAGGGATAAGATCAGTTTGTTATTTTGATATTAGGATAAGATCAGTTTGTTATTTTGATAATAGGATAAGATCAGTTTGTTATTTTAATATTAGGATAAGATTAGTTTCTGTTGTAACCTTAGTCTATATATTCGACCTTTAACTCATCAAATGAATCCAAGCTGCTAATTCAAAACACTTCTTATTACGTTTCATGTACATGGCGTGTAATTTTCTTTTTCTTTATACTTAGTAATATAATTAAGTCTGGAACAAAGATGCTTTAGTTTTTTTCGTCTTGTACGTATTTGGTGGTTGTTTGTTTTATTTATATTTCTTGTGATATGTTCATATACAAATACAAGGCAATGTTGGGCTACTAGGTCCAGTGTGCTGAGAAATGGGAGTGAGCCACCATCTGTAGTTTAATTTAATTTGTCCATGGAGGAATCAATGCACCTATTTTTGGTGGTGTTGTGTTCGTCTTCTGGTGGAAATTAATTACTTTGGTAGACTCACAAATATGATCTTTAATGCTTGTTTACAAAGCTTCTTTAATCTCATTGATACATTAATAAATATGTTCACTTGGACTTATGTATGTGTGCTAAAGGTTCGTTCGATTTACATCGATTTCACACTAAGATCAAATTCAAATTAATTTAATATGATCTTTATAAATGGATAAAATATAAGTGTTGTTATTTTTAGTGTTTTTCGTTAACCAATACTATGTGGGATTATTCGCATTTAATAAGAGTTTCAAGTATTTTTATTTATTTAACTAGAGGTATTTAAAACTTTTTATTTGACACCCAATTAATCTTTTCACATCAGATTATCTCATTTTGGGATAACGTAGTACTTCTAGTTACTACTTCAAATTCAAGCTAAAAATCGAATCTAAAACCTTTGATTAAGTGATCCAAGCATCGAACCGTTTGTAACAACTTTTGGTATAAAAGTTTAAAGTTTGTGCTCAAGTTTGTACTTTGATATGAAGCCCAACTGTTGTTTTTAACCACAACTAACTAAAGTTAACACTTGTAAATAAAATAAAAAATAAATTAAAAAGAAAACAAAATAATCCTTTGTAGAAAAATAAAACATGTAATTCTTAATAATTTTAGGCAATATTAATTTCTCTCATTGTTTGTTCTAGAAAGTAATTTTGTGATTTTTCTATCACTTTTCTTCAAACTGTACACTTTTAGACATGTTTCTTAAATTACAAGTCTTCCATTATACTATTTTCAAAACTAAAACACTCCTCTCTTATTGCAACAAATTTAACTTTAGTTTATGTTTATGAGACATGCTCAATTTCATTAACCTTAGACAGGCTAGCTAGCTAGAACAACAAGAGAAGATTTTACCTAAAATAATTGAGAATCGTGAGCCTATTTTTCTATTACAAATGGTTTTGTTTCCTTTTTTATGTTTTTTTTTTATTTTCAAGTGTATCACTACCAGAACAATGACCTATGCCTACGGACAAAAATTATCACTAGATAGTAAAAATGCGTAAGTAAATGTATTAAAGACTTTGTCCTACGGACATTTTGACTGTCAACTTTGAGGGGACGTACAATGATGAATTATAATCCGTCAGTATAAGTTTTACCTATAGATTTACTTTCACCTATAATTATATTTGATTGTCACTATATATGATTCCTACAATTCACAATGTGCGTAGGTAAAAGTCATTAATTTATATCTACAACCTCTAACTATAGGTAAAAACATTAACTTGTACCTATAACCTCCAATTGTAGGTAAAAGTCATTAACTTATGCCTACCATTGAAAGATTGTAGATACAAACCATTAACTTATACTTATAGGCTTTAACCATAGGTAAATGTCACATAATAAAGAAATCATGTTGCCCATTATCTATTGGGATGATTTACGTTTCCAAATTGTTATTATTATTATTATTATTATTATTATTATTATTATTATTATTATTATT